>JAYKQN010000003.1:4185000-4572500 GCA_036785175.1 Eupleurogrammus muticus | reverse complement strand
CCTGAAATAAACAGAGATGTTGTGTTTGCTGAAGATTCTTCTCAGTTTTTCAGAAAGGCCGGATGCGTATAGTACTACTACAGTACATGTTTCCTTCTGTTGTTTTGTTTTTGTCAGTCGGTGTCTTCTGTCTTCTATCCATCTTGGTAAATGCCCCGTTGGGGTAACCACAATTTCTAAGTACCTGTTCGATTTGTGTGTGTTCATTCTCTTTCCCTTCTGCTTTGGAGGGGATGCTGTCTGCCCGGTTCTGATGACCCCCAGTTTGTGTTACAGTGGGTGATGAGAGACAAAGAGTAAATATTAGTCGGTGTGTGTGGGTTTCCTGTAGAACTCTGTGCCCAGACTCCCACCTTCTTTTTCAGCAAGGACTTCACAATCCAGAAAAGGCAGTTTTCTGTCATTGGAGTCCTCCCTGGTTAACTTGATATAGCTGTTGACTGAGTTTATGTGTTTTGTGAAGGCTTCTACTTCCTGGTTTTTGATTTTGCAGAATGTATCATCCACATATCTAAACCAGTGGCTAGGTGTTGCTCCTTTGAATGAGGTCAGCGCTTGGTTATCCACTTCCTCCATGTAAAGGTTCAAGGGGGAGACTGGAGATCCCATGGCACACCCAGGCCAGAACTGAAGAAGCCTGCTGGAAACGTCTTCAAGCTACAAGAAAAAGTCCAGTTGCTTAGCAGCATGATATGTTGTGAGGATATAAATGCAATGGAAGTTTTATACAGTGGGCAGCATTGACATCACCTAAATAATGCAGAAGTTTAAAAACATAAAATAGATTCATATGCTTCCAAGCGTGCTTGTATAAACTCTACTGCTGGCTTCATTACAGCCACTATCTGAAATGTGTGTAACAATGGGCTTTTTTGTTTTGATTGTTTGTCTTTCTTTTGTTCTGCAGAGAGCACAATTTAACAGAGAGAAAACAGTAATAGGAAGGTGTAGGGATGTGTGAGGTTCAGCAATATGTTTAACAGCTTCCGAAGATGAAAACAAATATTTTAAAGACAGAGTAGTATTCTTGAGAGTCAGAGCTGTGACTGGAAAATCTCAAAAAATGCGAAAAGGAACTGAGTCAGAAAGAATTTCACTTTTTACATGACAATAAGATATTTTAATATATCAGAGACAGTATATATCCAAGACATATTAAGAGGCGTGATGGTGTCCTAATATGTGCTAAAGCATGACAAAAGATAGTGAAATCCAGTTTTGCAATCTTCCAAATGAACTGCTGTTGTGATATTTATGACTTCCTAAATGGAAAATGTGATCGCTTAAAAAAATACCCTTGAAGTTTACTGTCTGTATCTCTGAAAACAATAAAAAGTAGAGAACACAAAACCCCAAAAAGAAAAAAAAAAGACAATCCATTTGCTCAGCAAGTTTCCCTTTAAGTTAAACCACGTAGATGTAAATTATAATGAGCGCTCATTCATCCACATTGAGGACACATATTTGAAGGTCATACTTGTTTAGCTATTTAGCATAAAGCTCCTGTCGTGGTTAAGAAATACTCATGGGTGAAATTTCTCTCTTAACATGTGAGTACTTTTAAATCAAAGTTTGAGATTTTGAAACTGAAATTTCTCCTTGTTGAGTTCTTTCTGCACAAAAAGAGACTGGCAAAAGATTTAAAAATCCGCTATACAGCAGGTGTTGACTGCATAAACCACAAGGACGTCATGGCGCTTTGTAGGAAAAACAAATAAAGCAGATGCCCTGTATGAAGAGATTCACAAAGAGAACTTAAACTTGCAGCTGGCCATGTATGGAAGAACATTCATCATTCCAAGTAATTAAGCTGCTGCTATCATGGGTGCCAGAGGAGCTTAGATGTATGTTTGATCAGGTTCAGGCCCCATAAACGCTCTGCTGTTTGTTCCATGTCCTCAGCAGGAAGTGAAACACTACCACAGCTACTTGGTGGGAAAAAATTTTCCAGCAATTAGCAGCAGAAGCTGATCTTAGACAAATCTGTTGCCAGCTTGTGGTTGAATATGGCAGGAAAAGGCATGTTGGGCCTTTTTTATCTTTCCAATTCAAATAATCTCTTACAATAGAGAACTCTAGCAATTATCCCATGAAAATCTACACGTCATTAAAAATGTTGGCTTTATGCCTACAGGGGCCTTTATACTCTTTTTGGTTTGGTTTTGGTATTAATGAGGTTTCACTCATCTCTTTAATTAAGGAGTCATCCATTAAACAAAATGAGTGAAAGAGTGAGTCAAAGAGGAACCTGGAACGTTTTTGGTCGATACGCTCTCTGAGAAAAAAAGACTTATCCAAATGCAGCTTCAATATGAGTCAGCTTGTCACATTTTAAAATACAGATTAGTAGTTGCAGTTTAGGGAATAGGGAAACCTCGAAAGAAGTTTAGGATTATATGAAATATCTAATATATCATAACTAAAGCTCTTACATATTTGATTGTCGCATTTATGTCGCATTTATCTAATATTTGTGATATCAGTGTTTGTAACAAATTAAAGAATTCATTTAATTTGTGTAGTCAACAGTAAAACACTCCTACAGCCTGGTGGAGGGCACCAGTGTAAACTGGCAATAATGAATGCATAAACAATCTATATAAATGCATAAACAAATGTAATATTAATAATGTCTTACACAATCTTGCTCCTTTTAATTGTGTCTCAATGTATAGACTGATTGAACCTACTGTCTCTTAACTAAATATGGGCAACTTAAACTGCAAATCGAGAAATTACATAGCATGCAAGAATAATGAGTATAATAAATGATAAGGTGTCTACTGAAAAATATGGATATTGTTTGTACTATGTCATGCTTTTATGATGAATATCAACATTTTTCAGGAGGAATGGTGCAGGCATGAAGGTCACAAAAATCATAAGAGGTTGGGTTTATTTCCAAAAGATGATTAATAGATTAATTTCCAGCTCCCGCTGTGTGAAAAAAAGAGGAATCAATGCTCTTTCTGGCTGCTCGGAGTGGCATGAATACTGCTGATTTTTGCTAATAGAATAGCAAATTAAAATTGAATTAAATATTCAGTTTAAATGTTAATGTAGGTTAATGTGAATATTTTGTTTGTGAAAATACAGGCTGTTTGCTTAACCTCAGAGTTTTTATAATTGAATTGGGACACTGCATGTAAGGAAATTTCAGCTTGTGTTTGTGTAACTGCTATAAAATGAATCCAAAAGCACTGAATATTCCCTCCGGGAATGTTTCAAGATGTACATAATATAATATACTGAGTATAATATTCTATTTCTGATAGCAAATTATCTTATTGATATTCTTAAATGTATATATAGTCTGAAAAGTCTATACATATGCAAATGATGTTTATTTCAGGAAGGTAACTGTTGGATACAAGATGTTTCTAATTCAGTGAAAAGCTAATTGTTCAATGTTTGTTCCTCATCCCCCTTTGTAAATTTTGTAAATTGAATATTAGACCAGGATTGGCTGCCAAATTATGTGTCATTTCACAAATCATCCTTGTCATCCTGCCCCTTATAATGACATTTTCAGTGAGTTCGGAGAAACTTGCAGCAGATGAGTGTGAAACTGTCAAACTGCACATACATCATTCAAGACATTTTTGTTTAGCAAGGGCAGTAAAACATGCAGATTTATTTAAAAATAGATAACAACAAAATATAACAAAAATAAAAACAAATATTTGTTCTGCTAGAGAACTAGGACAGGGCCTACATTTATGATACAGGATTTAACCCAGTAACATAATCAAAATAAGAACACTTAAGAAGTTTCGGTGTGATACCAAAAAACTGGGACAGAATTGTAGAGGACACTGAGGATGTGTAACTGAAACGAAAATAACTACAACATATGGGTTTCTGCTGAAAAAAAAGCCCTAACTTCAAATATGTATTTCTGTAGTTGCTCTAGATGTTATCACCATGCCTTGAGGCGGCAAAAAGCTTAAACGCGACCTTAACATTGGACCAAAGTCATCAATCTATGTCCAGGAAAAATGTCAAATCCTGGAAATGCGTTACATCTTCCAAGTGTTCCATGGCAGAATGTGGCGCACCTTCCTAAAATCTCCCTGCTATATAGATATGGCTATAGACCAGTGCCTGCTGCCATGGTAACAGACTGCTAGCCAGGCTCGAGTTGGTTGACAGAGTTGGTTGTATATATATATATATATATATATATATATATATATATATATATATATATATAGAGAGAGAGAGAGAGAGAGAGAGAGAGAGAGAGAGAGAGAGAGAGAGAGAAAGCTTTCACATACTACGCTTTTCACACTGAAATGCCAATGGGCACTGTCAAGTGCTCCTGCTGAAAAGAGCTTGAGGGGTGAGCTGTCAGCTAAGGCTGGCTGCCCTGTCAAACCCAGCCCAAAGCACTGGACTTATTAGAAACCCCATGCCTCACTTGAATTGAATAGAAGTAAAAGTGACAGTTGATCTACTCTAAAATGTAAGGGGGCTTTTATATAGGAGAGAACAGCACGAATTACTCACTCACCTTGATTTCAGCAGGTTAACTGAACTCTGGAGAGAGATAGGGGGGAAGGAAAGAAGAGGTCTTGCCCAGTCAAGGACAGCGATGGCGAGGAGTGGAGAGCGTCGGCTGGACCGTGTGGATCCCGTACGAGGCTCTATCAAGCAATGCGTCCTTGTAAACAAAATTTTTTGTTTTTTCCGATATTTTCCAGGTTTCAAATTGCAGCCTTGGTAACGTACGAACCCTCCGCTCAGCGGAACAGGAAATGGGTGTGATGCGGTGCTCGGTTCTTTCTCCACAGGTCAAAAAAAAATTTCAGAAGCAGGGCTAAAGGAAAGAAGGAAGAGAAGAAAGGGAAGAAGATCTTAGTGTGAGTTTTAAATTACATTTGAGCTACAGAATCATGCAGGGAAAGGGAGTGAGCGTCAGACACAAAGACAAAATCAATGCAAAACTTAAATTATCTAGACGACCTTGATTCGCTGCAAATAGCAAGTGGTCTTTTCTTGATTGAAAATTGTGTTTGGTCAAACACATCTTATTATTTATTTGCAAATTCCATACAAGATGATGTGTCCCATTATGTATGCAACTCCAGTGTCAGTGTTTGTCTGATAAACAGATGCAGAAGACAGAGAAGCATCATTCTATCTTTAGATAAGTTCAGTGTGTCTTTATGGGAACTTAAAAGGGCCCTTCTTAAAATAATAAAAAAAATTCTATTGGTTGTGTGTAAATGTTTACAAACACACACAAATCATTTAGAAATATCTCTGGTTGTGATGTCACAAACACAGTAGAATCAAAAAGTAACCCCTCTGGGTCCTTGTGGCCAACCTCTGCTTCCTGAGTGCTTGTACCAGCTTTCTATCTCTCCAAATCTCTGAGGGGTGGGATGTTTAAATAAAGACTCAGCCAATCACAACAAAGTGGTTGTTTTTAGGGATGGGAGGAGGAAACAGGGTTTTTCAGAGTGAGTGTGTGAGAAGGCAGACTGCCTTGCTGCTACAGGTCGAACTAGATGTTTTTTGGATGATAAAAGCAGCTAAATTTCATGAATAGATAGCAAATATTTAAATAAACTAGGATGATTTAGTGGGCCTGACATGAACTTTAGTTATTTGGAAGGTTTTTCACAATAAATACTGTTTCTATGCTTCAAAATGGTCAAGCCACAGCCTGTATTGAAGAACTGTGCCGTCGGGATTTCTATAAGGTTGCAATGTTACAACTATACAGTCGCTGCTGTCAGCCAATTAGAGTAATGGCTAACCTCTCAATTTGATCCCCTAATGAAAAATGAACAGTACGTCACGTTATGGAAGTAATGATGCAACTACTACTCTCATTAGGAGCTATGTGGGACACTGGATCTGTAAATGCACATTGGTTTTTGATATTGAAATGAAAAAAAATAAGTGTATTTATCCCAAATATTGTCATTTTTTCAGCTCTGTATTGCACAGAAGCCACATATCTCAACACACACGAACAATATAACAAAGAAATGGGATAAGAACCGGCCCACGCGGTACAAGCGCTTCACACAAACTTTCTGGGCAAAGAAAGTAGAAATGCACTCAAATGTCAGAGAACACACACAAGGGTCAGCACCAACTCATCAACCCTCCATGAAAGAGGCGGCACCAGAGGTATTAAGTGGCTCCAGAAGATAACTGGGCTGGATATCTTTTTTCCTGCATCTGCATGTAAATCTTTGGCTTTAAGTAAAGGTTAGGTGAGGGAGGGTCACAGGCAATGTGTGTGGAAGTATAAATTAGAAGACACTGAATAAGTAGAAAGAAATGGATATGACAGAAAAGTGTATGATGGCAAAAAATAGCCAGCGTTCTCTGAACTGAAGCAGAGGAGGGAAGAAAGAGAGAGATGGCATAGATTGAGGCCAATATAAATGAGTGAAAATTTTGTTTTGATCCACTGCAGTGGCCGAAAGTCAGCTTGAGACCGTCATCCATCATGAGACAGATAGAGAGAAATAGTGAGCTATGGAGAAAGGGAAGGAGACTGGACAGTGAACAACAAGAAAAGATAAAAAATAACGAAAAAAAACAAAGGTAAATGGAGCCTGAATGAATGAATGAGGAGAAGAATTTTGAAGTGAAATGAAGACAGCGCCACATGGAGAGATATTACATAATTTACCACAAGATGAGACATTTAGTCCACATTTGAGCAAAAATGGAAAAGCCCTCCACCTACGCAGATCAAAATGACACCAACAAGAGCTTAAGCTGCAGGGACATGGGGTCAGGGGAGGCAAGTGAGGCAGAGCCTCACCTGTCATCATGACATGGAAATAAAATAATAATGATAACATAAAATGAATATTAATATTTGTACACTGATCTTTATGTGTCACTAATTTTGAACAATTGTATAGTCAAAATCGCTGAAATTGCATATTTCGTGTTTAAATACAGGGCTGAAACACAAGGTGTGACAACAACGATGTTTAAATACCCTTATTTTCCACAGTCTGGCTAATGTTGCCATTGTGTTAATGTAACCAGTAACTGTTGTTTCTTAATGGTGTATTTAGTTTTGCTGATGGGACATAAAACCATGGTGAAAAGGCACAGGCTGAGGCAGATAATACTCTGATTACTCTGATTACTTTAAAAACTTTTGGAGGCTCAAGGATCAATTTGGCTTCGAACGAATAGTGAAGACTCAATTTCAGCATCCACAACACTAAGGTGAAGGAAAACTGAGAGATCCAGAAAGAGCTCATTAATGCAACCTGCTTCCTAGCTAAACAGGAGTTGGCATTTCATGGTAAAAATGAGAGGGCAAACTCCACTAATCATGGCAACTATGTAGAACTATTACATGTGTTTGCTGAGAAAGATGAAAGGTTAGCTAGACATTCGAAGACATCCACTGTATTTTCTGGCTAGACAAATAGAATACAGAGCAATCTAATTGGTGCAGTCGGTGATGTGATTATAAATGATATTAAAAGGGAGATTAATGCCACTCCATTTGTTGCTGTAGTGATAGACGAGACAATGGATGTCACAAAGCACAGATTTCTGTTATTTTGTGCTATGTAGCTAAAGTGAAGTGAAGTGGACTGTGAAGTGAAGGAGGCGTTTTCTGGATTTGATGACGTGAGTGATGATAGACAGACCCTGCTGTAGCTATGTATGTCTTGGGAGTGTTGGAGAAAGACAGCTATGTTGAAAAGCTAGTAGCTCAAACATATGACGGAGCTGCTGTGATGGCATGTTGTATAGGGTGACCAGATTTGGGTAGTTGAAAAAGAGGACACCTTTTTTGGACCTTTGCTCTGTTAAAGACACACTGCAAAAGAAGGGATTCTTTTCCAAATGCATTGCATTTACTGATAACTGCAATAAAATAACTGCAATAAAATGTTTGGAAGGAATTAGGCGTAATGAAGAGGAAAACAATGTTTTTGCACATTAAAATAAGTTCCTGCAGAACACAGCTCTTATTGGTGTTGGCTGTCCAGAGAATATTCTGAAAAAGTGTGTTTATCCATGGTGCAGACACACTAAATATTGACATTGAGCAACTAATTTTCAAAATCTATTACCTTGATGAAAACAGGGAATTTTTTTCTTTAACTCCTCTGTGAAGGAGCACTTGCGTTTAGGCATTGTTGCAGCGGACGCAGTGGATTTGAGAAGGGAGTGACTAATTTGGGAACGATACAGAGAAACCTGGAATGGAGTAAAACGGAATGGAGTGGAATTCTATTGGCAATGCAGATTATGTTTGAGAGAGGCGCACAAAATCCTGGACGACTTTGAAAATCCCCCCGGGACATTTTTTTTTAGGTCCCAAAAGAAGGACATGTCTCGGGAAAAGAGGGCGCCTGTTCACCCTAATGTTGTATTATATATTGTAATGTTTGTTCTTATCTTATGTACTTTTAATATGTACCTTAACAGAGAGAGAGAGAGAGAGAGAGAGAGAGAGAGAGAGAGAGAGATGTTACCCTTTTGGGTTTATATATTTGTAAATCTGACTCTAAAGGAGTCAGTGCCTCACCACCCATGAACCTCACCACACATCACTGTTAAGCTGTGATTAGCTGCACTCAGGAACCAAATGTTGGCAGATACTGAAAGGTACTAAATGCATTGTTCTAGTCAATGGCAATTATATTCTCAGGTTTGTACAATTGCCTATTCTCAACTGTATCCCCAGCTGGTTGTTGTGTGCTCTCTTTGACTGTCAGTAAACGAACAGATACCAATATTGGCTTATATTCATGTTTTTTCAGTTTGTTTTCATTTGCTCTTGCCTGCAGGTTAATACCAAGATGTCTTTTTTTTTTTTTCTAAAGCCAAGACTTACCATAATGTCTCTGAGGAAAAACGTTTCACAGGAGGACCAACACATTTAATGAAAATCAAAGCTGATAAGCTTTGGAGTTCCAGGGTGGCCCTCATTCCACTTATGATATTCATCTAGATGAAGCCACATTTGCATTCAACAGGCAGCAGCAGTGTCTCTGTGGTTCTCTCGCTCTGCTGTGACTACACCGCTCACTTTGATCATGAAGGTGATAGTATTCTATAGAGCGTCTAGTCTACAATATGTTTCATAATTGAATATTTATAGTGTATGGTTTAGATAATATTCTTGATCCAAGATGAAAGTGACAGAAAGAATGTACTGTTAGAAAAAAGCACAATTACAAGTCATCACTTTGGAAAGCACCCACCATGGATTCATCAATACACAGCTCAATCAGGCTACTGATATATAGAGCCATGGTCAGGACTATAGACTCTTACCTTCACAAACCTGCCAGATAAAGGATCAATGAGTAAGGCTGCCTACACTAACCTATCCAGCTCAACCATTCCTCTGCCCTGGCATTTTAAACAAGGAGGGTGGAACCCTTTCCCACTCAAATCACTAACTGCATTAATTCTATTACATCACATATAAATGCAGATACGGAGGGGAAATAAGAGCTTCAAGCATCGTGAGGTACCTGTCTCTCTCTGTGGCTATAAGAGCGTAAACACATAAACATGGGTAAAAACAGCCTACCGTTGGGACTGTTCCAGCTGTAAAACAGCAGATTCATTAGATTGCTGCACAACACCCATGAAATTACTAATTTCACCAGAAGAATATGATTCGTTTGGTCTGGTAACACTTGGTGAGTCTTTAGGAGTGTATTTTATCTACATTCCAAGTTAGCAGAGGGCTAGCCAGAAGTAGTTGGTGAGAGTTTCTGATGTGCATGTGCTGCCTACAGAGCATCTTCAGTATAGAGTGTTGCCACTGAAACAGGATTTAAAAAAAAATCAGTCTACTTTGGAACAGAGAGATTTACCTGGCAGTGGTAGGATTAAACAGCATTGTGTGAACTCCTTTGGTAAGTGTTTGAACGTATCAGATATTGATTTGTATTTAAACGTTCCACACTGCAGCTTTACCAGATAACGAGCAAAACACTTTGAGAGAGTGAATAAGAAGGAAGAGTGAATGAGGCTTTAAAGGTGAAGGTGGATCAAACACAGATCAACAAAGAGAGGAGGCTGGCTAGGGGGTTGGGGTTGAGTGGGTGACTGCATGTTTCCTATTAGTCTGTTGTCCCTGGCAACCATATAGTCTATTTCACTCCTTTCCTCCCATTTTTTACTGTTTTGCCCACCTCAAGCTGAATTATATCTCTCTAATACACTCTTAACTGCTTTTTTCTCATCCCCACTGCCCTGACTGTCTCTCCTTCTCTTTCATCTATGTCTGAGTCGTGCAGCCTTTCTTCACTGTGTCTCTCATCTTGCTGCAGTTTCATGGCTTCTTTCTTCCGTGTGACAATTTCTTCTTCTCCTTTTTTTCTTCTTCCCTGCTCCCATGCTCTATCTCCTGCCAACCCACCATGTTTTTCTGATTTCAAAGTTCTCTTCCTGCCTGCCTGTACCATCCCACCTCCTCCCCTTTGTTTGAGTGGGTGTGTGAATGACTTTCGGATGGCCGCGACAAAGCCAGACTCTACTGTTTCTACCATTACCTACGATGCACCACCCTAACCAACCCATTGAAATTCCTGCAACCCAACAGCCGCGTGCTATTGATACACACACAAAAAGTATTGCAGACTTCATGTTTTCAACACCAAAAAAATGACATACTTTGCTGTTCCTACTAACTGGCTGAACACTTAAAGAACATCACATAGAAAATCTGTTTGGGGCCATGTTGATCCTCAGAGACAGATACTTAATCTAACCAGGATATGTTCACTTGCTCTTTCTGAAGTTGTAAGAATGGTATGCCAGCTTTGCATGAATGAATAAAACCTCAAACAAAACCTTAGAAAACGCAACAAAGGAATTTGCAACAAGATGCTAAAAAAGTGTCCATCAACATGAATGAAAATTCCCATCATAGACCTTACTGTCCTCACAAACAGCTGTTAAAGGCAAAAAAAAGGTAGGATGAGAAGCACAGTGTGGAAAATGGGATTGTTATACAGAGCAGAACAAACTGTAAGTACCGGAATGACACATGTTTTACTTTCCTGCCGCTGTAGAGCCCTGCCAGGGACTGTTTTCTTAATCCCACTCCCACCTACTCCGGTGCTACGGCGGCCTGGTCCAGATAAATCCCAGGACCTGCAGTTTGCGCGCTCCTGCCAACAGTAAATTTGATTCTCTGTTCCAAAAAGTGGACTTTGTGGGCTTTGCTGCAGGTGATTGCAGTTCCCTTCCTGTCTCTAACCATGAGTGTCAAGTTTCTAACAACAACTCTGGACAGCTTTTTTTTTCTTTACTTTAACCCGCATCATGTTTACCCCAAATCTTGAGTATTTCCTGTACCCTAACCATCCAGATTTTAACCACAACAGAGTCACACATTACAACCTCCATCCCCTGCTGGTAATTCACCTTCATACTTGTGTCCTGGAGTTTAGTAGACATGGTGAACTGGTGGGTGGTACTGCAAACTTGGCATAATACCAGGTTGAATATCTATTGCTTATAGGATGAATACTAAGAGCATTACTAAAATGTTCATCCACTGTAACACAGCAAGATTGACATTATTGTTATTAATTCATATATCTTGACAACTCTTGGATGGATGTTGAAATTTGTTGCAGACATCGTCAGTCACCAGAAGATGGATTTCATTTACACAGATCCTCCTTAGAGCTACATGGGGACAGTCATAGCCTGTAGTTTTAAAATGTAATAGTCTAGTAAGTGGAAGACAGCAATATTGCCTGTCTTGAATGAAATTATTCATTTATCAAATATTAAAATTCCTACCTGTGTGATAGCTGTTGCAAATTAAAGCATGTGTTTTACATGCCTCATATAATCTTAATGGCGACTTGGTCCTTTCGCTGGAGTATAACTGTGGAGTTATGAAGCCACTGACGACTGAGCTTGGAAAAGTGGAAGTAATGGCAATGTGACTGCAGATATTTTGAATGTCACTGTTTCATGTGTATCTTATCAACATTTTTTGATATCCAGTCAGGCATTTTCTATATCTGCCTGTTCCGCATTAGGGTCTCAGGGGTCTGCTGGAGCCAATGCCAGCACATTACAGGGGAGAGGCAGGATACACCCCAGACAGGTACCAGCCTATCATGGAGCACACACACTGTTCACTCACCTACAGGTAATCTAAAATCTCCAATTAAACTAAGCATGTTTTTGGACTGTGGGAGGAAGCTGGAGTGTAAAATATCCAAGTGAATGCCAGTTAAATGAATGATGTGTTAAATAGGCATCTCCTGCAACTTTTGGAGCTTCACTCCATAAAATAAAAAAAATGAAGCATTACCACAGCCCTCCTTCTGCATAGAAAAGTAAAACTCAAGACAAGTGTCGTCTGACCTATGTCGACACGTCTAAATCATTGACATTGTCGTCTGACCTATGTTGATACGTCTAAATCATTGACATTCAACATATCTGTGGTTTGCAGAACATTAACACACAACAATACATTCACACCTTGCAGAGGCTGCTCATTGCATAGCCCTGTGACAGAATATGCAGAACACATCTAAATGAGCCAAATAACCAGTCAGCTCAGCAGCTTTCGTTTACCCTCTGCTTCCACCCCCTCCCTAAAAACCCATCTCATCCCAACAGCATTAACCACCACACCATCACTGCCTATTTAGCTGCCTCATAATCATAGTATAAGCTGCTGACAGCCAGGATTGATGACAATGGAGGGCGCAGAAAACTAAACAGAGGAGAGGACAGAGGGAGATTTCTGATTTGGTAAGGAGGCAGAGGAGAATGGAGGGTAGGAAAAGGCACAGCCATCTTGGCGACCTCAGACAATGTCTAAACAGATGGCTCAACAGGATAAAAGAAGGGATTTAACACACCTCTAATGTTGAGGAAGATGTAAAGGCAGTGGGGGTGGAGAAAGGGTTTTATACAGAGCCAGTTTTGGGTATGTATAAGCCTTTTCTTGCAGAACAAGAGAAAAGAAGAGCAAGATGAGGATCAACACATTGCACAGGCAAAGACAGGACAGATGAACCTGACTCAGCTCCCCCGTCCCTTCAATGTCTTTGAATCCTTTTCTCATTGTTCTTGCCATTTGATTGCTGTCTTTCTATTTTCTCAAAGGAATACGATCCAGACTCATAAAAACAGTACATCACCAAGGAGCTAATCAGCATGCTCACTTTGAATTCACCACTTTCCCCTCCACTTGGCTTGCCCTTATTGCCACTCCATATTGCTGTTCCATTTTTTGTGTCCTTTCATTCTCTCCTCTTGCCATCTTTCCTCTTGCTCTGGAGAGCTATCATCTCAGTTCAAAAATGTTCAAGAACATTTCTCTTAATTCAGTCTTCAGTTCACCTTTTATCCTTCCTTCCTTCTTTTATTTTTGTACCATCCATTCCTATACTCTCCCTCTAGCCGTTGGTTTATATGGAGCTGTAAACGACCTAATTCAGAGCTCTTGTTGTCACCTGTAATGTAGCATTGTGACCTTTGGAAATCATACAAAAATGCAACACTGCCATGAGTGACACTAGAATGTAATCAATGCAGAGACTGGGCACATTATACCAAGACTCAATTAGAACTGTACTCCAACAGTATTTAGCCTAATAAGATTTTTTTTATTTTTCATCTTTTCCTTTTTTTCCTTTCCTCCTCCTTCTCTCTCCATGTTGTCTCTCTCACACTCTCTCCATGTTTCTCAAATTCCTTTCTTTCCCTTTGCCTTTTTTTTACATTTACACCCCTTACACTGTCTCTTTCCATCTAATTTGTCTTCTTTTGCATCTTCTCCCATCTGCCCTTCTTTTTCTTGTCTCCTGAATCTGTATCGATGCCAGAGCATCTGGAAACCAAGAATCTACCACGGTGCATGATTCAACGGGGTCCATGTGTTCACTCCCATTGATCCAAATGGACTGGACATCAGAGGGTTTCTGTGACCCTTCCTTAATTGGTCCTGACAGTGCACTATGGCTAATCTATGGCTGTGATCAATCTCACAGCGACACAGAACAGGCGTGTGTGTCTTATCATTGTCTATCTTAGACAATGTAATTGTGATTAGTGCATGTACGGCATATCGGAGAGCAGCTTCAATGGAGGGGGGTGATGTATGTTGGCCCAAATTATGAAAATAGTACTGCAAGTACAAACTAGAGATAATATGCTAAGATAATAAGTCTGAATTAACAGTATAAAGCATCAGCAAACTAATACAGAAGCAACCAGAGACAGTGAGGCTTCTTGGTACAATACTAAGATGTCAAAATGTTTGAACACACTTCCCCATTCATTTGAATGAGAAAGTGCAGCATTTGAGGCAATAAGAATGGAATCGACTGCTGCTTTAAACTGACTGACTCTAAATATTACCCCATAATTAATGTTTTAATGTTTGAATATCTGATAAATTGAAAATAATTAGTTTCTGCAAGGGCGACACGGTGGAGCAGTGGGTAGCACTGTTGCCTCACAGCAAGAAGGTCGCAGGTTCAAGACCGCCTTGGGGCCTGGGTCTGGGACCTTTCTGTGTGGAGTTTGCATGTTCTCCCCGTGTCTGCGTGGGTTTTCACCGGGTACTCCGGCTTCCTCCCACAATACAAAACATGCTCAGGTTAATTGGCAACGCTAAATTGCCCATAGGTGTGAGTGTGTGTGTGAATGGTGTGTGAATGGTGTGTGTGCCCCACGATTGGCTGGCGACCATCTGGGTTGTATCCCTGCCTCTCGCCATAAAATGCGCTGGGATAGGCTCCAGCAGACCCCTGCGACCCTGAAAAGGAATAAGCGGGATAGAAAATGGATGGATGGATGGATAGTTTCTGCAAGCAGCTGTTGAATCGGTTTAAGTTGCTGGCGTCAAGGTGACCTTTGCACGTGTTCCCTGTGAAATAGTTTGGATATAGTGTATCCAATTAAGTATGTGCATGTGTGCTTATTTAAAAAAAAATAGTAAAAACACAGATAAATGTCACCCCAACGGGGTTCATTAATAAAAGTGAGAGGCTATGAAATAAAAATGGATCCCAAAGAACCATGAAACCACTTAATTTCTGTACACAGCATTTAGATGTGTGTCCTCACTAATTAAGCCCAACCTACATGGGTTAATGACTTTCTTTTTTGTTGTTAGGCTTGTATGTTTTTCATTTTTTTTTCCACATAAATCACCATGACATGGTTGCTGGCCAATTAGGGCTGCCACCTGGGGTGAGAGTTGGCATTAAAACTCCAAAAGACAGGCCAAAGTGTCAGCAGGAGAGAGGAGGGCAGGATCAGAATATAAATACCACAGCATATGAAAAAACAACAAAAACATAAACCTAAACACAGTCGAAAAGCATATGGCAGCATCTTGCAGCGCGGAGTAGGTGGGACACATGCATGGTCTCAGGACCAAAATGGATCTGGTGCCAGGAGGAATTTAAAGACCCCGCCCTCTGAAATCAACCACCTTCCCCCTGTGCAAACCACAAGACATTTCACAACCTTAAGATTCCAGTTTCACTCCACCACACAGTAGCAAGCAATGCATGGAGGTGCTGTTCTGGGTAGGTACCAAAGTTAAACTGTAATAGCTTTGTATTTTGTATGGGATTATGCCAGGGAAGGTTTTAGACCACATCTATAGGAACCATTTGGGTTCACACTGTCTTTCTGGAAAGTGATAATTCAGAGAGAAAATCAACAGTATACACCTGTTTGTTTATCTGATGTTTTATGTTATTTTTCCTGCATTATTATTATTATTATATTTTCATCAATTTCTTCATTAATGTAATAACCTTGGCAGGTACCACCTAACCATGTGTTTATTAGTGTATGGGGAGATGGTTTAATTGAAAATATGCAGCAGATTTATATTTGTTAAATAATCTATTAAAAAGCCACTGTTAAATAAAAAAAAAATACATGGCTTTTCATGTGTAAAAGAATGCATGATAGAGGCACTTTACATGCTTGTAATCTCGATGTAATTGATATTAAGATTTAAAAAAAAGGACAGACCAAGTACTTCAGTACCCTTAAATAAATGAAAAGCACATTTAATAAGTGCCATGGTTATTGTGTCTTTAAAGGTGCTTTCACACCAACAGTTAATTTATGTGCAACAAGCGGTCCATGAGAACCAAATGTTGTTCCTTTAGTTTTTTTGTTGGTGTGAAAGCATCAGTCTCACTAAACCAAGCAGATCAAGGCCTCTAAACAGAGGTGGTCTGTTTGTCCCTTCACTCTGCACCAAATGACAAACTTTGCCTCTAGTGAGAACACAAACCCAGGTCCAATTCTGGTTCGTTTCCACACGTGAAAGTGGTCCAGGCTGGAGTTTATATTCTGTGTAGCAAATATTTTATTGCCTGATGACCAAATATTGAAACTAGCAGTGTGAACCCCCTAAAAAACCAAAGACATTTTTTACACATTGTTTCTTTGATTTGTATAAAAGATTCAAATGGTTTTCTGTCAATGTCAGAAGTTTTGTATGGGGCAACAAACCTTTTTACACTGAACCAAACCACGCCAGCAGATATTTTTATTTTGTTGTAAGCTCATCAAGCTCATCTAAATGCAAAACCCTTTTTACTTTGCCTGACGGAAGAATTCTATGGGTGTATCACCTGTAATACAAGTAACAGATATAGTAGCCAATCAGAGAGCTTCAATGAGCCTGAAATCTGCTCATTCTGAGTTTAATCAACTATCATTTAGTGGTTTGTTCAACAACACTTAAACCAATATGTAATGACATTGAGAAGTGCACCACACTTAGTTTGTGGTTGCAGGGTTTCACGGACTCTTACAGTTGTCAGGTGTGTGTGAGTGTGTGTGTGTTTGTGTGTGTAATGTGCCTATTTGTCATCCCCAAAGCTAAAAGAAAAATGATTGATAGAAATCTGGGAAACTAACTCGCTCAATTAATCCGGGGGGCCTTGGTGTTATCTCAGAGTCACATCTAAGTTCAGGTCTCACATTAACAAAGGAATGAAAGCCTATTTATTTGTCGACCCCAGAAACACTGCTAAACCAAAAGATCCTGAGAAATAGATGAGTCAACAAGGCAGGTTTTAGAAACATCTGTGTCAGGGCTATTGGGATTAATAATGTCTTTCTGGTAAATTATAAATTAGAGAGAAAGCATTTTGTTTGAATTGGTGAGTAATTACTTGCAGACACCCTTCGTATTTTACTTTGTAGTATTTTGAATTGTTACCATTGTAAACCACTTTGAGCTGCATTTTTTATGTGAAAGGTGCTACACAAGATTGTTATTATACAATTGCTTCGACACTGACAATGACAAGCAAATTACCCACATGTACATAAACATTCAGAGAAATTGGCAAAGCATCCCCCCTTTTTCCTACTTTAATTTTATGCTTCCATCTGAAATTTTACTGTAGTCTCGCTCACATCTATTTTTCGTACGGCCCAGCAGAGAACACATGCACTCCAGAGATAACATGAAAAAAAGTGTAACATTCATTTTCCAACGGGACCGGGTTCTTTTGGATGTGTACTTTTATCTAGAGTTCATGTTGCGGTAATGCCCGGACTGTGGCTCTCCGGCTGGTGCGCGGCTGCCAGGACAGCAGGGTGATCAAGAAGCCTGCTGGGTGTTTAGGGAGATCCTTTGAAAAAGAAGTTTAAAGTGGAAACAAGGCAAGGACAGGCATTAGTTGACCAAAGATGGGCAACAGCCAAGAACCCAATGCCTTCACTGTGGGACTACAGGACACCAACTGAGTCCTTCAAGAAGTGTGTTTTATATATATATATATATATATATATATATATATATATATATACACACACGCTATACGCTATATATAGAGAGAGACTTTTGGTTCCTGCTGTCTCTGATTCAGCAGACTTAAAATGAGTGTTTCAGCTGCACTGACATTACAAGTCACTGCATGTCCTGACCACAAGGGGTGTGATTACCATTAAGTTCCTATATGAAAGATTTAGCTGATATGTGAACGACTAACTATCAGATGAGAACAGTTATTTTCTTTCTGCAAAGCAGTTGGGTGCATGCATGTCAGAGTTCATTTAAGCTTATTGTTCGTTATCACTTCACCATCACAATGAATTCATCCAAATTATAAAATGAAACGGAAGCGTCATTTTCGCCGTACATAAGTGTTTGAATTTTCAGCCAGCGACTCCAAGTTTTTTTTTTTCATCACTTTTGAATGTTGTGTTTTGAGTTTCACTATACATAAAAAATGCAGTGTGCATTCAATATAGTGAGAGAAGAACCCTTTTTCTTTTCTTTTTCTTATGCTATGCTTTCATACTCCTATAAAAACATATCTCAGTTAGTACAATAACTATTGAAAGAAAGCTGTTACACCCTGGAGGAGGTTGTTTGTGGAGATTATGGCTATGTTCATTGCTGGCCACAGTTGTTATCTGGAGCACAAGTTTTACCCATAATCACAACAATTGAGGCCCTGATGGAATTTGTTGTTAATTAACAGGCAGCTCTGTACTTTTTAAAAGTATTGAAATGAATTACGCCATTTCACATTACACAATGCTTAGATCTTTTGACCCTCAATGATAGAAATGGTTGCTGAAATGTGATATCTTACATTGAAGGGTCCAATTAGATACCCTGTCTTTGTGAAGGGTGGCCAGGACTGATGCTTATAATGAAATCCCAGTTTATAGTGTCGTAATGTCAATTTAGGTCTGGAGCTCTTGCTGCAGCTCTGCTGCTGTATCCCATTACCGAGTGGATTTAATACAGCATGAGTTTGGGGATAAATGGAACCTCTCATGACATATAACACAGGAAAGATTCAATTTCCTCTTCAAACAGTTTTAATAAACACAGTATATATCAGTAAGTACCCTTCTCACCTGTCTAAAAGGGGGGAACTGATTGACAGAGAGAGAGTTTTCCCCCAGACATGTTTGCAGATGACACAGGAAACATGCTGTGTGGGACTGGCTTTTTTGGTCCACCTGCCGAGAGGTGGAGCGTTGTGCTGGCGTAAGCATGTGCTGTGTTGTTTTTACCACCGTCAATAAACCACCTTGTTTTTAACTAAAACTGAGTTCCACTGCCTCCTTTCTCTACTTCTTCTGGTTGCCCTGATCCCTTTTTTCTTGGGAGGCCACAACGGTCACTCACAGACATGTTATCATAAATGTACTTAATCCACTAGTCCTCTTAGGACAGGCACACGACAGACAGATAAAGGTTAATGTATTCTCAAAGGAGAGCAGATCCCCAAGGCACCTTATTGAACAGATATACAGCCTTGCACCTGAGAACAGGGTTTGCCTGCCTGATTCCTCTCAACCTTGCATACAATGGTGAGTTGCAAGTTAATGCATTTGCCAGAAGAACAGAATTACATCCTTGAACTGCAGTGCAGTTGTTGTATTGGTCCTACTAAATGCTACTAACTTATAATTATAAAGTCATTTGTTGCTTCATACATTACAATTATTATTATTAATGTATGAAGCACAAATGAAGCATGAATAAATCAGCAGATAATAGATTAACTGATGCAATTTCACCTCCTGAGAAATGATATGGCTTTAACCAACATAATTATAATTGTTTGAAATGCAGTGTAAAAACATTTCCAAAGTTTATGACATGGCAAAGTAAAAAATTCAAAGATACATGTTAGCATAGATACAGTTGTGTTCAAAATGAGAGCAGCATGTGTAAAAACATGTTAAAAGCCAAAATCCTTAGATTTTTTTTTTTTTTGTGATGCATTGGAAACATTCCATTTTATATCCTAAATCCAAATGATAAACTTTTGTTATAAACATTTTACTTTACAGAAAATGAAGAAAAGTAAATATTAGGCTGTGTCTGCGTTTTTCTTTACAAACTCAAACATTTACTGGATAAAATGAAAATTCATGATTTAGCATTCCTATGAATCACTAACGTAATATTTAATCCTGTAACCGAGGTTTCTAAGAATTGTTTCACATATGGAATTCGACGAACTTCTGGCATCTATGAACAGGTATTTCAGCCTCACAATTCTCTGCATTTCTTGGTTTTGCTTCAGAAAGCCAGAAACAGTATTTTTGACATCACCTCACAAATGTTTTAATAGGATTAAGGTCTGAGGATTGGGCTGGCTGCTCCAGAAAATTAATTTTGTTGGTCTGGAACCAATATGCTGCTGGGATAATGTTGTATTTGTGGTTGTTGTCCTGTTGAAACACACATTTTAAGGGCTTTTGCTCTTCATCATAAGGCAACATGACCTCTTCAAGTAGTTTGACAACTGATCCATGAGCCCTTGTCTTTCCCTTGCCTTTGTACTGAAAAGGGTACAATTTGCAAGAAAAGAACACATCAATTGGCCTAAAGAGAAATGGAGAAACATTTTGTGGACTGATGAAAACTAAAATTGTTCTTTTTTGGTTCAAGGGCTGTAGGCAGTTTGTCAGACGACACCAAACACTGAATTTAAGCCACAGTTCATTTTAAAGGCAGTGAAGCATCATGATATGAGGATGTTTCTCTCCCTAAGGTGTCAGCCTACTCATCGCATACATTGGTTCATGGATCACATTTCCTATATTAAAATACTTGAAGAGGTGATGTTTCTTTATGCTAAAGAGGAAAAGCCCTTAACATGTGAGTTTCAACGAGATGACAACCCCCAAAACACTAGTAAAC
Source organism: Eupleurogrammus muticus (assembly GCA_036785175.1). Taxonomy (NCBI): domain Eukaryota; kingdom Metazoa; phylum Chordata; class Actinopteri; order Scombriformes; family Trichiuridae; genus Eupleurogrammus; species Eupleurogrammus muticus. The sequence goes on along the minus strand of JAYKQN010000003.1, from coordinate 4,551,841 downwards.
CAGCAGCATCTTGGTTCCAGACCAACAAAAATAAAGGTATGGCTGTATTCCTACGCCTTAATCCCATTTTAACCTGTGGGGGGATGTCAAACACACTGTTTCTGAGTATCTGAGACAAAACAAGGAATTATAAAGATGAAATACCTATTCATTTAGCATATTAAATGCAGTGTTTCTAATACATTGAAATAAAAATTATTATTATTATTATTATTATTAAGGATTTTGGCTTCAATTTGATTTTGGTCAAAATAAAGACAGTTGGCTGTTATTTACTAAAAACTACTCTCTGCTTCTTTGACTAAAACTAGATTATAACAGTCTAATGTGATACCTTTGACCTTAAAGGAGACAAAGATGAACAGTCTATTCATTTAACCTGGGAGTATTTTTAATTTGCAATTTTTGCATTTGAAAGTAAACAGATTGGATTTGCTTTTAAAAGGCAAAATGAGATAATTGCCACACATTTAGGTAATAGTTGCAGGCTTTGACTGTTAAAACAGTTACTTTCCACTTTACTACTACTGTCCTGACTTTGGAATAATGTTGCAATGCAGCGCGGGATAACTATTGTCCTGTATGGCAATATATTGCATTACATTGCATCATGCTGCCCTCTCACACTGCGGAGCCACAGAGTTCTTGACATCATGCTGGGTAAACACCACTGTGGGCTCACATAGGAGTAAACACAAGTTACTATACAACAGGGACACTTAATCGCTGAATCTCCTCTGTTTTTGAGAATTTTTCTGTCGCACTGCATCACAATTCAAGAAAGTGTGATGGAGGCCAACAGATAGTCTGCAGGAGGTGAGAGAATTGCCTTTGACCGGCACATAAATAGTACCAGGAAAGCACCCGAAAAAACAAACGGTATCAGTGAACCAACTGTTCTATTCTTGTGTACCACTTCCTACCACATTTCCGTTCTCCACTTGCATCAATTTCCCTCTCATAAATCACACAAGGACACACAGGCGCATACCTACACAAACATACACTCACACACACACACACACACACACAGTGAAATGCCATTTCACTGATGTGCCACCTGGGGCGACACAGGAGGGCATCTAGGGAAAAGGAGCTCACCCTGGGGCCATTTGTTTTATGTGTGTGTCTTCTCCTTTGTGTCTGTGTCCACAGTTGAGTGTGTACTTGTGCTCATTGTAGGTCAATGTAAATGAAAGAATCAGCTAAATGTAAATGTGATGTATGTGTCTGTGTCTATATGCATGTACGCAGTTCATGCTCGGCCCCAGGGAAAAGTGTCAGCACATGTCCTGCTGAGTAGCCTTTGTGTCTGCGTGTGTGTATGTGTGCGCAGTAATGTGTGTCTGAGTATGTGTGTGTGTGCAGTTATGTGTGTGTATGTGTGTGTGTGTGTGTGTGTGTGTGTGTGTGTGTGTGTGTGTGTGTGTGTGTGTGTGTGTGTGTGTGTTGGGATGAAGCATATGCTGACACATATTTTGTACATGCATGAAATCGTAAGTGGCAAAGGTAATGCTGTTGGCACCGTCAGTGGGGTTTTCACATACTGGTGAGACGTGAAATATAAAAGTCCAGGACGTCTTGTTTGAGTAACAGATGCTTGAGTTTGATGGTTTATCAGATCCCAAAACACTGCAGAGTAAATACTATGAGATGGTATTTCACAACTCTGGAAACTTACCAAAGTGTCAATTCTTTAATACTAGTGCAGTGCTTGTACTACTGTATGTATTCGAATAGAAATGTGGAAGCTTAAGTCGATTTTTCAGTTCATGGAAGCAACATTGGGAGGACTCGTGATACGTGATAGCCTTACAGTGTAGCAGGATACACACTGCTGCACGCCTACAGGAATTTAACTTTTATTTATAATAATGAAAATTCTGATGTTTTAAATATCCATCCAAAACATTTTACAAAAAGATAGATAGATAGATAGATAGATAGATAGATAGATAGATAGCTCCTTTATTGTCCCACAGTGGGGAAATTTAAAGTGCTACAGCAGCAGTTAGAAAGTTACAAGAATGTTTTTAAAAATTTAAAAAGGAAAAGAAAAATTAAAAAAAATTAAATTAAAAAACACAATATACAGATATATACAGATATATACAGGTATATATAAATATGAATTAAAAATGTAAAGCACTGGTATATACAGGTATATATAGATATGAATTATGAATGTATTGCACTGTCCATTTTTCTGTTGGGTGGGGGGGGGGGTTACTGAGAGCTGTACTTGTTGTACAGTCTGACAGCTGTAGGAAGGAAGGACTTCCGATATCGCTCCCTCAGACACTTTGGATGGATAAGTCTGTTGCTGAGGGAGCTCGTCAGTCCAGACAGTGTGTCCTGCATGGGGTGGAGGTGGTTTTCCATCATTGATGATATCTTCCTTATCATCCTTTCCTCTCCCACCACCTCCACTGGGTCAAGGGAGCACCCCAGGACAGAGCTGGCCTTCCTGATAATCTTGTTTAGTCTCTTCCTGTCTGCAGCTGTTATGCTGCCTCCCCAGCAGACCACCCCATAATGTATGACTGATGCCACAACTGAGTCATAGAATGTCTTAAGGAGTGTCCCCTGCACTCCAAAAGACCTCAACCGCCTGAGCAGGTAGAGCCTGCTCTGGCCCCTCTTGTATAGCGCAGTTGTATTATCAGTCCAGTCCAATTTTTTGTTCAGATGAACACCCAGGTACTTGTAAGATGTCACCATCTCAATGTCCATTCCCTGGATGTTCACTGGTGCCGGGGGATTGCATACCCGCCTACGGAAGTCCACCACCAGTTCCTTGGTTTTCCCCGTGTTGATGTGGAGATGGTTCCGCTGGCACCAGTCGACAAAATCCTGCGTAAGTTCTCTGTATTCCCTGTCGTCATCATCCTCAATGAGGCCAACGATGGCAGAGTCATCGGAGAACTTCTGCAGGTGGCAGGTTGGTGACTTGTAGGTGAAGTCTGCAGTGTAGAGGGTGAAGAGGAACGGAGCCAGAACCGTTCCCTGTGGGGCCCCCGTACTGCAGACGACTGTGTTGGATACACAGTCCCGTGTCCTCACATACTGTGGACGGTTGGTGAGGTAGTCCAGAATCCAGGATGTGAGGTGACGGTCCACCCCAGTGTTCTCCAGCTTGTTCCCCAGGAGTGCTGGTTGAATCGTATTGAAGGCACTGGAGAAATCAAGGAACATGATTCTCACAGTGCCTCCAGGCTTCTCCAGGTGGGAAAGAGCACGGTGGAGGAGAAAGATGATGGCATCGTCCACCCCGATGTCAGGCTGGTAAGCAAACTGGAGGGGATCCATCAGTGGGCTCACCAGGGGGCGGAGATGGTCGAGGACCAGGCGCTCCAGTGTCTTCATCAGGTGGGACGTTAGTGCCACCGGCCTGTAGTCACTGAGGTCCTTGGGGTGTGGCATTTTGGGGATGGGTACCACGCAGGATGTTTTCCACAGTTGTGGCACCTTCCCCAGCTTCAGGCTCAAGTTGTAGATATGCCCTACAATCCTGCTCAGCTCGTCTGCACAGGATTTCAGGAGCCTGGAACTGATGCCATCTGGACCTGCAGCCTTCCTCGTCTTCATCCTCCTGAGCTTGTTCCTCACCTGTAGTGCTGTGAGGGACAGGCTGGAGAGGGGGGGCTGTGTGCCCGAGTGTGTTGGGGAGGGGGTTGGGTTGATGGTGTGGAGTGTCGTTGGTAAGTGTGAACTCAGCCAGGGCTGAGAGGCGGAGGTGGAAGCGGGGGGGAGGGGAGGGCATTGTCCAGGAGGTAAAGTCAGGGGGGGCTGCAGCAGGGCAGGCTGGGCCGGGGGAGGGGCAGATGACTGGTCAAACCTATTGAAAAATAGGTTTAGGTCATTCGCCCACTGTTGGTCCCCTGCCGTCTGGGAGTTTGGTTCTTTGTAGCCTGAGATGGTTTTCAGGCCTCTCCAGACTCCACTGACGTTACTCCTCTGCAGCTGATCCTCCATCTTCCTCCTGTAGATGTTCTTCCCCTCTCTAATCTTCCGCCTTAGCTCTCTCTGCACAGTCTTCAGCTCCTCCTTGTTACCTGACCTAAAGGCCCTCCTCTTCTCCTTTAGGAGAGCCTTTATGTCGGCATTAATCCATGGTTTATTGTTGGAAAAACACCGTACGGTCTTGGTGGGTACAGTATTTTCCACACAGAAATTGATATAGTCCGTTATGCAGTCTGTGAGGCTGTCAATATCCTCCCCATGGGGATCACACAGTTCCTCCCACACGGTCATGTCGAAACAGTCCTTCAGAGCCTTTTCAGTATCCTCAGACCATTTCTTCACTGTGCGGGAGACAGCTGGTTGCCTGTGTACCAGTGGGTTGTACACAGGCAGGAGATGCACCAGGTTGTGGTCAGATCTTCCCAGGGGGGGGAGGGGTGATGAGGTGTATGCCTCCTTGGTGTTGGCATAGCATAAGTCCAGTGTTTTATTGTCTCTGGTGCAGCACGTGACGTACTGGGAGAAAGTGGGCAGAGCGGAGGATGGAGAAGCATGGTTGAAGTCTCCAGAGATGAGGAGGAGGGCCTGGGGGTGCTGTGTTTGCAGCCTGCTGGTGACAGTGTGTAGGACATCACGAGCTTCGTCTGCGTTAGCAGAGGGGGGAACATACGCAGCTATCGCTATAACTTGCGAAAATTCCCGCGGCAGATAATACGGCCTCATGCTAACAGCTAAAAGTTCAATGTCCTTACTACAGAGCCGCTCCTTGACAGTGATGTGCCCGGGGGTACACCATTTGTCGTTTACATACACAGCCAGTCCTCCTCCCTTCTTCTTACCGCTGTCCTTTCCTCTGTCCGCGCGCACCAGATTAAATCCGTCCAGTGTAGCCGCCGTGTCCGGAGTCAGCGTGTTCAGCCATGTCTCCGTAAACACCATGATGCTGCTCTCCCGGTATTCCCTCTGGTGCCGGGTTAGCGCTGCTAGCTCATCCATCTTATTGGGGAGAGATCGTACATTCCCCATAATAATGGACGGGAGGACGGGTCGGTATCTCCTCCTCCTGGCACGGCGCTCATTCCCCGCACGGCGTCCCCGTCTCCTTCTCCTTATCTCACGGGGGACATCGGGTCTTTCCTCGGGCAACACTACGGAGCTACGGAGCGCCAACAGCTGATCCCTACTGTAAACAATAGAGCCATGGCTGCTCACGGGGTCCCCGGACACGAAAAGTGTAAAAAACAGCAGAACGGCCACAACAAACACGGAGAAAGTAAACTCCATGGTGAAAAAAAAGTATCCTTATGTCGTTGGCTCGAGAAAAAAGTAAGAAAAAATTAAGTTAAAAGGTATGAAAAAGAAAAGAAAACCTCAGGTGAGCGAGAGCTGCTGTAACAGGCTGCCACTCGCGCGGCGCCAGGTGATGAGAATGTCAAAAAAGGGGATACACAATCATGACATACACAAGCTATTTCCAAAAGCTGAGGCTGATTTGACAGTTAAAGAGATTTGCGAGACACACACACATGCAGATGCTCCTTGCTTCACAGACAGATAGTTTAGTTACAATGATTGCAAAGAGCAGAATTACAGCACTCATGTTACTAATAAGATAAGAGGAAGACTCATCTAAAAACTGTTGACCAGACATCAAACAACTTATATTTAATATTTTTTTGTATTGTGAATATTAAATAAATGAACAGACTTGCAACAAGTTTGAGTTACCTTGAGAGAACACCCCCTGGAAATCTATCAATACAAAAAAGGTAGAAAATAGAGAAAAGGAAAAAGAAAAAACGATCAATGGCTAAGCGGATTATACTGTAGGAGTCATTTTGAAAAGTTTCTAGAGAAACTCTTGCTGTGATTCTGAGACTCCATTCAATAGTTTGTAGCCAGTGCCTGCTGAGTTCCCTGCTTTGGCAATAGGGCTCTAAAAGTACAGCTGTTTCATGATAAGAATTTCAGGTGACACTTGTTGAATTAATTGTGTGAGGCAGATCCGAAGAGTGTTTAGGAGTAATGATGTGTGTTTCTATGTAAGAGACACAGAGAGAGGCTCACAGAGTGAGAAAAGAGGTGGGAGAAGAGGGAGTTGACAGTTGCAGGTGTGAATGGGAGTTGTCACACTGCAGTTCCCTGTACAATTGTGCAGCACAGAGGGTTTACCACAGCCATGTCAACACGCACACACACACACACACACACACAAACACACAAGCACACTTACTCATAATGACACCGGCATTCCTTGTCGTCCATGTGTGATTCATCATCACTAGATTACCTCATCTTACTTCTCCTCCTCACCCAGTTCACTGACCTTCGGCAAAACAACAGACTGTTGGTCCTCTCAGTCCTGGCATTAAACATGGCAGAAGGCTGCAACCAATGAGTCAACACACTGTGAGTGACTAGACTGGTGGCCAATACAGCCAACACTGTTTGGACTGGAGCATGCAACAAGCCTTAAAACAGGCTCCCAGGGACAGGGGAGGTACATCAGAGCAGTTCGCATTCAAAATCAAAACTGTGGAAATACTATGATGCTAAGAGTTTATCTCAACAGATGATATTTTTGTAAAATGAAGACAACCTGTAATTATAGTCGGTGGTGCTATCCACAATGGAATAAATAATACAATTTAATTAGAGATTCCTGTCAGCAGTTGATTACAGGACCAATACCAAACTTGGCATGTTTGGTATGTGCATAATGTTGTGCTCACACATCAGCTTTGTTGATGATTGTTAGTGCTATGCAAGCATATTAGTGCTTTGTATTAAAGGAAGACACAAATTCCTCAGTTAAAAACCCTTTTATTCCATGACTGAGGGCAAAATGTATATATAATTCAAACATTTTTTTCATAATCTATTCTGTTATGTATTTTTGTTTTTTGGGTTTCTGTCATATTGGATACTTTTCTACATCCCCTTATTTTATGTTGCTGATATTCTTTATCACTGTGACCATGCATATTATGCCTGCCATCAGACATAATATGCATTCACTCTTAACATATACTAGGGCATGTTGGCATGTATGTCTCCATCTAACCTAACATAATCTCCCTATTGATTCCTGTATTAGTAAAACTAAGGGTGGCAACTGGAATTGAAGAATTCATCTCATTATCGTAAGGTGATTCAGATGTTAATTAAATCCCATTGTCAACTACTATCAGTGCCAGACATCTGCACTGCTTCAACACATAATAGAAGTGGACTGTCTGAGACTGAATGGGGAGGTCAGTATTATTGTGACAATACAGTTGTTCTATAGCATGCACACAGCCATAGAAAGGAAATATACAACAATGTTTTGTTATCTCATAAATTACACTTGTGTGCGTTTCTGTAATTGTACTTCTATCTTTGAGAGGGCCCAGAGGTAGACCTGCAAAGTGAGGACATTTAGTCTATCTGAGCCTGCAAAGGTTAAGGGTAGCATGCAGGTGTGTTATTTTTGTGAACTGTGCCCAGTTTATACATTTAAAGAGTAGCCTCACAAATACAAACATTGTACTGTAAACTTTGTACATACTATATGTGTGTATCCAAATTATTTAAAATACACCATGTCATACATCATATGATTGTACGTATCTATTGCTGTTCATTTTTCAAAATGTCATTTCACAGTACCTACTACTTGTGTTCTGTACTGTCTATAATGACACTCATGTCATGCCTCTGAGGCAGACTGTTAATAGTTAAAGCATTACACACAGGGGATTGAGTTGTGTCAGAGACGGATGGGCTTGTGGCAGTGTCTTCATACAAAAGGGATACACAGGACTATAAACGATAAACATATTGCCCAATAGGACGAAAGAGGCATATATATATACCATTAAAACAACATTATTTCTTAGCAACATGCTTTGTTTATACAGTGAAGGTAGCATTATATCATAGAGTCAGCAAAGCCTAAACAACATTGCCCCGTATCACAACTTTCTTTGATCTATAGGTTTGGGGCCCTGCATTTGCGAAGAGAGTGAGATCTCTGCCCGCATGAAGCAAATCTGATAAAACCACAAGCCTTTACATCTGTGAAAAAACAACAGGCTTTCACGTCATGGCTGATAACATGTATAACACCGGCAGCCTTACCGTGTTAAAAATTGATAGAGCCTGCCAGAGGTGGAAAATGCAACAACAGGAGGGTGGAAAACAAGGCAATAAGTGAGAAGTGGCTTCATACAGAGGGAAGAAGGGAGCAAGGCGTGTTTGATGATTCTTGTTGCTGTGCAACTCAAAGACACAAGCAGATATGCAGGTAGCCTGACAAGATAAAGGTTAACAGTGCTAAAACCCAAAAAGAAATGGACAAGAAAGACCTAACAGTGATCTCCGTTTTCATATAAATGATGGTGAGATGATGAATTCTCTTGTGAACAACAAGAGTCAAGAGTTCTCAAACTTATGTCAACTATTTGGATCAAACATATGAGCCATTTTTGTGAATTTACTTATGCAAATAGTTGAACAAACTCTAGCAGGTTCCAGTTTGCCTTTGCACATTCATGAAAACAGGAAGTGTTTCATTCAGGCTTGTCACTATACTCACAGTTCTGGGATTAAACACCTCACTGTGCATGTTTATCTATGACCTTCTGATAGGCAAACCCTAGATGGTGAGGTTAAGCAGACATGTTTCTTCTACCCTTGTTCTTAACACCGGAGAACCCCAGGGCTGTGTTTTAAGAACTCTGCTGTAGTCCCTTTACACACCCGATTTTGATGCCAATACCATCATCAAGTTTATTTTTGACAGCTGTTATGGGCCACAAATAAGAACGTTAAGGCCTCCCTGAACGAAGCTGAAGACATAATCTACCCATTTCAGGACAATATCCTAACAGGAAAAGGAACTATGCCCACCTTAACTTCAACAGGTCCTTGGTGGAGAGAGGGTAGACACGTTTAAATACCTTGGTGTTCAAATCACGGATGACACCTATTCACCTCAATTGCTTAAGGAAATTCTGGGTATTGTCTCAAATACTGAGGAATGAGTGGCTTGTTCAGCTGAATATACAATAAGTGGTGCCCTAACCTGCCTTGAGGACATTTACATCAGGCCCCTAAGCAATATGGTGAAGAGAATCCTTAGGGAACCCGATCACATAAATAACAGTGGATTTTTTTTTTGTGGCTGTGGTCAGAAAGAATGTGCCGGATACACCAAGCCAGCACTGAGAAGCTTCTATTCTCAGACCACGAGGATCCTGAATGAGATCACTGCTTGAGATCGCTCCACCCCCTTATTGTGTTTCTACAGACAGGAGTGCATTCCACTGTGATTGCACCTGATATGATTACATGTGGCAAATAAAACTTGATTGATGGAAGGCCTTCCTATTAGCCCCCATCAGTAATTGTAACTTCTCATTTCAACCTCATAGAGTTACTAAATTGCCTCCACCACCAATTTCTTCCTTCTCCTCTATTTGCCTTCCTTGAACTCGTTGACTCCTTGCCTTGTTGACGTCATCCCACACCTCCTCCTTCCGTATCCGGCCTATTTTGTTTACCCTGCAAATCTAGCGCCTCATCTGCAGTAACACAGAGTTGTGCTGATTATAATGGTAATCATAATTAGCTGATTAAGGATTGAGAGAGCTTGTTAAGGATGCTAGCCAGACGAGAGGACACTTGATTAGATCATTATAATCATGTGTGTTTGAATAGTGATATGACTTATAATGCCACACTGAGAATCTATTAGCACTCCTAAACTATTCTACTGTAGCATCTCTCCTGTGCCCGTATCTGTAGTGACAGTAACTGCAAGGATATAAATATGTGTTGTAAACCTTTTTCATCCATGTTTATTATCATAATATATTTGTTCATGATTGTTTATCTTATCTTTAGGGCTAGATGTTTTTTTTCAGACCCCTGTGGGTTTCTCTTCACTCACCCAAACAAGTTCTTCTATTCCATCAGTCTTGTTTGCAGTTTATCACTTGTTTGCGCAGGGACACAGAATTGAATTATTGCATTAGATATGTAGCCTAAAACTACATCAAATACGGATGCATTTACTGCTCCTCTTGCTGTGTGATTTCCCAGCAGACGTGTCTCCAAATGTTCTCCCTCAATTGACACTACGTCAACAAAACCTGAATAAATTGTTATACAGAAATGTGTTCTACATTTTATGTAGACTTAAAATGCTAATATGAGGATAGGCCAGTAATCCTTTGTGCAAAACTGGTATTTATTTAACAAAATATTTCAACATTTGACGGCTAAAACAAAAACATAGGGGTGCTAGGGGAGGATAGAAAATGCGTTCTGTATTTCTGCTGCAGTTTGAGAATGGCCTTTGAATTAAGCATATGTTCTTCTACAGTTAAATGTTTTTGAGTTTTACAAATGTTGGCATTGACGTGCTTAAAAATGAAAGAGCAGTCATTGAAGTTTGGAATTGATTACTGAGAGATTTGAAATCTGCTCTTGACTTCTACTTGTATATATTTCAAATCTTTATTCTAGGTCATTTCTTTTTAAATGTTTGTTTTTCTTAGACTGACCAATTTCAGCAGGTGTGATAGAGGAGGAGGGTTTAAAGGTGAAGAGAACTTATATGGATAATATGGAATTTTCTGCCTGTAAGCTTCCCTCAGTCAAACCAGTAACAAATGATGGTGTCTTCATAGCTCTATCAGTGTTCACCACTCAGGAGTTTTTCAAATTAAGTATGATGAGAATTATGTCACCAATCACTGTGATAATAATGTAAGTTGTCCCAAAGGTGCAATAAAACTTAAAAGTAGATGTATATGAAAAGGCCAAAGAAATAAAACTATGGCCCATATGTTACTGTTTATGATGAATCTATGCTACAGTTTCATCAAGATCAAAAAGGATAAAGAAAAATTAGAGGTCAACAACAATTATTTAGGGTTTGCTGCTGGTGCAGCACTTCTTCTTCAATACGTTGAGCTGAAGAAAGACTGGAAACTAAAGCTTTCTTCCCTTAGGTGCACACTGGTTTTACGAGACAGGACAGCTGGTTAGTTGCTCAATTTAATACATATCTATGCCTGCAACAAAATGCATACAGGATTTTGACATAACACTCTTTATATTCACCTGTTATTGACTTTTTTGTAATATTTAATCTATATTTTAAATGTAATGCTTTACACTAATATCTTTGGCCAAATGGCACAGATTACTCCTTAAAAACAACATAGTGAGAATAGATAATCACCTGCACTTAGCACACATTACAATACAGAGGAAGGAAGTAAACACAGCACATTAGTTTCTTCTGCAGTCACACCACCTGAAACCTGTTTTTGACAAAGAACCTGTTACCAGGGGTACAGCAAATAATCATGAGTGATACAGTTATTTAAACTACTTAGACAACAGGCAAAAGTGCTTCTGTACGTATTAGACTCTAAATCTCTTTTACAGTCCCTGTAGCTGGAAGTAATTTGTATAAAAAATATATAATACTTAAAATTTTAATTTTCTCAGTGCCTAAAACATGCTAAACTCAGCATGACTAGAGTGCCATTAAAAAGTAAATGTGTGGGTTAGAGATGTTTTCTGCAAACACACCAGTGGTGCGACATGAGCCCATGAAAAAGCGGGTGGTGGGGGGAGGGGGCGCCACCCCAACCGGCTGTATGTTATTTGTGAAAGTAAAATTCTCAATCCTACCGGTTGAAATGTGAGTAATGGCGTTCCTGCTGCTTCGTATTTGACTCACAACCATCACTCATGTACTGTAGGAAAGTCGCAGCCAGTGAGTTATTTCTCATCATGAAACAAAAAGAAGCTATTTGCCTGACTCAAAACCCCCCAACTCTGCATTCATAATGATGGATTATAGCATCAGATTGATGAGAATGGCTCTCTGAAGGGTATTTAGAGGCATTCAAACTAAATGGGATCCTGTGAGCAGCTGAAAGTGTTTTGATTTGGATCAGACTGTTTATAACCCACTGCAGGCATCTAGAAAGCGTCTGAACAGAAGGTTCGCCCAGATGCATCCTGGCGTCACTTTCTCACCAAGGCGAGGAGCGACAGATTTGATAGACTCAACTGCCAATTCTGACAAATGTGATGTGAAATAAATGTTGATTTTCACATAGTGGAATTTGGTTTGGTGAACATCTGGGCGGCAATGGTGTGAAATCACAGCATTTGGCAGGATGAGTAAGTACTTTTGTATATCTCTAACAACTATTGGAAGTGATGAAAGCAGAAAAGTGACTTTAGACGTTCCACCACTATGTCCAGATATATTGTAACACCTATTAAATGAGTTCTATAAAATTTGCTACACATTCCGGCCTAAGGGCTATGGCAATTTGAAAATTTTCTAATCAAAGCCACATCTTACTACATATTTTTCATCAAATGTTGCAGAAGTGCTTATGGTGTGTAATAGGCAGTGTAAAGAAAGATTTTCAAGTAGCACAAGTAGCAACTGTGCCACAACTGAAACTATTTCAGTTTTTTCCAAAACTTATAGTATAGTTTACATTATTAGTATAGTTCACATCACACAGTTTTAACACTCTTGTAACTTCCACTTGCAAAAAGTAAAGAATGTGGACAAAGATGTGCCACAAGGCTCAATTTTGTGCCCTGAGGATGTTACTATATATACAGTATATATATATATACACTCACCGGCCACTTTATTAGGTACACCTGTCCAACCAGCCAATCACATGGCGGCAACTCAGTGCATTTAGGTATGTAGACATGGTCAAGACAATCTCCTGCAGTTCAAACATCAGTATGGGGAAGAAAGGTGATTTGAGTGACTTTGAAGGTGGCATGGTTGTTGGTGCCAGAAGGGCTCATCTGAGTATTTCAGAAACTGCTGATCTACTGGGATGTTCACGCACAACTCTATCTCTCTCTAGGGTTTACAGAGAATGGTCCAAAAAAGAAAAATTATCCAGTAAGCAGCAGTTCTGTGGGCGGAAATGCCTTGTTGATGTCAGAGGGCAGAGGAGAATGGCCAGACTGGTTTGAGCTGATAGAAAGGCAACAGTGACTCAAATAACCACCCTTTACAGGCAGAAGAGCATCTCTGAACGCACAGTACGTAGAACTTTGAGGCAGATGGGCTAAAGCAGCAGAAAACCACGCCGGGTGCCACTCCTTTCAGCTAAGAACAGGAAACTGAGGCTACAATTTGCACAAGCTCATCAAAATTGGACAATAGAAGATTGGAAAAACGTTGCCTGGTCTGATGAGTCTCGATTTCTGCTGCAACATTCGTATGGTAGGGTCAGAATTTGGCGTCAACAACATTAAAGCATGGATCCATCCTGCCTTGTATCAACGGTTCAGACTGGTGGTGGTGGTGTAATGGTGTGGGGAATAGTTTCTTGGCACTCTACTATATATATATAGCATGTTGGGTTGATAAGTATTAACATTGATCTATTAGTTCGATTGATATTTCTCTGATCCTCCCATGATATTTTTCTGTTTTACCTACTGCATTTATTAGGTAACATGTGGATGTTGTATACATTCTAATAAAATGTATAATATTAATTTAGTTCAAACGTTTTTTCATACATTAATACCATGTTTCTCTATTTGTCCATCCTACACATAACCACAACACAGACAAACACACAAATGCATGCATACACATACAAATATATATATATATATATATATATATATATATATATATATATATATATATATATATATATATATATATATATATATATATATATATATATATATATACAGAGACACACCCTGAAAGATGAAACGCCAATAGCACCACAGAGGATTCTTTGATCCCTGTGAAGCCCCCCAGGAGGTGATGTGGAATCACTTCCACAGCATGTTGTCCTGACCTCACCAATTAGGAAGGAAATTGAAAACCTGACCTAATAGTGTGAGGACGTGCAAATTCAATATCTCTCTGTTTGACTGATGATTAACTTCAGGGAGCAGCCCACGCAGCACAGAGAAGACGACAAAGGCACAGCCGTGGCATACATAAAGGCTCAGCATGTAGGATAAGTTTATATTTATTCACATATATACAAAAATCTATAATTACCGTTGTTTACCCATGTCTTACATGTGTTGTTTCATTGTGAGACATGCACACACACATTCTGTACATACATATTCTGTACATACACATTGAGCACATGTATGTACACACAAAGTTTTTATGAAGCTTAACTTTGTAAAAGTAAAAAAAAAAAAGATAAATTAAAACATTTCCAAGCGCCTTTATTCACATTTCGTGTTGTGTCTCCTTTTTACACACACTACCATGCATCTTGTATCCAGGGTGTGTCTCCAGCTGATAGAGCTGGATTACATTTCGGATAAACCTGCAATTAAAATGCAGCTCTGCTCTACTCCACGTAATCTGATAGCTCCTTTCCTTCAACCAAAACACACATGCAAGCCTCCTCTGGCCTGGAAGCTAACACTGTTTCCCACCCTGCGCTCGCTCCATGCACAGCTTCACTTGATGGGGGCTGGCTTCTGATTGTAATTATTCAGTGTAACAGCAAAATAGGAAAGAAAAAATATAGTTGATGGGCAAATCATTTACTGTTTGCAGTTTTAGTTTTGTGCTTCATAACAGTGATGAGTTGACATGCTTGGCAATCAGGCAGTATTTAAATAGTGTGGATGAAAATTAAATTGGGAAAAAAAGATAATTTTGTTGACATGATGTGATGGATTGAGGCAAATCCTATCAATAACTAATCATATTTTCCCTCATAAAAGTTATTTAGAACTTTAGAAAATCAATATAGCAACAGGAGGTGATTAAATGTGACAAAACATGGTAAGTTTTTTGGTATTTCCTTCACGGCTAGGTAACCACGCTCCCTGAGTAACTAGCAGGTGCATGTTTCCCCCGCACAAGACACAGGACGTCTGTGAATGGAGGAGCAGATAAAGGAGAAGTGAGGAGAGGCTGAAGATTATCGAAAGTGATAATGAAAAATGTGCAAGACCGGCAGCATCTGGGGGATCTCACTGGAGTGTATGATATGGTACGTGTGAAAACACACAAGAATGCACACAGAGGCCTCCAACATAAGAGATAACTACACACAGGAAGGCAATGCAGAGGTTTCATGAACTCTACTGTGCTTTTCTGGTGGAAGAGGGGGGGTTTAACCCGAATATGCCACTGTGTTGGGTCAGCTTCCTCTTGTATTGCAAACATGGCGACTGAGTGGATTTTGTTGGATTTGTGGAACAACCGTTACTTTGACGATGCAGAAAAAAAGAAAAGGATGTTTGAGGAGATTTGTATTTTCAACCTCTGAACAGCTTGAGGCAGAGGGAGGGTAAACTGACATGAACCAATCTTAAAGGTTTGAGCTAGACAGCACCCAGGGATCATTCACATACAGGGACAGTGACCTTCTTCCTGCTTTTTGTTTCCCCCCCCCCCCCGCCCCTGACACATCCAATGAGCAGAGTGATGTTCCCAGTGATGCATTTCAGTTCACTTGGATTTTGGAGTGTGTGCACACAGAAAGTGTTATGAAATCACTAGCTCCTCCACTGATTAGAAACCACGGTGAACAAAGAGGTTAGACTAACTATTTGGTAAGAAAATGGGTGAAACATCACAGAAACTTACTTACCATTTTCTAACCCCCACGAACTAGAACTCAGTTGTGTGTGTGTGTGTCTGTGTGTGTGTGTGTGTGGGGGGGGGGGGGGGGGGGGGTGTGCATGTGTGTATTGTGCTTGTGCTTTTGTAGTTATGAGGATCCAATCAACAATCAGACACAGAAAGAAACATGCACACACACACACACACCAAAATAGAGAACCCAGACTGCCGGGACATGACTCTGCATAGTGCACAATGGACGAAAGAAAATACAAAAAATACAAAAATACAAAAGACACCCAATGAGAAAGGTAAAAAAATACACCCACATCTCCTGTGTGAAGCTTTGCTGTGAACAACCCTATTTCTGCTTTTGGGTCCATTTTTTTTTTTTATATATACAAGACATGATAAGCAGCGGCAGCAGCAGACAGACTTAAATATTTAATTGTGGGGTTTTTGAGCTGGATGAGCTCTGACTGCATAAACAGATTAGCTGCCACTCTCTGCAATCAGGCTAATGTCGACATAAAGTACACACACACATATACAAACACACACACTCTCATATTATACCCTCGCTTGTCTGTGCATACGCAGCTATTTAAAATCATGTCCACACTCACATAACTTGCAGCATGACACTGCTTCACACACAAACGCACACTGTCAGCAAATGTTGCAGATGCAGCATACGGCAAACCCAGGCTGCTCTCTCCAAATATTTCACTGTGTCATTGCTCATTATCTTCTGTGTGAATGTGTGTATGTCTCAGACTTAGAGTCCCTCTGTGAAACATGGTTCCCTAAAATCAGTCCCATCATCCTTTTTTCCACAGCGAGGATCCATCCTTCTGTATTTCTGCAACATTCCCGTCTTCCATCCCTCGCCCTTCCATGCCGCTCCTTTCTCCTTCCTGTCCCCGTCTCATTCTTGCCCTTTTTTTTTTTTTTTCTCTCAGTCACAGCTGTGTTGACAAGCTTCAACATGAATGTGATGTGACACACTTACTCCCACACTCCTGCTTTCTCGTCCCAGGGGGCACGACCTTGGCGGAGACTGGAGCCAGGCGTCCGCTGGGGTTAGAGGGCATGTGACACTTGTTACATGTGTGGGAAAATGCAGCTGGACAAACTCGTTTTTTCTTTTTTCAGTCGCTACTGTGTGTTCTTTTTTTTTGTACAGCAAGGGCCAGATGAGGGCCTGTGACACATACAGAAAGCAACTGTTTTGGCAAAAGTTGGGGTGTTTAGAGGTATATATATATATATATATATATATATGATTCTATTACAAATCTCCTCTTTGGCTGGTTGATCCATTCCTGTGTAGAATACAAAACCAACAACCAATAAAACTTGGTACCAGATTTTTTTGTCAAAACACACACAAACATATCGTTTTTGTAAAAAAAAACATAAAAATTGACTTTTAAATGACAACAAACCAACACAAAATGTACATTTTGAGTGCTTCTTAAAACTTTATTTTAAAAGGTTCTTTTTTTTTTTTTTTTTTTTTGCAATGGCCTGAAAAAAGGGTGTAAAAGTAAAAAAGCAATAGGTTCACAAATAAGAGCAGCAAGTTCCCTGCTGCATTTATAATCATGGTGAGTTGTCTTTTTTTAGCCATAACCAGCCCATGTGTATTCTTCACTTGAGGACATAACCGGTTAAAGTTAAACAGCTTCTCTCCTTCTGTCCAATCAGTGTGCTGCATTTACTATAATCAGCTGCTGCTTCCTCTAGTGTTCACATTGATGTGGATCTGTTCCTGAACAACCATCAGCATTAGCTTTAAAAGCCAGTGTGGTGTAATGTGAAATTAATGGTTATTACAACATGGTTGTGCAGTGTGCAGCACACAGCTGGGGATACAGCAAGTGGCAAATGGAGTTAATGACAAGACCTGATCTCAATTTAATCAGTAAACGTTAAATGTGTGGATCTCTTCCTGATTAGTCACCATGTCCTACTTGAACCACCCATTTTAATGAAGGTTTTTCCATCAACTTGCCTGGTTGAGTTAAGTAAGGTAAAACTTAAAACCGTTAAATTTGACATCAACCTAGATGCTAGGCTTGAAATAAAAGTCTGGCTGTCTGAGAGCAAAAAAGTGTTTATATGGACAAACACTAGAGACTTTTAGACCTTCTTTGGTTGTTAACTCCACAAGTAATGGCAGTAGTTGAGGAAGGATTTTAAATCCTTCTTACATTCCCCCCCGTACTGCTGTTCTTTCTGCTTCTGTCTCCCCACCTCTGCATTTGACTTTATTTCCCAATTTGTCATCCTCCCCCCTCCCCTTTGTATCTCTTCCCATCTCTACTTCCTCATTCCGTTGCACTCGGTGGATTTCCCAATCTCGAGCTCCGCTTTAAATCTCAGACCTCATCTGCTCGCTGTCTGTCTCTCTTTCTCCACTTAGCTCTCCTTCCGCATCTTTGTCCATTTCCCTGCCATTTCCTCATTTCATCTCTCCACAGCGTATATTCCTCGACATACATATTTATATTCTCAGCTCCTCTTCCATCCCTTCTCCACCTCTATCTCTCCATCTCTCTCTCTTTCTCTCTCTCTCTCTTTCTCTCTCTCTCTCTGTCTCTCTCTCTCTCCCCACCTCTATGGTTCCAGTATTTCATGTGTGAATAATCCATGTCGGTTTAATCCTTTTAGCTATTCTCCCCTGTAGCCTAATGAGCCTATAGCACAGCTGCACACACACACACACACTCTCTCTCTCTCACACACACACACACACACACACACACACACACACATACACACACACACACACACACTTCACATGCACAGCAGATATCAGTATGCTCAAGAACATTAATACCACCTCAACAGGATTTATGGCTCCTTGTGGTTCCTCTCCATCCTCTCCTCTGGTTTGATCTGTCTCTCAGCTCCCCTCGGCCAATCACCATTCTCATCATCTCTTAGTTAATCACACTAATATCTCATTTGGTTGGCATAATTGGCATTGGGTCTTTGCGAGGTATAACATTTGCTAAGTGGTTTAGAGGCAACCCTGTGTCACGAATCTCCCCAGCTGAAATACCTGAGTCTGCCCAAGGCTGGGTACTTTTTAAAAAATGTTAAACAAACTACCTAAAAAAGATAGTTCTGACAAGGGTTTGTGAAGTAATATCAATTTGTTTCATCGTTCATATTAAACAGTCATTCTTGACTGTATTCAATGCCATGAACCGGCTTGTTCGGCAACAAAACACTGCTTGATGGAAATGGCACCAACATGTCCATTCAACCCAAAGACACAATCATCAGACATTATCAATCCCAGTGGAGGATGTTTAACTTTAGAACTTTTTGACTATTTGTTTGCTGTTCAGTTAACCTAACTATTAAATTTGTGACATGTGACTTTTAATTGATGCAACAGAGGTCAAGTTATCCTGACTTTTATTCCTGATTATGAGCTCAATATTACTGTATCCTACACTTTCCATGATGCAACTCAATATGTTTTGTTAGACACACTTTGCTTTGAAACTGTAAACATTTAAGTGTCTCTCAGCCTCCATATGCACAGTTAGTGACAAAAAAATAACATTAATTCCAATTATTCTATTTGTTTTTTCTGACTTTCCAAAGTTCCTCTAGAGCCACGTAAAGTTATTTCCAATTGTTTTCACAGGTTGAACTAAGAACTATAAGGTCCTAAATTACATTGACATATCGATTTAGTCATTGAAAATGAGAAAATGGTATGTGAAGGGGAAAAGAAAAGAAGAAAAGTAAGAGGTAAATGTATGGATGTAAAGGTTAATGACACATGACTTTTGTTTAGAGTCACTTTTAGAAAAAGGCTCCATAGCTAATTCCAGTAAATCACCTGTTAATGTTAATTAGTTTCTTCCAAGATGCACTGAAAAGGAACAAGAACATCAACAATGGCAGAAACGCAAATTAAATAAACATCTTTACAGACACAACTAGAGTGCACCACACTCCATAAGAAGTTTAAATGTTCTTTATCATTAAACATGTATTTAAATTCATTCGCTGAGCTTGGCCTGAGCCGAGCAACATGGGTACATGACCGCATTTGTATCCTCTACAAAAAAATAAAAGAAAAGAAAATTGACATTTTTGCTAACCAGATGGTGTTTTTAAATAATTTAGTTTGAAATCATATTTAAAAACAACAGCAGCAGCATATGGGATATTATAGTTATTACAGGGGTTTGTGTGTGAATGCGGCATACATCACCATCATAAATGTTTGAACGCTGTTTAGTGTAGGTTGTGTGTGTTAGTGTGTGAGGGTCGGCCCTGCTCCTCACCCTCCTCCCAAACCTCCTTAACTCACTCCTCCCAACTTTTTTACTTCCTACTGTCCATCATCTCCAAAGTCCCGTCCCTCCCCCTCCCTGTCTGTCTGTCTGTCTGTCTGCCCTTCACCTTGTTCATCTCTACCCTCGCCTTTTGTTTCCGACCTCGTTCTCCCACTCCATCATCCTGCCTCCATCACTCCTCAGCGCTGGCCATGCCAACAGTCATCTGACAGTTATGAATTCCATCTACGAGCACAATTATGTTCAGCTAATTAACTGAAATGGTGGCGAGGCACCGCTTAATGACCTTTGATAGCAGACTATCAGAGTCTGTGAAACTTTAGTTTGTTTAAGAATTGGTTTGGCCGTCATTTCTTTTTGTTTAAGCTTTAATTGTTCAGAGGAGCATGAAATGTAAACTTTCTTGCATTCCTTTTGGTCAATTAAACCCCAATTAAAGTGAATATATTCACTTAATGGAACTCCAAAATCAAAACAAGAACTCACATCTTTGCTTCAAGTTTATTCATGATTGCAGCTATGTAGTGCAGAATGCACTTTTCTTTTAATCAGTCCAGCTTGATTAGCTAACCTCTGCCAGTGTCTCCCACGGTGGCCACTGTTGGAGAAGAACTGCATCTTCTAATTCCTCCATGATTGAAAGAGAGGAGCTTGTTCCACTACCGAACGTGGTTGTTTATATTACAGATTTTAACACTAACTGCTGGCCAATTTCCTCTCAGACTCATATATTATTTAATGGATTTAATTTCCTCCATCTGCAGGAAGCGGCAGGATCTCTCGCAAGACTTTTTAGAAAATCTTGTTACTGAGTAGAGCTCTGCTCAGAAAGTTTTCTGCACCTGCCTCGTGCTCATATAGTTGCACATGTTCACACCTGAGAGTCGACTACTACACACCAGAGAGAGCTGGTTAAAGACTCATAGAAATGCCATCTACTTTGTATTTGACATATCAATCAATGGTTTATATATTCCCCCCTGTTAAACAAAACCAAGTGAATAAATAAATTGAATAAATACATTTTAAAAAGTGAAACAGCTTTAGCATGGTCTGATCTTTTCTTATATCAGACCATTATATTCTAAACATTTTCAGAACTTGCAGTAAACACCATTTTTTTCCTATACTCCCTCTACTATTGGAAATACTTTTGGTTAATATAATAGTTGGGTGACGTGAGCGGCTGATAACATGACAGATGATCTCCCTGTTCAGTGATCTGAAGTAAACTCTGCATCTAGCTGCTTCCTTGCATTGAGACGATCCCTTAAGTTGGCCAGGCACCTACAGTATCCCTATGCTGGAATCCCTTCAGAGACCATTTGGAGGGACTAAATATTGCAGTTACTCACTATATTTAAGTACAGCGTGATCTTGACTTCAAATATTAAATATTAAAGAAAAAAAATTCCAAGGTTTTATTCATTATTACACTTAACAATTAAAAACTCTTTGGGGTTGATGTGATCACGTTTGATTGATCACATCCAACACAATTTGGATTTATAAACCATGCTGGTTTAACCTCAAAGCACAGTGAAAACAGCACAGTAGGAAATCTCTCAGAGCCACAACTGTTCAGACTAGGGGGGGAGGTCTCAGTTGTGGATCCGAGCAAGGGTGGAGAAAATGGAGCGTGCGCGGCAGCCGTTACCTGGACGAGCGCACCCTGCTGCACCCTCATGCCTGTCAATGCCAGACCGGCACAGGAGGAGGGACTGCTTGTCTTTTGGGTTACTGGACGGACAACTCCCATCACAGATGGCATGTTATACTCCTCCAGAACACCTATGTGGGGCCGGACGGCTGAGCTATGAGCAGCCGATTTGCCTCTTAACATCTGGACAATAACGTTAACGAAAGATACGGAAGGAGATCATGCAACTACTGTAGATGTAAATAAAACCTGCTAAACACTATAAATGAATCTTGTAAACCAGGGACAGGCAGCACATCACACTGTCCACTTAGCCGCTGGAACAAATTGCATCGGCAGATTAATAGGACCTTGGACGTGTCAGCACACATGTGTCCAGACGCAGCGTGAGTGGCAGCAGCAGCAGCACTTTTTTTTTTTTTTTGAGCGGCATGTTGTTTATTTAATAAGCAGGTCGCCTGGAGAATGTCAATTATTTCCAGGCGCGGGCAGGTGATTGAAGGAGATGCGGGTGTGAGGATCGCTGTGGGTAAAGAGAAGATGAAGAGCAAGCGGGAGGAATCCGTGGGCCTGAACGTTGAGGCGGTCACCTTTGCGTGTCCACGTGACCGGTGATTGTGGAGGCCCTAATGGATTCCAGGAGGGGAGCCATAACAAACACCGGGGAAATCAAACAGTGGAAATTACAACTCGCTCTAAACATTGCATCAAGAATACGCCGGCAGGTTCGCTGCCTGTCCTCTCGATCCAATTACACAGCTGAGGAATAATATTCATTTTTCCCCAGTCTCCCCAGTATTTAACTGCATTGTGGCATCTGCTTGCTGGGAAATTACAAAGTACAAGAATGAGACAAACAGGTTTAGACCTCTATCTCTGCAGCCACATGTAGCCTGCTGGCTTGGGATCAAATCCCTGCAGTAGTTCTTTTTTTCTATTTTCTCCAGAGTCTCCGCCTAAGCCCTGCACTCCACTTTTTTCAGTGAAGGAAGGATCCCTGTGGGTGTTGACTGTGATGCCGTTTGAAAAATCCCCCGTGTTACATCCATACCCCAGCGTTCATTCATTATTCAACCTGCGCTGCGCAGTCGTGTATAATTGTGTCTCTGGGTTTGGCTCATCATTTATTGCTGATGATGTGCGACTGCAACCTGAATTTCTAGCCTTGCTGTCAGAGCTTGGGATGCCTCAGAGGCAAAAACACACAACGATGAGAACAAGGCCACTGTGGACCAGAGCCTCCACTCCGGTCACAACACAACACGCCGACGAGGCATCAAAGAAAGCAGCGGCGGTCGTCCGGCCGACAGATCCCACCCTGCCCTATCACACTGCGTTAGACTCATTCAGTACAAACCTAAACCGTTGCCTGTAAAGGTGCAGGGATTTAAATACCAATACTCTTTTTTGGGCAATTTCAGAAAATACAGTTGTTGCTCAAAACGCTGTTCATCTTACATAGCCTCACTGTTTTACTGATTGTAATTGTACAATTGTAATTTTGCATGCTTTTTTTCAGTGAACAGAATAAACCTGCATTGTGTTCTGCTTTCTGATTGGCTAAGGCAATGTGTACACCACTGTCAATCAATCTCCTCCATGCAGTGTCTCCTGTACAGTACAGAATGTGTTCAGCTAGTCAGATTTACAGAAATGTTTAATCACTAGCAGAGTGACTATAAAGTGCTTCATGTTTATCTGTATGTTTTCTCTCCAAAAAAAACATAATGTCAATGAATAGATCTGTAACGAAAATTGCACCAGCAGTCGCACCCAAAAGTCGGAGTAGGATGATAACTATCACAGAAAAAGTTTGACTTCTGGACATGCTGAAGGAAGGTAGAAGTTTTGCACCTGTAGGGGCCATTACAGAATAAATAAATCTTTGGTTCTATACCGAAACACCCACCCCTGCCTCTCTGCAGGACTAGGCTCGCCTCTCTGCAGCGCGCCATAGACAGAGGGACAACCCACCTCAACACCTCCCAACCACACACAAACACACACGCACACACACACACACACACACACACACACACCACTCTGTCTCCGCATTTAAAAGTGATGGCGGCTGCTCCAGATAACAGTAACGACTCGGAGGACATTGTACTGCACTGAAGCATGAATATTTGTCTTGGGGAATTGCAAAGCTGCATTTTATTGATTAAGATACTTTATTTACTTAATGATTACATTAGAATGCGTTCCTCATGTGTGTGTTTGTGTGTGTGTGTGTGTGTGTGTGTGTGTGTGTGTGTGTGTGTGTGTGTGTGTGTGTGTGTGGGGTCGGGGGGATTGCACAGAATCCTGGCAGAAGGCCAAAGTTGTAAATTCGGGGTTGTTACTGTCATATAGGATATATATGTGAAGACAACGTTGTGATACAATAAAACCGGAGACCAGATGTTCTGTTGTGTATGCTCCAAATCTTAAACTGATAAATGAGCCTGACAAACTCAGTCAGAAACGTATTAAACCGGCCACCATAAAAGAGGACGAGCCTCGTCCATTCAGGCAACGTTACTCCACACTCTTTATTTTACTGATCCTTAAATCACTGACACTCCTGGAATCTCCAAGTGAAGCCTTGTTTTCACACAGGATGTTTCTTTGGCAGAGAAAAGAAAAAAATGGGATCAAGCCCTTTGTGCTGAGAGTAAAAGAAAAAAAAACTCTCCTCTCCTGTTCCCACAAAATGGGCTTTTCTGTCTCGGTTATGATGGTTTGTGTCTGAAACATCTTAGAGTTGGGGATCGACGCGGCCATAAACAAGCTTCTCCTCTGTTCCCCCCATCACCAGACTGACAGGTGTCCCCGGAGAGGGAGTGGAGACACCAACGCCTCTGCCGAAAAGTTCAGAGATTCTCAACTCTAAGTGCTCGGAAGTGGCCGCGCAGGGAAAAAAAAAGACAGAGCACTAGGACACATATAGTGACGCATAATATTTCTTCATTTGTCATCCATCTATAACTTTTCGCCTGTATCTGAAATGCATTTTCTGTAAATTACAGCTTCACATCACCGCTGGCACCCCTAACAACATTCAGTTTTGTTAAGACTGCAGCATATTGCATTGAATCCTAACCCCACTTGAAACATTCTCATCTCTGGCCAACTTTTTTTTTCACTGGAGATTAGCTAATCATATTCTGAAGCATGCAAAAGGTCCGGCGTGCCTCTGACTGAGATTAATGCACACTTTTGATATGTGCTTTAAGTCTCTCTATCATATAATCCCAGTTCTGTTGAAGCAGCAGTACTGAGACAGAATCTCGGTCAGGAAGAGGTTGTCATAGACAGACTGTAGTTTGAAGTTCATGGAAAGATGGATGCCGCAGCCTTCCCTGTCAATTACCAGCATTCCATTCAGCCAGAACCATGCTTGCAAGCATCAATTTGTGTGTGTGTGTGTGTGTGTGTGTGTGTGAGTGTGTGTGTGTGTGCGTGTGTGTGTGTGTGTGTGTGTGTGTGTGTGTGTGTCTCCTCCTCTGGGCCGAGCTTATATTTGCCGATTTTTCTGTCTGTGCCATTCATCAGTTTTTCCTCCCATCAGCCTGCTGGGCTACCATCTTGATTTAAGGACGGGCCCCTGAAATAAGACTCGCTTTCAGAGTGGGCTGCAAATCAGGCCGATAAGGCCTTAGCTTAGTATTAATGGTGCAGAAAATTAAATTAAGGGCTAAATTTAGGAAAGAAAAATGTCTAAGTGGGAAAGACAGGGAAATCTGAGGGGGAGGAGGAGGAGAGAAAAGATGTAGGGAACAGATGGAGTTACGGGCAGACGAGGAAGAGGATGCTTAAAGTTGAATTCAAAGGTGGGGAGGAGGGCCGAAGGAAGGGGATGATGGAGGTAGAGAGATGAATGAAGGAATGGAGGCTGGAATGGGAGGGGTAGAGGAGGTTGGGAGGCAGTCCTGGGTGTAAGATGGTAATTGTCCGGCTTGCCCTGATAAAGAGGCCTTTAAAAAACTATTTTATTTTCCCTCCACAAACTCATACTGTTAATGAGATTTGTGCTCTCTGCCCCCGCTGTCATAAACACGCACACACACACACACACACACACACACACACACACACACACACACACACACACACACACATTGAATGACGAACAAAAACATAACTCACTTTCACATAATTCACCCTCTGCCTCCAGTAAAGTCTTTTTTTTGCATATCTGCCGAACACAGACAGTCAGTTATGTTTCTTTTTGCATACAGAAAACAATAGACACACACACACTCACATTCAGAACAAGAAGGGAAAAGGGATGTGGTGTGCAAATTGGTGTTGTTGCCATTGCTCCGATGTCTTGCCAGCATTATTCTTTACTTTGATGCCAATGAATCGTGTCAAATGAACCAAACCTAAATGGAGTCAGAGATTATGAGGTGTTACATCCTGTTATTTTCGCTTAAGGCCTTTTACATCAAACAATGTCCCTCCAAAAAAAAAGCTCAGTTCTGCTGCTCAAACCGTGGAATCAGACATACATGAGCTCCGTGGAGAAGAGATGAAAAACTTTCATCCTGTCGCCGCTGAGGTGAGGCAGGTACGTGTGTGTTTGAATTAGAAAAGGAAGTGGTGTGGGGGGGGGGGGGGGCAAATGCAAAAGACAAATTACAAATAGAGTCATGTAGGCGTCTGAGGGTGAGCAAGCATCAGTTTTGCAGATCAACCGATCCATAAACACCCAAGCTCCTGCATTCTGATAATGCATGTGTGTGCCTAGCTGAAACCTAATATATGTGTGTGTGTGTGTGTGTGTGTGTGTGTGTGTGTGTTTGTGTATGTGTGTGTGTGTGTGTGTGTGTGTGTGTGTGTGTGTGTGTGAAAATGGGATTATTTTCATTGCGAAGGAAAGTAACTAAGAAACTTATATATGTTGAATATATATTGAATAAAATGAACATTATTTATCTGGGCCTTGAAGGGGATTTTGATAAATTACGGTGAAAGTGATACTGTGACACCTTGACATGCATTTCCTATTGGATGACAGGGGGTTCTCTTTTGAATTAATAATAATACTTTACCTTGTGCAAGATTCAGCGAGCGAACTTGTAACTTACACCTAACATTTGGCCCCCTGGTGTAATTTCTGCGGTAGCCTTGTAGCACTGGCACGGAGCACAATACATTTTGGAAATGATTTTACGATTGCTTTTTAATTACCTTCAAGGACCTGCGTGGCCGAGTTCCAGCATTTTTCACTAAACTCTGCTACAAGTCCCCGCTGTACTGTACCTCAAGGTGACTCAGGCTCCAATCCCCAAAGTTAACAAAAGGTCTGATGGAGGCTCAGTCTGTGTAGCTGTGGTGCAGGAACTTTGAAATAAATCCCCAAATCTGCAGATCTTTTAAAACCATATTTCTACCTACTCTTTAAAAGGGCTATTCTTTGTCTTAACATTTTGTATTGCTTTGTTTTTTGTATTTATAACATGCTGATTGCATTAAAATTTAGTTGAAGTAAAGTGCTGTAATCTCCTTCAATTCTGTGGTACACTAATACCTCTCTAAGGGTTAGACAAGCCTGTATGTATGAAAAAGAGGTGTTTTAACAGTCCAAGGATTGTTATTAACAATTATTGATGAAAATTACACGTTATCTTGGGTTCATCATTTAGGTCAAAGGATAGGTCAAAACATTTACTGTAAGTGTTTAGCCATTTATCAGGGCTATAATACAGGGATTTTTATATAATGTCCTATGTTTTTAGTTTAAAATTAGTGATTTACTAAATTGTATCACATCACTGAAACATGAAGAATGTCTCTTTAGGTTGGCACTCAATGTATTGTAATGTTGAAATCAGTTGCTACAAGAAACTGCTTTATCGATATCTAATAAAAGAACAGGACAGAAACTATAATATACAGCATCAAAAAGCTGCATCATAACTAACATGCTGGTTTGTTTGGTTTTATTGAATAGGAAATATAATTTTACAATTCCAGGTACACTGTGCTCTTTTTGGAAGTGTAGTTCAAAATTCTCCCAGACTCACCTTCATTATGAAGCCACATTTTAATTGAGTGCCAGGGTCGATGAACTGTAAACCATATTCCACACGGGTACAACCTGTTTTAATTCAGTGAAGCTCACTGATGTCCACTTAGCAAACACTAAAGTTTGATTTATGAAGAGCGGTTTCGACCAGCTCCTGGCAACCTACACCACTGATTAGCCCTCTGCTCAGGAGTGTGTGAGCATGTACCGACCAAATCGAGTGACAGCTGTGGCCTTTCTCTGCCATTTTGTAACAGCTGAAAAAAAAGGAAAGAAAATGAAAAAAGACTTACAACTTTATGACTCAAATTACTACACAGAATTCAGAAACCTCAGCAGATTTGATGACTCCAAGCAATTTGAACCTTGGAGGCTTTTTTTAGTCCACAATAACACAGGCGAGCACCTGTGTGGGTATTGAGGGGCTGTGGAGCAGTAAAATCCGTTTTCATGGTGGGAAACACGAAAATGCCAAAGTGGTATTCTCTCTGCAGCTCAGTCAAAGACTCGAATCAACCAACCAGCTCCCATTTGTTTACTCTTTAAAATGTCACCACCTGCCGCTATGTACACACACACACACAAAAACACACACACCCCTTCCCACACACATACACACACACACGCACACTTTATTTGTACCATGCTTTTTATTCATTGTAAACCTCTTAGAGCTATGGTATTAATTATACAGAATATTCCACATTATAGTAAGTGCATATAAAAAGGATCTTCCCGAATAGAAAAGTTTTAAGCATTTTTTAAAGAGACTATGGTCTGTGCTGCCCTCAGATGGTCAGGAAGGCTGTTCCACAAGCGTGGAGCAGCAGAGCATTAGCCCAACACCGTTGTGACATTTACAGTGTCAAGTGGGGCACGAGAACTTTTTTTTATTCAACTTTCCCTTCGACTTTTTGAAGCTACATATGTTGCAAAGATGCAAGAACAGCAGATTTCTGTCTATTTTACAGCAAAAAAGGGAATGTGAGGGTGACGTGAACATAAATATTCTCATCTTTAGCCTTTTAAATGTTCATC
This sequence comes from Eupleurogrammus muticus, assembly GCA_036785175.1. Classification (NCBI taxonomy): domain Eukaryota; kingdom Metazoa; phylum Chordata; class Actinopteri; order Scombriformes; family Trichiuridae; genus Eupleurogrammus; species Eupleurogrammus muticus. The sequence continues at coordinate 4,523,222 of JAYKQN010000003.1, read as the reverse complement.
GTTGGCAGGAGATGAGTGATGATCGCTGCACCAAATCTCTGTACTAAAGGCGGTTCATTCCAGTCTGAGCTGGGAACAGAAAACAGTGCACACAAAGAAAGCACCTCTGCAGGACTGTTCAACTAATCCAAAACCGTTCCATCTATAGATCTGTGTATGTGGACAAAGATTATTTTCATGACACTTATGCTAATGTACTGCCTTTGGAAGCATCTTTTGTGCCTGCACCTCGTTTTTAAACAGCAGGATAACATCGTTTGTCTTCACGTTCCTGAGCCGTCACAAATCACTGTTAAAAAAGAATTAAAAGCCCGGGGCTGATTGAAAGCACAGAGGAAGTGCTGCTCACAGCCATGAAAGTGTGCCTACTGCGCCAAGCTTGTAAAAGGCAAACAAAATGGTGATATGTATTTCCATAAGAGAGTGAGAACACTGTATGGGAAATTAGGATGTGAGAGGAGTACATCTTCACACTGTGAGCTGACATTGTTGGGCTCCACAAACACTGGAATCGACCATTCATCTGACAGATAATTCATACTCATTTTTGTGCTCTGGAGACAGCTATTTCACCCATATTTCGCACCCAGTTATTTGATTGTTGCAGAAAAAAAAACTGATGTGGCCATTTTAAAAAGTAGTTTTTTTTTACACCAGGTTCATCATTAAGGATGTTCATCCAAAACCCATTCATTTACTTTTTATCTAGTTTTTATCCAGTTTTTTTTACTATCGTTTACCAGGGGATCAGAGCAATAAGATGATCTAGCTCAGGGAGTAGCGTTGGACTGCCTTGGGAAAACACAGATTGTGAACATGAGGCTGCTTTATTCAGTGTTTTTACCTTTAATCACAAGATCTGTTTCCTTTGGAGAGGAGGAGAAGACATCTGCAGATAATCCTGTTTCCGATGAAAAAAAAACACACCTGAACATCTGAATCTTTCTATTAAAGACGTGCTGTAAGCTACTGAAAGTAGCATCATGTTGCCATTGAGGTATGCTTTATTATTGCTCAGCAAGAGAGCCTCCTAGCAGTGGAAATTACATAATGTGTTTTTAAAAAGAGGAATCTATCTAATGAGCCAACTCCCTATAGGTATGAAATGGCTGAAGGGAGTAGCCTACTATAACTATATATAACTATTGTTATAGTGTGCATTTTTTTTCTTATTACTCTTCTGAACAGATTTTGGCACCTAACTCGTCCTACAGCTTTGAGAGGACCCAAGCATATTATATATCAAAATGTGTGTCTTGATGGTAATTTTGTGTTGACAATTTTTCATGACATGAGGTGCTAAAAATATGCAAGATTTCTCATAGAGAATGAAATAGGACAAGGTAAAAAAAATGTTTAGATTTTGCACTGCCAACTGCTGCCTATTGCTGGGTACTTTCACGTAGGGACTCTATTTTCATTTTAAACCAGACACATGTATTGTGCATGAATGTATTATTCCACGTTTTGATTGGCAATAGTAATACAGTTTTTGATCAATCACTGAACAATGAAGAAAGAAGAAAGAAGAAATTGTTGTTGTTGTTATGGGTACCAATGGGACAGAATGTTTCAGTGGGTGACATCATTCCTTAGAGTCTAGAAGTTATAAATCTATATTCCGTAATTTCTACTCACCTCGTGGTTACAATTAACAATAAACACACAGGATTTTTTCTACCTTTGTAGACAGCCTGATTCTCAAAGTTTACATTATATTTGATTTTCTTTCTTTTCCTAAAACATTTCCAGTTCCTGTAAGTTATCTGAAATAAGCAAATTCCCACTAGATAAAACCAAGGAAGATCCCTACTCATTCACCCCTTTTATCGCCATATACTGTATATGTGTAAATTGGAATTGTGACACTCTTGGTTGGAAGCGAACAGTGCTCCATTAATTATGTGACTATTTCACAAACTCGCTGTGATACCGGGCTGGTTCTAAACCACCCTTCACTTTCTTTCTTCTCAACCATCACAGAGGAGAATCTCTGAGCTAAAACCCATTAAAACGCGGCCCGTCCCTGTGCTTCAGAGAGCGGTGCACTGACTGACGTTGGATTAATTACCTCAGAGAACCTCAACCACAAACGTTTAAGCAACCTTTTCTGAACTGTGGAACTGGCCCGTGAAAGCGAAACAAAATGTAGATGTTGACCTGCTCTGCAGCATGTGGCGCTGCCGGGGTTTCAATCTATGTTTGCCATAGCTTGATGGGGTTCACAATGGAGTGTGCCACTGTGAAAATGAGCTGTGGACTATAATAGAGACAGATGTGGATTAAAAAAAAACCTTATGCATCAGTGTTACAGGAAATCCAGAGGAAACAAGCCATCTCCCATAAATCATGCTGATGCGAGCATATGGAGTCTGGATTCGCTGCCAGGTTTGAAGTTCCACCACTGAATGAGCAATGGTATTGGTTTATTTATGCCCCCCTGCCTGTTTGTTAGCTCCCATAGTACACATGCTCATGCCTTTGTTTCACAGGAAATGTATGCATCCCTGCTGGGAATGTTTCAAAAGAGGAACCCTCATCCACAAAAAATGGCAAGATCCTGCAGTAATTTATGTAGCAGTCACGTACAACGAGAAGAATAAACACACAAAAAGTTCTTTGACCTGGCGTGAAATCTCTGTTTTATGAGTTTATACTGTAGGTAAGTGTATTCATTAATTTATTATTAATGTATGTTAAAAATTAAACAGATGCTCCTATGTTCCTATGTTGGCTTGATCTGCTCATGCAACTTGGCGCAATCTGGTTCAAACACAGGCATTGACTCTAGTTGCCTTGAGATTCCAGTCAAATTTTTTATGAGTGGCCTGAATATAAATTGATTAGATAAGTCTCATATTTGTCACTTGCAACCAGCTAAATTGTATCAGCCGTTCGATTTATTTCAGTTATTTGTTCATAGATCTAAAATGCTAAAACCCAGCAAACATGCGGCTTTCAATACACAAATAATCATGATTTGTGAGATTTGTGTCAGATTCCTGTAGGTTTTCATTTTGACACCCATGTGAACAACAATTTGTGGTTCCTGGAAGCACAGTGGGTTCATGGTTGTTGTTGACATCATCACATCACAAACGTGAGGAAAAATACTTGAGACATTTCTTTATAAGACTTTTATTGTGAAGGCCACTAACCAAGGTAAACACAATGTAAAAAAAAAAGAAAAAAAAGATAAGACTGGCACATGAGAGACACATGCATCATGGACATAGACGTGTCCTGCTTGTCTCGCTGTTATTTGCATGACAACATACATCAGTTAGCTCTTAAGTGAGGTGAACTCCCTCTCACAAGTATCTTTAAATATAAAAGGGAAATAGAGCAATTTATGTGATACTATTTAACAGCATTTTCCCCCCAACATTCATAATGATACAGTAATGTGGTGCTGTTCACCTTCATATGAAGAAAAATACAACTTATATTGAAGTGGCTATCCTTACATGAGGAAATACAGGCATTTGCGATTCATTAAACTCTAATACATTCAGACAGCATCCCTACCCTACTCAGACTCCCTCGTCCTCGGAGGCCCAGAGCCAGACAGGGGACTGGCCATCAGAGCAAACCCCAGGGGAAGGCTTCACACTCAGGCACAACTTGGCTGTGTCACCCCTCTTGCCTCCTGCCACTATTCCTACGAGGCCTCCGGGAGGAATGTCGCAGCTTCTAATGGGCACAGATGGTGCAGTGTCATGAGCCAAGTAATGTGTGAATATCTGCTTCCACCGCTACGTTTTCTTCAAAGGCAAAAAAGTCAACACTGCGCCATCGCATGAGAACACAAATGCTAATGTGAACATGAACGGACAAAATGTGTTCCCGGAAATGTCTGCACGCCTAGACCTTAAAAATCAGAGCATGTAAAGAATCTGTCTTATATGTTGTGGTTTTTTTTTGTTGTTGTTGCTAAAATCATAATTTTCCCTGAAATAAATCACAAGGCCACATCCATTTTTACTTCCCTTCACCTTCGACCTTTAATATTTTGGTATTGACATGAAAAATGATGCCGGCCCAAAATCGAAGCTTCAGCCCCTGCCACACTCAGAATCATGGGCTACCCGTGACACATTGTTTATTACACAAAAAAAATAGATTGAGGATCGGTAATGAACCGTTAAACTGAATCTGTCATAACAACAGAGGAAATCATCGTCATCATCCATCATCAGCAGCGTTTCGCTGCCAACTTCCGATGATGTATACAAGTCACAAGTGGCCCGTCGAATTATTTTTCAGCAAACACTGTCCTGCTGTTTTTATTTGGAGGGCCATATGGACTAGAGTGAGGTGGGGGGTAGGGTGTTAAATTAACTTGTCATCATTAACTGGAACCAGAAATAGACGTTGTAATATAGAGATTAGTCATTTTTCACAGGTTTTCTATCCATGGATCCTCAAAATGCTTCGGTCCCAATCTTTAAACTGTTAGGGAAACTGAGAGCTCGTGATGTGAGCGAGATCCCAACCCACCGTGGATTGTGTAAATGTGACGAAAACACTGTGAGTCCAATATTTTTTTTTTTTTTTTTTTTTGCTTGTAATCACATAATCCCTGTCAGTAAACAGAGGAACTCACCAGCTCTCCCTGCTGAGGCCAGACACAGTTTTTCCAGGGAGCGGCGCGACAAAGTCGGTGGACGGATCAGGTCCTGGTGACTTTTATACACAAATTACACAAAGATCCGTTCTGTAGTCAGACTCAGAAAACAGATGGAGAGAAACCTTCTGGGTCAGATATCCATTATAAAATGGACCTATAGTAATCTTTTAGACAGACTGAGATGCATTTTCCATTAAATATTTGGATTGTTAATTATATAAAAGGAAATAAAAGATTTTTTTTTCTCTTTTATATTTAAAAAAAAATGATGTGTTGAATCAAACTCAACATTGTTTTTTTTTAATGAAAACACTTTTTTGAACTGTGAAGAAAAATAATTTAAGTGACAGATGATTTCTACAGAGTTAAACTCTAATGTATTGTCATGGTTAGTAAATGAGTTTTCTCAGTAGTTACATAGTAGTCTTAAACACAGCTTTGTACCAACATTAGAACAGTGAATTATACTTTCACATTGTTACTGCCTAAACTATCAGTGGAAATAAGCTGAACAAAGCAGTGAGTCATGATAATAGAGTGTTTAGTGTGTTTACTGAAATCTGAATGTAAGATATTTTACTTGGAAATTACATTTGAAATAGTAGAGGTTGTCTTAAATACAGAACTCAACAATAAAGACAGTCTTTTTTTAATAGTGTTGCATCATTGGATGTTGGTAGTATTAATGTAGCATGGCTACTAACTGTATTAACCCATAAGGACCCACAGTGACATTGGTTTAACAGGAACTTTGGATGCCCCAGACTCGTCCTTATAAGGCTTTATGTTTGAACTTTACTCAAAGTGACATATACTAAGCATCCGAATATGGAATATGTTTACCACTAATACCCAATGTTACATATATGTCAAAATGTTAAAATACAGATCTTTGGAAATTAAAAGTACTATTCTGAAAAAAAATGTTAGAAATGTGTTCTATGTGGCCCACTTGGCCTATGCTATGACCTACATAATTTTAAGGATAAATGGGTCTTGGTTCTTATGGGTTAAAGTCTGCTAGTCTGGTTTAAGATGTTAAAGTTTCTAAAGGCTCACATAACATGTAACACACATATATACCTGTCACTTTAGGAGTTGTGCATTCATGTAAGAGAGGCAGGGGAGGAGGATATAATGTTTTGTGTGAGTGTATATATATATATATATATATATATATATATATATATATATATAGTTTGTGTGTTAGTGTGTATCAGAGAGTGTGTGTGTGTGTGTGTGTGTGTGTGTGTGTGTGTGTGTGTGTGTGTGTGTGTATCAGTGTGTGAATGCTGTGAACCTTTCTGTCACTCACCATCTACCTGGCTGCCAAATGCCTGCTAACAAGCATCTAGCTCCTTGCGGGCTAATACTCTACCTGTCTGTCACGCACAAGCCCACACACACACGCATACACACACACACACACACACACACACACACACACACACACACACACACACACACACGCATGCAGCATACAAACTAGGCAGTGGCTGGGCTGTCTTCACAGACTGACTAATCAGTGTGACTCACACATCTCTCTGTGCCCGAGACCTGGCCTCATGTTAATGCAGAATGTCAGGAGGTATACACACACACACACACACACACACAAACACACACACACACACAGGCTGGCATAGAGGTGAAGCCCACTCTGTATGCAGCCCATGTGCTTGTCCTGGTGTCACCACTGTCGTCTGCTCGGAATTTGACTCTATCAATTATAAACATGAGATAAGAGCATGACAGGTCCATGTCCTGGATGCTGTCGTGTGTGTGAGCTCAGCTGTCGTCTTTGTCAAATCCATGTAAATATCAGCGTGTGCTTCACCTTTAAAAATGCATAAGCAAGACGAATAAAGAGATGAAGAAAATGAAAGTAAAAGTAAGAAAGACATGCAAAAGGAGGCAGAGAAGCAAACGTGAAGTGAGACCAAAACTGAGGAGGAGATTTTGGAAATTTTTCTTTTTCACTAGTAACGCTTAATCAAATTCCCTGGGAGTGAAAAGATCTGCAAATCCCTCAGAGAACCAAAGCTCAGATCCGCTAGGCAGCGTGTAAGCGGCCAGCAGCGAGGCAAGGAGGCAGCTAGCAGCTTAACACACTGATATTTTCTGAGGAGTCGGCACTTAACAAATTGCCCGTAAATATCAGGCGTAGAATTGGCAGAAGCTGAGAAAGATGACTGCAATAAAATGCTGGGTTCTTATTGTTTCTGGCTCTGAAAAAAAAATAAATAAATAAAATAAAATAAAAAAAAGAGCAAACATTTCAGCTGAACGCTCCTTCACGATATACTCTTCTTGCAAAGGCCAAGTGCGGCTTCAGCAGCGCCTACAGCTTCACTGCACCTTATTGATTTTCATGTATAGGTCTTTGGCAGGTACAGATGAGTTAGCAGACCAAATAAAGTGTTTAGCACTGAATATGTAGCGAGCTGCACACTGCTGACAGCCAACACCCGGCCTGAATCTGAATTCAGGAGCAACACATTCGCTATCTTGCAGCACTGAGAAAATATGTCAGGTTTTGAATATTTACCAAGTGTGTGTTTTTGTGTGTCATTTCAGGCACAAATGCATTAAACACAACAAGTAGGTCCCCTGAAACCAAAAATAAATCAATCCTGGGTCTTTGTATTAATTGGTTCTTTTGGTATTTGGCATGGGGGAAAAACTTTAATTTCGGGGGATTTTTACAGTAAAAATCTTTTTTTCTCTCCTTCTGGAGAACAGTTTGATGATCCATCCTGCACTCAGTGTGTGTTCAACTAATGATATTTTTTTGTTATTTAAAAACAAATCTGCATGTATATGGTACAAAAAAAAAATTAAAAAAAAAAAAAATACATGCTATTGAGGGATGAAAGTGGGGTTTATGCAATAAAGTGTTCCGAACCAAATCTGATGATATAATGCAGAGTATCATTAGACATTAGTTTATACATCTCACATTGTCTTATTCTAATAGCCAAAAGGCCTTTTTTATACAGCTATCTTGCCATATCGGTGCAAGGAAGACACCTAATTTTTCTGCCTCTGCCCTCTATATTTTGACAATGTCAATGTCAAAAAGTTGTGTCATTCTAAAAACATGGTACCAGATAGTTTAACTCTCATAGAAAGGTTTTAAAAAATTAAAATCACATGATATAAACTAGTTTTTGTATTCTATGTGGATTCAATATTTAAAACATATCATTCTTTTGTGTCAAAAATTGCACAAACTTCATGATTTTTGTGAAAAAAAAAATGATACAAATGGGCTTTTAAATTACAAAAAACCAACACAGACACAAAATGTACATTTTAAGAGACATGAGGAATGCTTCTTAAAACAGTTTTTAAAATTTTTTTGACTTTCTCATCTTGCCAACTATGATTTGCCACTGACCTGTATGTTATGATCCATAACCTTTGCCCACTTTCATGTAATTGAATTAAATGTGAGAATTTGATTAAAATCAGTCTTCAAACCCTCAAATGTGAGAGATCGCTAACTTTAATTCAATGGCCTCACACATCTCTCTCTCTCAATCTCTTTCTCTCTCACACACACACACACAGACACTCACACACATGCACATGTTTATGCACATACATAAACACAGTCCAAGAAAGGAAAATGACACAGAGACAGGCAGAGGCACACTTCAGCTGTCAGCTTCATCTGCCAGAGCGTGCTGCTCGCCCGCAGCCAGGGTATCTGCCATAACTAGGGTTTATTTATATCTGCGACTTGCCAAAATTCACATACAGACTCAACTGGAGCATAAAACCATACAGATATACAGCTTTTATGCAAACACACATGTGTGTGCACTAGACACACATGGATGGAGCTGCAGGAAAGCAGCCAGTCACACAATTCACTTTGAAACTTTGAAAAAAAAACTGTGCACTCATACAGCCAAAAGTCTAAAAACCAAATAGTGTCAAAGGTGATTCTGCTCATTTATCACACACACACACACACACACACATGCATACACACAGCAAGAAAAACCCTCTCAGAGACACTGGATATATTGCGACATACAATAAAATCTAACAGAAGCAATCAAGAGGGACAGAACAGTGAGAGTTAAGCAGACTGGACAGGCAATTCTGTTTTTCTCATCATAGAGGTATCAACCCCACGAACACACACACACACACACACACACACACACACACATATCAACCCATGCACGGCCCTGAATAATTGAACCATCATTTAAACTGAATGTTTGTGGAAAGTGGCATGAAAATGCATTTCTGTCTTGGCTCCATCTACATCTGAGATCTTGTCATAAAATTTCCGCTTTTCCAGCCAGACAAATGCACAGGAACGTTTACTTTTCAGGGATTTTAGCTTTTTATCCACAGGGTCATTTATTGTGGAAGCAGGTAGGGTCTGCTATAGTCTCGCATAAGGACACTCGTGGATATTGATGGTCCCATGAGGGGCTGGAAAAAAACTGCTGGGCCCTGTTTTTTCATGTTTGTAAGTGGCCATCACAAGCACTGCAGCCGGTTTTGAATATTTAACCCGTTTATTATAGATAACATTTATTTACATATTTTCAAACTACAATGTGGTGTTTTTATGAATCTAAAGGTTACCTTTTTTTCTGTTACAAGTCGCAGTATAACTATGAGCTAATGCAGCACAGAGTTTTTGAGTCAAGTATGTCTGTTTATTTAAGTTTAGGTTATAAGATGAGTAGCTTATATTATGGCTAAGATAAGAACTACTTCATTAAAGACAAGGAATGTTTTTGTCATGGTTTAAAGACTATGAGTAGACTTTTTTCAATGTGTTGCTGAGATTCATTTGGAATGTCCTGGTTAAAATGGCATAACTACAGAGCAAAGAGCTTACAAAATCAACCCAAAAATCAATAATTAACAAACAACTTCAATAGTTTAGTTTTTTTTTATACTACCATAATAAAGTTGAGTATTGTAGCAGTATGTTTAAGAATGTATTATATTTTACAGGTTGAACAAAGCTGATAGCTGGATGCTGGATTTCAGCACCACGGACAGCTGCCTGCAGAACGCCGCTCATCTGGCCGTAAAGATCTTCAGCACCTTGGACAGCGACGGCTCCCACTCAGCTGTGAATGCTCCAATTCACTGAGAATCTTTTCAGAACATCACCCTTCATTTCTTTTCACAGCCTCTCCTTACTTCAGCTTTCAGCTGTTGTTTTTGTAGGATTTTTTTATTCATTTTTTTCATGTTTTTGATCTTCCCTCTAAATGAACCCTCTAATGCACAGTGTTGCCGTCACTTTTTCTAAAAAGCTGTGATATAAAATCTCTTTGCATATATATATAGATTTAGATAACAAATCTTTTTTAAAACTAACTGTGGGCTTTTATTTTTGCATAAAATTCACATGACCAATCCCTTTAGCTCATTGACATTTGACATGTGAGCATCATTGTCTCACAACTATTAATTATAATTATAACTACTATTTTTTTTTCTTTTTTAATTCAATTTTATCTTATCATTTTTCTTTTCTAATATGCTGCTAATATGCTTTTGTAATTGCATATTGTTACCAAATGCCTTTCCAAATATTGAAAATGTCTAATGCATACAACCTTATGGTGTATATATATACATATATATATGTTTTTGTGTGTATATACAGTGGCTTGCGAAACTATTTGCCCAAACTATTTTGGGCAAATAGCGAAACTATTTTTCGTTTTTTTATTTGTTAAAAAAGTTTAAAATATCCAATAAAGTGTGTTCCACTTCATGGTTGTGTCCCACTTTTTGTTTACTCTTAACAAGAAATTACAGTTTTATATCTTTATGTTTGAAGCCTGAAATGTGGCAAAAGGTCACAAAGTTCAAGGGAGCCAAATAGTTTTGCAAGCCACTGTGTACATATATATATATATATATATATATATATATATATATATATATAGACACCTGAGATTCTAATGAGGAATAAGTGGGTATTGGGAATGACTGACTGACTATATCTTAACATATCTATTATTTAGTCCATTTTAAGTAATGAAACATTAATATTTACCATGTCGAAGTAATAATACATGAGATAGAGGGTTAAGGGTCACTGCTAAAGCCCATTTGCTGAAATGCAGAGAGACACCATGGATCGACCGCCGGTGTAATTACGCAGCGAACACAGACGCGCATCCTCATCAGCCCAGCTTCATCCCTGCAGGCAGCTTTCAGTTCACCTGAGCTGCAGTGTGTTTGGAATGTGGGTAGAAACCAGGGCATCTCTGAACACAACAGGATTTTTGATCTAATCTGACTCCTTGAATCTAATCATCTCCCACCTTGTCCGCCTTTTGGGGTACAGTCAAATCCTGTGTGCAGATGTCACAAATGCCTACCTGGGACTCATTCATGTGCATCACGTTCATGAAGTGGAGACAGAAAAATAAGATTCACGGCTGATAAACAGCTGTTTGTGAAACAGTGAAATGCAACCGTAACCGTAGGTTCAAAGTAATGGTTGCTATGGAAACATACATAACCTATACTTGTGACAGGTTTGGAGTGACTCATGTGGGCCTATATTGATTTCATGCCACTGAGCACCAGTGTGTAGTACTCACACATCCATTATGTTTGCATCAGTTTGATCATGTAACTGTGGCATGTGTCACATTTCTCGTCATGTTTAGCATTACATTTGGGATTTATATGTAAAACAAACCCGGTTTATGAGACGGGCTATAGGCTATTTTGCCAGCGACTCAGCTAAATCACTGATTGGATACTGGGGTGGGCAAGCACTGATGAAATATATCACTTCCTAAATGGAGCCATTTGCTGATTGCCTAAATCTGCCATGAAGCCGCTTCCAGAATATGGGTGGCTGTGGGTTTTAGAAACAAAGCAGAAGATGGCTGAATGAACTGCAATCAAGAAACTGATTTAATTTGTGTGGTTGCATATGCATGTGTGTGTGTGTGTGTGTGTTTGTGTGTGTGTGTGTGTGTGTGTGTGTGTGTGTCTGCATACTTGCACATTCCCACACACTGTGTGGTTTGAATTCCATCAACATGAGGCTAGAGCTTGTCTGGAGGCAGAGATAAGCTTGAAAAGTTTGTAGACAAGGTGAGAGAGAGTGTGTCACGAGTTCTGATCCTAGACCTGCCAGGAAAACCCGAGCAGACTCTGACACTTCTGGCAGGTGGAAGTTCTTTCTTCACTGCAGAAACAGTCATTTCATGATCTTGCCTAAGACAGGTCTGCAATACCATTCATGTTAAGTCACTAATTTCCTCTCGATGAAGACTAATAAAACATCTTCTCCACCTCTACAGCCCACTATTCTTTGAACCAGAATTGTGACATAAATAGGAATCTCTGATTTCATCTCCTTGACTCCATCTGCTGATGAAGACGATGTGGTTCAAGCTATGTATAGCTTGAGTAAAGATTTTCAAGTAGTTACATATTTTGGCAGGCGGGGTGCCAGTAAAATACTTAAACAAATAAAAAAAAAACTAAAATAAATACCTCATAAAATATTGTAATTCTTCACATTTAAAATGCAGTAAGCTTTAATTCAACTCACAATGTTACTGATAAATAAAGATGTTTCCACATATGAATTAGTTTTTTCCAAGAAATATACTATTTTATATTTGCATGCTTTAATAGTAAATCCACTATATTATTCTATATCTAAGGTAATAAAACATTTGATTTAACTTTTAAAATATATTACTTTTATTACCTATATATTACATTTAATAACACAATGTTGTTTCATATGAGACATTTATAGTGTATTTTTACAATTTTATTGATATTTTTTATGTACATTTCAATGCAGGAGACATCTGTAAAAAAAAAATGAAAGCAGTGAAATAATTTCTGGTCACTGCTTTATTTAATCTCTGAGGAGGCATGTGTGGGTTTACAGATGTCTTTTAATGAATGAATAAAGTGACTATAGTACAAAGTCGGCTTTAGTGTTGAGTTCAGAGTTTGTGGCCAGGTGTGGGGTCCCAGCAGGGTTCAACCCTGTGACTGTTAACTGTTGGTGAACAAACACACCACGGCAGCGCACCATTCTGTGTCACAAGTGCCACAGTGACAGGCCACAGAGAAGAGGACCATCTTTCCTCCTCGTTGGGCAAACCTATCTGTAGACAAAGAGCAGGTAAAAAAAAAAGAGGCACCATGTGGAGCCTAACCAGCACAACAGCAGTCCAAACAAGATGAAACAGGCAGCTCAGTCCAGAATCTGGAGATAAACAGCAGAAACCAGGCACCATTTTGTGTTTTATGAAAGCAACATTTATTCAGTAGTGAGCTAATTCATCTCACAGCTAGAAGGCCGAGCGAATGGTAAAATCCATGAAACCAGCTCACAGCGTGGCATTAGAAGATCCATATAAACGCTGGCATGGAAAATCAGATGGATTTCACATTTCAGTGTTTTTTTTCTCTGAATTATAAGTTGTTTTTATTTTTCTGATCCAAGATCAAGGTTCCTTTATATGTCACTTCACACTAGCACAAGTAATTGAGAGTATGTCTGAAGGCACAAAGAAACAGTCATGAGCAACTAATAATAAGAAATAAAAAATTTCAAGTGAGATATCGAGTGTAAGGTAAATTGTAAAATACATTCAAGTCCCAACAGTCAATTATGAATTAAAAATGAAGCACAGTGTCCTCTGCTAAGGGCAGGGAAAATTGAATGATAAGCAAATACACAACATTTCCAACAATATTGGCTCATCCATCCAAATCCAGCATCCAGTGTACAAATCAAGGTCCATAAAGACCTGGTGTGGCCTGCACCCCAACACCGTTGGAGACAGGCTTTCTAGTTCAATATCAGTGTGTGACCTCACAAATGCGGTTCTGAAAGAATGGTGAAAAAATCCCATGAACACACTCAACTAAACTTTGTGAACAGCCTTCCCAGACAACATAGTATCTCGTAAATTCATCAAATTCAGTCAAGACAAGTGAGGGAATACTTTGGAAATATAGTGTAACTTAAAGCAAAGGTAGGTAATTTATTTTTGATGTAAATACACAAAAAAACATGATAACCTTTCATTTTTTTGTAATTTAAAGTGGTTTGGCAGATCAAACTCTGGTAAACAGCACATGCACATCACAGCTCCACAGAAGGAACTGTAATGGCAGAGGCTCATAGCCAAAAAAAAAAGAAAATTGAAGAATTTAACAAAAATGTGACAAAATGTGTGACAGAGAGATTAGTGAGATAGAGAAATCAACATCCTTGGCTTGAAGTTAGACTAGGAGCTTGCTATTTATCTCCTGGATCATCAAGCTAACTTCATTTTTCTGTCATATGTCGTAACATGAATGTATATTGATAGGTTCCTTGGTTACCATGAATCCAATGATTTATGTCTCTGCTGCCTGTTGATTTTTAGTTTAGCATTGTGCTAAATGTGAACAAACAGTCCACTGTGCTCAATTGGCTGTGGTTCATTTTTTGTGGTGGCAAAATGTGGCTTGCTGAGTAGTTTTTAAAAACAGTTATTTGTTGCTGTGTGTTGTAGTGGCTTGCTAGCTTGCACATGCATGGCAGACAGAGCAGTAGCGAGCAGGGGGAGTTATGGAGGAGAGACACAGAAAGGAGGAAAAAAAAGAGCTGCCTCTAGGGGAATTTTATGCCTGCTTTTCCAAGTTGCATACCCCAGCTTTACATATCTGTTCTGTTAAAGTAACTAAATAACTGAAGTCAATATGTATTATAAGTTGTTTCTTTTGCCTTGTTAACAGAATTAAAAAACAAATAATAATAAAACATCAAGATGTGCAGGAAATAGAAAATTGGAGTTAAAATAGGAACTGTGCTTTCCTACCTTCTTATGCCGATAGAACTCAGTTCATCACATCTTTAACATCTTAGTTTTCGCAAATCATCATCTTGATGGACAACTCTGTCGGGTAATTTCAATATGAAAAACAGGTTTCATTCTCATCTGTCAGTTCCCAGTGGACCTCAGCTTATTTTCGGATGGATTTGGCTTTTAAGATAATGACGGGAGACTGTTTTGGTCTGATAAACGCACTGAGCTTACGCGTGACAAGTAGCTGGAATAAAAGCGAGGCTCCGGACTTTTCAGATCGACAGACAGAACAATGTGAAGACAAACCCAGACAGCTATAAAAATGTGGTTTTAAAAAATAGATTAATTGGATATTTGTAACAGAAAAATGGTGCATTGTACCCAAGAATCTGCACCCGTTGTCCTGTCAATTCGACACATGCACAAACACACACACACACACACACACACACAGACACACACACACACACACTGCAGTACACAATGGCAAAGCTGCCAACTCAACATCTTTGACAAATAAAATAACTGGCAATATTCCTGCAGATAAACTCTCTCTCTCTCTCTCTCTCTCTATCCCTCTCTCTCTCACACACAAACACACACACACACACACACACACACACACACACACACACACACACACACACACACACACACACACACACACACACAGTCTATTCTATACAGCTGTGGCTTGAGCCCATCGGCCTTTGAAACAACCTCTCATTAACCTTAATTGCTGTGGGCCTCAGTAAAGCTGTCACTGTACCTTTGACCTTTTCCTGTCTTGAACACACACATTGCCCTTCCAACTCCCATGTACACACACATGCACCTTTTCTCCTCCGTTTCCCTGCACCCCCATCCATCCACTGCCACCTGCCACTCATATCAATCATTCACTATCGCATGTCACTTCTCTCCAATGATTACTGTATGTTCACCAAATGTTATTTTCACTTTCCCATTTCCACAAAAAGTCTGTGAAAGGAAAACTGCAACAATGACAAGTGTCCCTGCAAACAGCCTGTGAATTAATTTATTCAGGTTATTACTCATTACACCTACCATCACATCATCATGAATTAACCTTGACATGTATTCTACAAATGCCTTTTATATAGCGAAATATAAAGTGATTATTGTAGAATGGTTGGCTCCACAGCAGTGTTGCGGTCAGCGTTTCCCAACCCTCCCTGATATTGTTAACCAGGGTTGCTGAGAGCAGGAATCACCACTAAAGCTCCTCACACTATCACGCTGCGTCACGGACTATTGCACCAAATTCTCCCATCATATAAAAGCACTTTTCTTGTGACGACTGACTTGTTGGAATGTGCATTGATGTAATTTAGTGGGTTGTTTCACTGGAGCAGGATACTCACAATTAACTCCAGACCAATGCGTTCGCTTTAGGCATATTCTGTTTCTGCAAAACACCCCATACCTAATATCAACATTTCCTCCTAATGAAGTTTAACTTCCATCATCTATTCATTGTTAAGGTTTTGGCATGTCTACTGTTCACATTGCATCCCCAATGTGCTTGTTCCTTAGTGAGAAGAAACACTGAAATACATTTCTATGAAAAAAGGGGAGAAAAAAAGTCACAGATTATTTATTACTTTCAGATTGAGCATGACATTGGGCGGTGATGGGATGTCAGGGAGCACATTCATGATAAGTGCCAGTGCGCCTCAGCTAGTCAACCACGGTGATTATCTGGCTCTGCAGAGAATATAAACACTCAGGGACCCGTCCTCTAAAAAAAAGGCAATTGCAAAGGCTAAGCCGATTTTTGTGTGCTGAAATATAACCGCAGGAATATGTTGCTGCATAACCGAGATGTATGAAAAAATGCATGTTCATGCCGGTTAAGACACCTGCTGAGCTGAGGTGATGCTGCGTATGGGTTGGACGGATGAATGGCTTTTGTAAATATTCACAACCGCTCACAAACACCTGTGAAAGAGATGTTAAAAATGGGTTAGGCAGCAGAAACGCAGCCGATTTTTTAGATGTAATTTGGGGTGTCAGGTTAGTGTGAATTGTCTGAGAGACGCAGCCGCTTCATCATCAACGTCCTGCCTAACAGTCAGCCTGCTGAGTTCCATTAGGGTCACACACACATACAAACATATGGGGACGTTCACAAACCTGCAGCTCATAAGGGAGCTGTTCGCTTATTCACTCACACACACACACACTTAAACAGAGCTTCTTTCAACCCCTGTCACTTTCTTTTCAAGTGAAAAGGCATATTTGAAGACATTTCACTAATCCCTTCATGCTTTCACCCTGAGCAAACCGTCGACTGAATCAAACCACGCAGACAGAAGGTGAGACGAGAATTACACAGTGTCAAGGTCACTGCGGTTAACTTTTTTTTCCAAACAGGCCCTTATTCTCCAGAAGCTGGTTTGGTTTATTAGCTCTCTCTCTCTCTGCTGACTGAAGCCCTTCGTGGCAGCTTTGTGCGTGTCTGCTTGCTATTTCTGTCTCTCTCTCTCCGCCCTGGACTCTCTTTAACAAGATGAATCCCATTTATCAATCTTGTTTCCTTTCGGTTTAATAACAGTTGATTTCAGACCCACGGCACGTCTCAGGATTCCTGAGTCAGCGTACAATATTTTCAACAAAAATGCACGTCCAACTGCGCGGCAACAGTTGGCCTGCACAGAGGCTGATGAAGTTCTTCAGGATGAAGCGGGACGCCGACAGTGAGCCAGACCTTGTTGCTCAGAATCAGCAGCTGACCTCCCTCACGCTCTTGCGGCTAAATAGGAACAAATCCCAGCATCCCAACCCGTTCTCACTGCCTACTCCTCCCATTTACCACACTGTTGCCATAGATGAAAGTATTATTTGTGAAAAATCTATCCTGTGCATCAGAAAATGGTCCCGACTGTGTTGGTCACTGTGTTGATGATTTGGGAGTGAGGTTGTATTCAGCCAGGTTTAAAATCGTGTGCAAAACCTCACAGTGGAGGCTATTTCAGCAGCAGATTGATGACCATGGTTTGAAATGTATCACACATTGGTAATTTTAGGATATCTATATACTTTTGAGCATGAATTTGACCACTTTGCTTTAATCTGCTCCATGTACACAATCCCACTAAAAAGACCTGACCACCTAAGATCCAATTCTAGAGCTAAATTACAACCAGTAGAACATGTGACTCCAAACACAGCATGATGAGTTTACTCTTGGTGGGAAAATTATTCTCTCTGCTTCCTGTGCAATGGGTTTATTTCTGTATAATTGTCAAAATGACATATGTAGGAAAAGAAAGCCTTTTGTTCTTAGATTCTGACACCGAAACCTGACATTTACTGTTCAGGTTGCAGGCAGCTGAAAGAAATCCCATTATAGCTACAATAGGAATTCAAATGAAAATAATAAATATACTCATCATGCATATCATCATAGAAAGGATGACACTAATAAAACATTTTATATAGGACTTTGTGTGTGTAATTAATTCTCATACATGGAAAGTAAGGCAATGCAGCTTCATAAAGCACATTAAAACACAGATCACATCACTTCACACATGATATACAGGCAGGCATAAACATATTTGTAAGCATTTATGAAAAATTTCAGAGAGTCAAAACAAGAAAGTCAAAATAAGTTCAAATATAAGAACATTAATCTGTCTACACAGTCAATGGTTGGAACTTTCCTTCCTTTGTAGGAATGAAAAGCAAGTCCCTGCAGTGCATCCCATTTCCAGGTCAGGTTATCGTATATGAGGAGTTGCACAGCACCCAGTTGCACTGATTGCTTCGAAACTTTGCTCTCAAAAAACCAAACATACAAAAAAATTTACTTT
The DNA here is from genome assembly GCA_036785175.1 of Eupleurogrammus muticus. Lineage (NCBI taxonomy): Eukaryota > Metazoa > Chordata > Actinopteri > Scombriformes > Trichiuridae > Eupleurogrammus > Eupleurogrammus muticus. The sequence continues at coordinate 4,504,914 of JAYKQN010000003.1, read as the reverse complement.
ATGAAAAAACAACATTAAATGAGTTGGGTTGACATGGTTCTCGATGCCACTTGCACACATCCATTTGTTAAATTGTGTGTTTTTAAAAATATTTTTTTAAACATTTTTAAGACTTGTTTTTTTAACTTGCTCTACTTGAATGATGTATTAGAAGGTATTATTTTATGTGGGTAGAAGCTAGAAATAATACAGCTTTGGACCCAATTGTCACTATGAAGTGATTGGTCAAAATGCAAGGGCTCATATAATAAGACATAGTGGGCGGAAACAAATCAGACTTCACCATCCCCAAGCTGCAGAGTCAAAATGGAAAGTGGTGCTTTCCTGTGAGATAGTCCAATCAGCAAGAATTAAGATCAGACGGTTCACACGCAGGCCAATCATGTTTCACTCTCCACCAGCTCTTTCTGGTGAGGAGATTGGGAATCGTTTTTCTCTGTAAAACAGCCACTGAGCCAGAGTAAGATCAGATAAATAAAGTACGCCTTGTGTTCTCAGCTATTCAAAATGTAATTACCCAGTACTGAATCTGCTCAGGTCTGCCTGCGGCTATCTCTCTGAATGAGAGAAATGAAGAGCAAATGTAGTTTTACGCACCAAAGAGTAGAGTGTGTGAAATGAGAAGCTTTTATCAGAGCTTCCAGACATAAAGTTTTTTACAGTTCATTCATCAGCGTGTATATGAACTCATCAAAAATAGTTGTAAATCTGTGTTGGGTAAATCACATTTGTGGATTAATATCACTGTATTTCTGTATTGTAGCTTGGATTTCTGTAGTGTAGCTTTAATTCCCCTCACGATGATGTCCCATTATAAGGGTCATGTGTTTGTGGGAAGAGTGCCATTAACATGTGGGAGAGATCTAAGTGAAATGTGCCACATTCCCCAGCCAATGTCACCCATTTTATTCTCCTGTTGATTTTGACTATTGTTTTGAGGCCTAAATCACATAAACTGTGTTCCACTGCAATTACATGAGGCAGAAACTTTTCACGCATACAACACTTCAACAGCTCACTTTATTTTTAGTCATAACTTTCCCAAATTGTTTTTCATGACACAACAGAATTTTGGAAAACAATAACTCAGTATGATGAGATCATTAAAACTATTGCCTCCAGGACAACTATTAGGTTGAAAAAACACCTGCAAAAACAGGTTCAACACAAAGACAACAATATCACCTTGACGAATACAGGATGTATTGCAGATATGGTGTATTATACTTAGTTTAAGTTAGTACAACTCGGTATGAATAAACAAAAAAAAACTTAAAGACATGTTTATTCACACATCTATCAATACAGTAAGAAGGGTCTGACAGTCTGTTCCTCTCATATCTCTCTGACTGTTTGTCAGATTCAGCCTCAACTTTCAGATTTAATTTGCATGGTATAATTAGGAGTATCATTTTTGTGATTTTTGGATGGATATTCATATACCTTATTTTGTGAAATGTTTCAGATGGAGACTCAAAATATCATTATATAATATTATCAGTAAAGCCTTACAGTCAAGAAAGTATTTGAACACCCTGCTATTTTGCTATTTCTCCCACTTAGAAATCATGGAGGGGTCTGAAATTTTCATCGTAGGTGCATGTCCACTGTGAGAGAGGTAAACTAAAAAGAAAAATCCAGAAATCACAATGCATGATTTTTTAATGATTTATTTGTGTGATATAGCGGCAAATAAGTATTTGAACACCTGTGTGTCATCTAGAATTCTGACCCTGAAGGACCTGTTAGTCTGCCCATTAGAAGTCCACCTGCACTCCATGTATCATCCTTAATCAGATGCACCTGTTTAAAGTGGTTAGCTGCATAAAGACACCTGTCCACCCCATACAATCAGCAAGACTTTAACTTGTAACATGGCGAAGTCCAAAGAGCTGTCCAACGACACAAGAAAGAAAATTGTACACCTCCACAAGGCTGGAAAGGGCTACGGAGCAATTGCCAAGCAGCTTGGTGAAAAAAGGTCCACTGTTGGAGCAATCATTAGAAAATGGAAGAAGCTAAACATGATGGTCAATCTCAATGGGAGTGGAGCCCCATGCAAGATATAACCTCGTGGGGTCTCAATGATTCTAAGAAAGGTGAGGAATCAGCTCGGAACTACACGACAGGAGTTGGTCAATGACCTGAAAAGAACTGGGACCAACATTTCCAAGGTTACTGTAGGTAATACACTAAGACATCATGATTTGAAATCATGCAAGGCACGAAAGGTTCCCCTGCTTAAATCAGCACATGTCAAGGCCCGTCTTAAGTTTGCATATGACCATTTGGATGATACAGAGGAGTCATGGGAGAAAGTTTTGTGGTCAGATGAGACCAAAGTAGAACTTTTTGGTCATAATTCCACTAAGCGTGTTTGGAGGAAGAAGAATAAAGAGTACAATCCGAAGAACACCATCCCTACTGTGAAGCATGGGGGTGGTAGCATCATGCTTTGGGGGTGTTTTTCTGCACATGGGACAGGACGACTGCACTGCATTAAAGAGAGGATGACTGGGGCCGTGTATTGTGAGATTTTGGGGAACAACCTCCTTCCCTCAGTCACAGCATTGAAGATGGGTCGTGGCTGGGTCTTCCAACACGACAACGACCCAAAGCACACAGCCAGGAAAACCAAGGACTGGCTCCGTAAGAAGCATATCAAGGTTCTAGCATGGCCCAGCCAGTCTCCAGACCTGAACCCAATTGAAAATCTTTGGAGGGAGCTCAAACTCCGTGTTTCTCAGCGACAGCCTAGAAACCTGACTGATCTAGAGAAGATCTGTGTGGAGGAGTGGGCCAGGATCCCTCCTGCAGTATGTGCAAACCTGGTGAAAAACTACAGGAAACGTTTGACCTCTGTAATAGCAAACAAAGGCTACTGTACCAAATCTTAACATTCATTTTCTCAGGTGTTCAAATACTTATTTGCCACTATATCACACAAATAAATCATTAAAAAATCATGCATTGTGATTTCTGGATTTTTCTTTTTAGTTTATCTCTCCCACAGTGGACATGCACCTACGATGACAATTTCAGAACCCTCCATGATTTCTAAGTGGGAGAAATAGCAAAATAGCAGGGTGTTCAAATACTTGTTTTCTTCACTGTAAGTCCTATAGGTGTATTGTGGTGGTGTAGGGGGTAGTGTTCTTGCCTCAGACCCATGTTTGAATTCTAGCTAAATAATTTCATGTATAATATGATTGAGTGTGTGGGTGAGGATGTATGTATAATGTATGTATAATGTATGTGTGGGTGAGGATGAGGGCGTGAGTGAGTGTGTGTGTGTGCGTGTATGTAAGATAAAGTGTGTATGCAGGTATGTTTGTGTATAGACATGTGTGTGTTTGAATCTGTACAGTGTATTTAGGCACTTTTTTTTTCTTTTTTTATCACCAATTGCTCCCGGTGGAACGCTGTCTCGTCTCACTAAATACTGTGTATATGGCTGTAACGACAATAAAAAAACCTTGAACCTTGAACCTTCTTTGCATCTATGTCTCAAAATACATTTTACAATGTATATGTTCCAGTGTTACAGATCCAACTTACATTCCATCATATTTATCACCATTCAAACCTCTGTTCTCTTCCTGCTCCGATCATGCTCCAATGTAGTGAAAGTACGTTTCCTGGTTTATCTGCTACTATATTCCTTACTAACACAGGCTACTCTGACCGTAGATTGGATGTATCGGATTTTTTCATGTCCCACACATTGCTCTGCTACGGGTGGGACATGAAAAATCCTATACATCTAATCGATCCATTTTTTTTTATTCTATAGGTATACAGAGTTCCTACCGGAACTGCTCTAGTATGCGTTAATTAAAAAACGAGAGCTGTAGCTCTCACAGGATGCTACAATACATACTACATCTCAAGTGAGCTCCTGTTAGAGATTCATGTTCCCTGCATTGTGAGGGCTCTGGTACACCCTTGCCCCAGAGTTTGAGACATTTGATAAACACCAGCCTTGATCTGTGGTGCTGACTAATGCAGTACTTCAGCTCGGCTCTTTTCGGATCTCAAGTGTGGAAAAGCACACTTCATGAGTCCTCACAGTTTTGCTCTCTTACCAGACAGCAGAAATTACAGGAACTTGACTTCTAACTGCTGGCTGTGCTTAACATAGTTATTCCACCAGACTGCTGCCCAGCTGAGTTTTAGAAAACATGGGAGTGATAGAGTAAATCTGCAAGGAAAGTAACGTGGTCTATGATTAGCAGAGATCATGATGACAATTCATGAATTTGGTGGATGACCAATTGCAAACTTTTAGTGAAGAGAACAGAGAGACCTCATATAGCAAAAGGTCTAGCTAATTAAAAGCAATGTTTTTTAGGAGATTCCCCTTTCCTCTGTGCTCTCAATGCAATTCCTGCTGCAGTCTCAGAAGCACTTTCTTTCAGCCATAACTCCTTCAGCAGCCCCTTTTTTTATTTTATAACTCTTTTGTGATTTGCAATTCTATCTGTTTCTTTCATTCACTTCAACTTTCTTCTTTTTTCTTTTCTATCAGCACCTCAGGCAACGTTGCAGAGATTATGAAGTTTCAGCACAACAAAAATAAACTGCACAAAAAGACAGAACACAAAGAAGGTGTGTGTGCAGGTGTGTGTGCAGGTGTGTGTGTGTGTGTGTGCGTGTGTGTGTGTGTGTGCGTGTGTGTGTGTGTGTGTGTGTGTGTGTGTGCACACACCAAGGAAAGAGTGGACAGTCTAGAAGCGAAAACAACAACTTTATTCAACACATCATCAACTCCTGATGGATTCAGCCACCATCACCATAAACAGAGAGGAACAGTCTTTCCTCAGGCTATCCTGCACTACAAAGATAGAATAAAGAACATTAAAGATTTCTTGGCCGTCTCTATCCCAAGTTGCAGTGCGTCCAATTTTTCTACAAAAACACACCCGTTGCATCCCGATAAATCATAAAGCAGTGCTGCCACAGAGAAAAGAGTCCCATCCGCTGAGACTTTTCCCCTAAAATGTAAAATGCAGAAACTATAGAAAAAAAATCATATGGATATGTATGTTCAATAGAAAAAAAATAGGATAAATTCCTTATAATGTATAGACATGCTCTTACAAGGAAGACTTTAGGGATATACAAGCTACATATCCTCTCAATCTCAATATACATGAACTATGTAAATGTGCTTCCATACAATCATTCATGTAAACAGCTCTGTCCCCTATCCATGCTTTCAGCCTTTGCTAGTTTTAGTTTGAAAATATTTTTTCTGACATAACCGTTGGTTATTGTTAAGACTCTGTATAATGGTGTGTATCTTTAGACAGGTCCGCAGCAGTTTCTGAATAGCAGCACCCCGCCGCAACAGTTCTACAAGGCTGAAACTCTTTCTCTCCTTTCCAAAGGCCATCACTCTTCCCCACTCCCCCCTCTATTCCCCTTCTTCCCTTTTTTGCATTTATCTAAAAAAAAAAAAAAAGCAACCGAATGCTGTTTTTCCCCTCACTAACTTATCGCCACCAGCCACAGTCTGGCATTTCACAATAGTGGAAAATAAACATTCAGGGCATCGATAAGATTTGTCCTTCCCGTTATTGTTGCAGACAAACACTGGAGTTAACATTTGAAAGCATCCGTCTCCCCCAGCGGCCACCATGTTTCTCTCCGTCCTTCTCATATTGGTGCTGGGGGGGGATGAACATGAGGAGGGGGGGACATTAAAACATGGGCCGCCACATACGCAGAGCGAACCCGTCACTTCACAGACTCACACACTTGCCAGTGTACAAGATTATTTTACTTTTGTACAGGCTTTGAAAACTATTTTCTAACACAGAGTAATCCAACCCCTCACAACCGCGGCTCGGTGGTACAATCAGCTCATTGTTTATCTGTTCATCTCTAACTTGACTGTCTCACACAACTCCAGACAGATAATGTTCATGACATGTCAACATTTTTTTTTCTAGTGACATGTTCACATGGCACAATCAAAGTCTCCAGAAAGACCTGCAGATTTGACCCATGCCAACAACTCACGTTTGTTGAATGATTTGACCGTGAAAAGTGACAGATTGACTGCTGGAGGCAGACAGAAGCAACACTGTCATGGCTGCCTGTCATTTAGAGCCGACTGCAGCCGACCACTAGTCTACACATACTTTTCAAAGAGAGTCCAAACACTTGACTTGTTCTGTACCTGCGGTGCCTTTTGGAAGAAAAGTTTCCCTTCCATCATAGCAATTGAAGAAACACATCGCATCACGTTTAATGTGCCTGAAACACAAAACTCAAAGCCCTTATCTCCAACATCCCAATGCTACTGTCTAGCTGTAATTGTGTTCTCCTGTCTCCAAACGTAAAGGACGGAGGGAAAAAGAGAGGAACCATTTCCTGGGTCATGTTCTATTTTCACCTCGGTCAAAGATTGCAGCTTGTTGGAAGTGTTAGAGGAAATCAATATTGATTTGTCCTCCGACTTTTCTCCTGATTAGCGATGGTAACCGGCTGAAGGCTACTCATCTGTGCTCCAGCTCAAGAGGCCTATCGTCTATCTTCTGTAAGATGGATTTTTCTTAGTAGTCTGATGGGGTTTTTTGTGTGTAATCTGAGGTGTTACAAGCAGCAACAGTATTTCATTCGGCCTCTGATAGTCAACTAAATAGCTAACTAAATTACTGATGTTGAATGACTTTGTGAGTTTGTTTTCATGTGCATAAATCAGATGGATTTCAAATGTCTGTATATATATATATATATATATATATATATATATATATATATATATATATATATATATATATATATACATTCTTCTACATAATTTTGAGGTCAAAATAATCTGTGATTTTGGAGTTATTTTGGAGGACACAGGTTTGCTCTTATGCCGCCTGAACACAGTCACTGTTGTCGTGACAGCGAACGTCTGGAAATGTGACAAAATGCAAACATGAGAGTGACTTTATCAAAGGGAAAAGGTTTTCCTTGCAGTGACTAGAAAACAGAGGGACCACAAACTCAGCGTGCCCTTACACGTTAAACATGTGTGAATCCACCGACGATAGGATGCCGTTTGGAAATGAAACACATGTAGTTCTAAACAAGTCTGCCTTTTTATTTTATTGGGTTTTTAAATATCATCATGTTTGACATGATCGAAAAGGCCATTATCTGTTGCACCTCACGGTTGGCTCACTAGCCTGTTTCATCTATCAGCGGCAGGAGGTCATCTATGGGTTGCAGGCACCATCTAGTAGCCGTAGAAACGATGTAGGTTGGGTGGCGGCAGTCTAAACTCACTTCCTTAGCAGGAGGAAGCAGAAGGTGGGATGTCTGGGTAGTTAGTTGTTACTTAAGATGGCAGCAGGAGACGAGTGTTCCAACCACTGTTTGATTCTCTTTCAAGTGGACTTTTTTTACTGCATTTGAACAGTGACCGTTGCCTCGTTTAACCGTTATATGGTCTTTGGTCTGGCTTAGCATGCCAGTTACTAACCACAGAATTAACAATCACAAAACAGCAATATTTTTTATTGTAACATAAAGTAGCCACATATTAGAGTTCTGTTTCAGTGGATCGATATGCACCTACTGGTAGGTGCAGTCTGTTCCATCTGAAGTACAGCGATAACAACTGATAACGCCATTTAATGGGCTGATAACATCCCACGTAGCCGGGTGCTCGTCTCCCTTCCTTATCTTCCTCATTTCTCTTCTCTTTCTCATTTCCCTTTTTCCGTTCTCAAATTCTCATCATGAATCCAATCCATCCGCCGTTATTTCCTTCAACAACGTGATTTCCCAGTTACAGCATTAAAAGGCACAAAGACACCACGCTGGCCTGAAATCATATTTTTAATTTGACGTTTTTCACCAACAAAGACAATATTGCCGATTATAGCCTTCAAACATGCAGCTCTTGTATTATTTCAACACCGTAGACACACTGTGAGCCACAGCGACACACAGATCTGAGCCTCACACTGCAGTAACAGCCCCTGCTAAGCCAGAGTTTTGAATACAGTTGCATCTGTAGGTGTGTGTGTGTGTGTGTGTGTGTGTGTGTGTGTGTGTGTGTGTGTGTGTGTGTGTGTGTGTGTGTGTTTGTGTGTGTGAGACAGCGCTTCTACACACGTGTCTGACTCCAGCCCAACGCCTGTTCATCTCTTGCCCCATAGAAGATTTATGAACGAGCTCTCAGGCCTGTGGGCATGAATACACTCCCGCATGCTGATACTGTTATATTTGAAAAAAAAAAAAAAAAGAAGCTGGGGAGGAGACGAGATAGACTCTACTCTGGACCCTTTTAAGATTGTGTTTTACCCCACAGTGTGATGACAATTTTTATTAAAAAAAAAACTCTTGACTTCTTTATGCAATCACGCTGCCTGGATTCAATCTTATTGCTCCTTAATGACGATTAAGGTGCTGCTGACTGAAATATGATATGATGATGTAGCCCAGCTATAGCGATGATGCTTATAGCTGAAGTAGATGATGATGAGGACGATGATGATGATGTTGGTGACGAAGACAACGTGGATAATGAGGAGGAAGTGCAGGAAAGTGATGATAATGTGAACCCAGAGGCAATAAAGATCATGGTGAGATGACATCATGATTATGGTGATGATGATGTAATAATGATGATGATGATGAAGAGGAGGAGAGGTGAATGTTGATGAGAACGCATTTAATATGATAAGGATGAAGAACAGAAGTTATGATGATAAAAGTAGAGATGAGTGTTAGTGAAGATGTTGATAATGATGAAGAACATAATGATTAAAAAACATGGTATCAGTGTTGTCGAAGAAGATGATGGCGAGGATCTTTTTTTTTTTTTCCTGCAGCTGCTCGTCGGGCCTCCCTCAACCCTCCGCCGTCCAAAAGAGTCACGCGCCCGCCCGTCACACCGAGACGCATAAACACATTTATACAACTTGCAAAAGCAAAGGGAGAGAGAGAGAGAGAGAGAGAGAGAGAGAGAGAGAGAGAGAGAGAGAGAGAAAGAGAGATGGGGGGAGAGAAAACAAATCTCATTGAAATCCAAACATATCAACGCTGGATGTCCGTTGGCGCGCTTGTCACATCTCGTCAGTCACGGACGCGTTCACGCCGTCGTGTCGAAACGCATGTTTACCCTGCCCGATAATAACAGAGAGGAGGAGGGGAGGGGGGAGGAAGGTGTGTGTGTGTGTATCAGGTGGGGGGGGGGGGGGGGGGGGGGGGGTTAACGGTGTGTGATCCCGGCAACCAGATGGGTCGACAACTTGCAGCCCGAGATAACACGGATCAGTCGCTGAGATGACAGCGAGTAGCCAGTGTGCGGGGGACCCGGAGCTTTGTGCGTCAGTGCGCATTGGAGAGGCGATAAATCAGAGGACTTGCCAGGGAGCGCTGGTGTAGGGCGCATCCCTCTCGACTCTACCCATCCCCTTCCTCATCCCTCTCCCCTCCGCCTCCTCATCCTCCCCCAGCTCCCTCTCTGTGCTTCTCTCCTCTCTTTTTTTCTATCCTCTCGCCGTCTCCAAACGCGCACTGCTGCTGCTGTTGCTGCTGGATGAGGTTTTTGTTACAGAATTGAAAAAAACACGAACACTACCCCTTTTCTTTCTCCATAGGCTACTAATGCGCAACACACACACACACAAACACAAGCTGCCACCGCTGCTGCTGCACGCTACAGTACCTTCTCCAAAAATCTGCACGTCTGTCTGTCTAAGAAAACGCAAACGCGCATACGGGCTCTTTGCTGATGGTGTGTGCACACACACACACACACACACACACACACACACATGCACGGACGCACAGCTGAGCACCCAAAAAGCACCAGCTGCCTCCTCCGTATTTGGCACCGAGCGACTCCAGCACCACGTCCCCTCTCCTTCTCCTCGCGCATCAGCCCGGGATGCTCTGATCTGCAGGCAGCTGCTACAGACACCGGAGGGTCCGCCTGATACCCGCCCCCCCTCCTTCACACACACACACACACACACACACACACACACACACACCTGTTCAACAGCTGTCCTGCCGCCCTCAATATATAAAACATACATGCTGGGATAATGACAGAGCTGCTGTCCCTTTTGGCCGTTCTCTCATCTGGCTTCTTGTCAATAGGTCGCGCTTGACGAGCCGGTAACAATTTATCTAACCCCCACCCCCCACCCCCACCACCTCCACACACGTACACACCCCAACATCCACGCACCCACACATCTACACATCCACACCCCTCCTCGGCTGACACTGCCCGTCTCACTTATGCTTTTATTTTTTTCTTCCCCAGATCCTTCTCCCATCTGATCAGTCTCTCTGTCTCACAAGTGGCTGTGAGGACGGGAATCCTCCTCCTTCCTCCTCAACAACAAGCTCCGGGACGGACCGTCCGAGCAAACACACGCGCAACTAGCAGATGAAGAGGCACATACATTATTTTATATTGCCCCCCCCCCCTCATACACCCCTCTGAGGCGACATCAGGGTAGAGCAGCTTCATCTCCACAACCCACAACCTCTCAACGTGGCAGCATGTATGCGTCTCCAGAGCGCACAACACACATCCACAAGTGCAAGAGACCCCCCCTCCCACACACACACACACATACACACATAGTTGAGCCCTGCTTGTATACAGCCCAGCACAGGTTTTCACCGGTCTTACCGTGGTCGGGGTCTGGTTCTGGTTGCTGTGAAGGAAGAGGCAGCGAGCAGCTTTACGGTCCGTTCTGCAGCGGCACAGACGGAGAAAGTGAGTATTATCCCTGTACAGCGGCGGAGGTCCGTGCGTTCCAGCAGAGAGAGGGGGGGGGGGGGGCGCGAGAGGAGGGAGGAGAGAGGCGGTCTGATGGAAGAGAGAGAGGGGGGGAGAAAGAGATGCTGGATCTGGGAAACAGCCGCTCCTGATTTCACATCAGTACGAACCCTCGGGCTATGATGGAAGGGGGAAATTAGAAAGGAAAAAAAAGTCAGCGCTCAGTATTTAAACAATGCGCGTCGTCAGAATACAAAAGCGAACCGGATTCAAATATCACAGTACCCCCCCCCCCCCCCCCCCCACACACACACACACACACATATACACACACACACTCCCCCCCCGGGACTTTACGCATCAGTGATTCGGAAGCGACCCTGTTTTTAATTGCGCTATTTTTTATATCCCTAATCCACCACATCATAAGAGGTTATCCGTATATATATATATATATATATATATATATATATATATATATATATATATATATAATAGGATTAAATTAAACTTTTAGCGCGACTGCAGCCTTCACCATCCCAGTTCTAAATCACACACCATAATGACGTCGGCTATTTTAATACGCGCGCTATAAATAAGATATTAAGAATGATGGAAGGGTGGTGGGGTGGGGGGGCGCTGTCGTATCTCCAGAGGTTCCAATTCCACGACGTGTAGTTTCAGACAATGCATGTGGGGCTCGTGGGTAAACGTGGACAGCCACTCCTGTATGCTCTCATACTCCCGTACAGCCACAGCACATCTCAACTTACCCCCCCCCCACCCACCCCCTGTTTTCCACTCCGAGCACGTAGCAACGCGCCTGAAAAGTGTGAAGGGGCAAAGTGAGGCTGGTTGTGCGGACACGCACGCGGGGCAGGAGGAAAGAGCGCAGCTGACGTCATCGGCGCCCAGCTTGAAATGTATCGATTTGCTCCCATGTAACTGCTGCACTAGTATTTTTTTGTCTCTTTTGGAGGGCCATTAGGAATCAAACTAAAGCTCAGGTCGTTATTTTGCAACCACTCTGCCAGTGTCGGTCTTTCCTGAGTGCTGAGCTGTTATTTCATTTATGATAAAAACATAAGGCAAAACAAAGCAGATATATATATATGCAAATAAAGCAGATATATATATGCAAACAAAGCATATATATATATATATATATATATATATATATATCCATCCATCCATTTTCTATCCCGCTTATTCCTTTTCAGGGTCGCAGGGGTCTGCTGGAGCCTATCCCAGCGCATTTTATGGCGAGAGGCAGGGATACACCCCAGATGGTCGCCAGCCAATCGTGGGGCACACACACCATTCACACACCATTCACACACACACTCACACCTATGGGCAATTTAGATTTGCCAATTAACCTGAGCATGTTTTGTATTTCAGGGAGGAAACCGGAGTACCCGGTGAAAACCCACGCAGACACGGGGAGAACATGCAAACTCCACACAGAAAGGTCCCAGACCCAGGCCCCAAGGCGGTCTTGAACCTGCGACCTTCTTGCTGTGAGGCAACAGTGCTACCCACTGCTCCACCGTGTCGCCCCATATATATATATATATATATATAAAATCTATATAATCTTTACTTATATATAAGTAAAGATTTCAAAAAAAGTAAGCAAAAAGATCTTCAAATATTACAAAAGCACAAAATAGGCAGTAAACTACACACGGCTCTAATTTGCAGCACCTGCCGCATTCAATCAGCCATATTCAATACGTCAGATTCACGACCTGTGACAATTTAAATTTGGTCTTTTATTTGAACCCATCTGTCATGATATATGGACTAAACAAATGTAATTGCCTTACATTTGTTCCTTTTAGGTGAGCAATAAGGCCGGAGAAGAGGTTCATGGCCTCTGCATTTGTCTCGTGATGAGGGCAATTTCCCAGCATGCTCTGGCCGTGGCTGATAAATGAATGCAAAGAAGAGGGGCAGGCTCATACAGCCACTGGGAGCTGCTTTATTGGGCATTCTTAGAAATGGACAGTGGTGCAGAAAAAAAATCTGGTTAAAAGAAATGAGTAAAAAATACCACGTGTCTGTTATAACCTGTTACTATAATTGTGCCATTTCAATTTCCTGGAGCCTTTCAAACTTCTGCTGCAAGAAAAAATGAGCCGGAAATATTTTGAGGTGACGAGTTGAGGTCAGTGAGTCATAAATACATCCAGTTCTTTAGGTGTCATATGGTGGAGAATACAAACTCTGTCTTCTAGGAAGTTCCTTAATCTGCAACTAGTTATAAAACGAATAGGAAATAAAGTTTTCCAGATGATGTTGTTTTTATTGACAGAAAAATGAATCCTTCTTAGAGAGGAATAGATTGGCTGAGTATGTACGAATCCTTCTCATACACATACCCTACTCATATTCATTTCCTCAAGTACACTTTCATAGATAACTGGATACTACAAATGACATCCTGGAAATGAGTTTACAGTATGATGTTAAACAGATTCTTTGTTTGGACATTAATAAGACACACACTGTCGAACAGATCCATGCTACTGGTTTTTGCAAACAAACAGAACCAGAAAAACATTGTTTCAGGCAGGTTTGGACCATTGTCAACATCCTAAAGGTCCCATGTCATAGAAAGTGTGATTTTATTTGCTTTTGATTTCTAGTGCAGTGCCTGTAGAAAGTCTGTATTCCTATAGAAAAGCTGATAAATAGGATGAAGGTCATTTTTTTGGTGACAAAAATGGTGGGATGTAATCATCATTCTGATCCAGAGCTGTAACACTGGAACAAACATGTATGTATGGAAGTATGGGATTTTAACAATTTTTCACAAAATATATTTTGTAGCATGGACCTGCTTCAGCTAGGACCAAAACCTGGGTCTGCTGCTTATGAGGCAAGAACACACAATGATTTAATAATGATGGGTTTGACTATCCATCTAAAAAAAATAACCATAAAGGATTTAAATATCCATCCAAAAATGTCGCAAAAAAGGATACCCCCCATCGTGCCATGTGTAAATTATATATGAAAGTTGAGGCTGATCCAACAATCAGGACACTCCTTGCTTTATAGATAGATACTAAGGTCGAGGTGTTCTATAAAAACTGTCCTATCTTTTAAAATGCCTAATCCACAGAGAAATGGGTCTGTATTCAGAAACCGTGCATTAAAAGGAGCAGTCAGGACTTTAGTGAATTTGTAATGTCTATAACTATATAGTCGCCGCCCACCATTCACAACCAATAAAAATCTTAATTCAAATTCAATAAGAATATAACCTTGTTAAGTTTGGCTCATTTACTAAAGCCTTTTAAATAGATAAAAAAAAAGGAGAGCCCTTTTTGAATGCCTTGCGCTATTTTTAAGAAAATTATTTAATTTTGATATAAAAAATATCAGACTTTTTGGAAAATAAAACTAGTACAGTAACCTAAGTGAACAATATGTTGAAGGATAAAATTTAAAAGGATAAAAAAGACATATTTCATACCAGGTGAACATTATTACAAGATAAATAATCATTTCAACAAAGCACACATGTCTGCAACAATATTTGTGTCATGTAAACTAAACAAATCATTAAAACTCTGGTTTATTGTGAATATTCAAAAGCTAGATTTTATGATTTACATTGTGTTTTTTTTACTACAACCACTTTTGTCTGGAACCCAAAGTGGGTAGGAAAAAAAACGCTGCAACAATAAACATAATCCAGGCTCCAAAATGTATCTGGGGAATAAATTAGAAATATCTGTATCCAATCCAGGTGAATCAATGCAACCTTTTGATGTGCAATAATAAGATGACAAATGAGCCTGATCAAGCCTCTGTTCATTATGAGGCAACAAGGCGGGTTATTTTCATCCTTTGTAATCCCGTGAAATGACTTTAAATGGTTGTTGCACAATTTGAACGAGACAGCAATAGAAAAACAATCCGCACACGTTGAAATTATTACATTATGTTCCTCTCTCCCATGAAATTGAGGCACAGACAGGGTTTTTGGGGGGAATATAAATTTGGATACAAGACTTTACTGCGGTTAGATAAACAGCATTTTAATACCCGAATTTCTGTGTCGTTGAATATGACCTTATGATTACATATACATGAAAAAGGAAACTATCTTCAGGATCTGTCCTCATTTATTCACTGTTCTTTTCTATCTTCGAAAGGGAAGTTTGAAAAGGTTTTTATTTATCTGGTTTTTATTCATATCCATCCTTGGTACAATCGGTAAAACATCCTGTGGGTTTGGGCATCTTACTTTTTATTGACAGCTCTGACAGTGCTGGTAGGCCGTGGTATCCAACGCATTTAAAGTCGTCCAGCTCTCCACACATCTGCCCTTTGCCCTGTAAACACAATGGGGGGCCGTGGCAGCGAACTGTGATGTTAAGAGTGTCTTTATTGGGCCACATCATGCCAGATTTCAGCACTGGAGCAATGTCAAGTTGACCTTTGACCTTGTGAGAAAGGCTGGACACCATGGGAGCTCCTCTACTCTTCCTTTTCATGCTGTCTCAGTGTCTGCACTTCTTTGCCCTACCTTAATCAAACTATACAGTTTGGTCATATGCTGAGTTTCATTTCCCCCATCCCTTCACGAGACGTTAACAGCGTTCACTGCTTTAAAAAATACACATTTAGATTGTTACTTTACAGAGATGTTAAGCAGATAACTTTGACTCAGGTCCTGGACTAAAGGCAGCCAGACTGGCTGAAATGGAACAGTTTAACAATATGCAAACATCAAAAAAAAAATTATGCCCTTCAGCCAAGCAGCAAAATAATCCATCTCCACTCCATGTTTTATTTAAATCTGGACGGTGTTTTAGGAAAATACACCCTCGCTTAACGGAGTTGACATGCGTAATTTAGATTGTTTTAAAACGCAATAGGCTGTACAAGGAGCATCGTCCGTCTAAGATGTGTCAAAATCAGACAATTGCTTTATAAATTCACCACGCACTTTATTGGTTTTCTATTTACACATACATACATTTGTCGTTGTGAATATTGTTTGTTAATAACAGCTGGGTGTGTCAAAAATTTGATGATTGTCAGATGACAACAAGCTCATTTATTGTTGTTGTTTTTTTATAATTGTTGTTTTTTTATGCTCATATTCTCCATGATCTGCTGTGGGTCCATGGTTTTGTTCCAACCAAATCAGATCTAATTCTGCTAATTGTTAAAAAGCTTCATTAGTATAATCAGGTGTGTTACTGCCTGGTTGGAACAAAAACCTGCACAGTGGCCCTCCAGGACCAGGGTTGGTGACCCCTGCCCGTAATATATGGAACTTTGGAGTGTAGACCAAAAAATGTGATGTTTAAAAAGGAAATCATGATGTAAATATCTGATATTTATTTTATTTTTTGTTTTGCTGCTCAGTCACATTCAGGGCTCTGAGAGTGCTTACATCACAATGCTAAATTTACCAGAATCTTTGCTAAGTTTAGCTGTTACCGCCCTTCCATTTGCACTAAACACAAAGCGCGCACAGAGTGCAGCTTTAAAAGAACTATCACTGACGATTATCAGTCATCCTGCTCTTAGCATTGACCTGAGGAGTGCTGAGGCATATGAACATTTAGGGTGTGTCCAAGATGTATAGATCTTTAAACTAGAATGTTTGAAGCATGTTTTATAAAAACTGACAGACAAAAATTACCACTTAGTGATCCAAGATCTAAGCTACTAGATGCTCTGTATTTACTTTGTTCCTATACAATAAAAATGCTCTAAAAGTGTTGCTTGATGCATTCAGCTACACCACTTTCAAATCTTGCCTCCATATGACCTCCGAGGAGCCTTCACACTCAATGAGAACCATAGTGCAAAGTCTGTAGAAAGCAACTTGTCAACTTTTTTTCCCTCTGTGTGTATTCCTTGGTGTTCTTTCTTTGTAAAAGTGTAAGACAATTCTACAAATATGTGGAGCAATCTCTTCACTATATCACATGCTCAGCAGGCAGACAGATGGCTTTGTGACTTTGACTGTTTTCTATCAATGAGGATTACCTGAGTGTCTGCACCATACACGGCACAGACCTGAGAAAGAAACTGCCTGAAATGAGTTTAACACACACACACACACACACATACACACATACATACACACTGCTTTCTCGTGCTGATGGAGTTACTGACTGCAGGAGTTAGACAGCAAGATATGTATGTTACAATGACATATCTGTCATGTGGTGTAGCCCTAAAAACTCGGTAGCGGATAGCTTACTTTTCTAAAAAACACGCTATCAAATAGTTTTATGTTCTCTTATATATATTAAATATTTAAAAATTATAATTTTTTTGGTAACACACAATTTGACATTTTGGTTACAAAATCATGAATTTTGTGGTAAAAAATTATACAAATGGCAAAAATACAACAAATATAGAAAATGTGCAGCTTCTTTAAAATATTTAATATTTAATAAAATATTTTAAAATCTTTTTGACTTTTTCATCTTTTCAACCATGATTTGTCACTGACATGTAAAATAACACAACAAATGATTCTGAAGCTTTTCTCAATCAGTAATTGGTCACATCTAGTGATGGGTCCTGAAACACTGGGACAACCCAAAAACAACCCAAAAACTGTGTATCCAAACCTCTTCCTGCTTGCCCTACAATTCCTCTGCACTCCAGCGTCATCTGTGCCGTGTGAGCGGGTTTTCTTTAAAGCTGGAGAAGTGGTTTCAAAAAAGTGCAACAGACCTACAGACAAGCCTTTGAACAACTAAATTTTTGAATACAAATTTGTAAAAGAAAATCCTAGTCCACAAGCATCCTCATTCTCAACACATTCACTTAATTTTTCAGGTATGATACATCTTCACAATATTTATTGACTGTATCTAAAATATCAAATATCAAATATCATAATTAAAATGAATATATGAAATAATACCCAATACAAAACAATAACTTAAATTAAATTATTGTACATACTAGGTGTTAGGGTTCTCAAGGAAGGATAGACCCAAGTGCAGATCAAAGTGTCTTTATTCTCTTCAGAAGAAAAACAAAAACTCGAAACTAAGGTAGGTTGGCGGTTCCCAACGATTCCAAAAATCTAACCAGGTTGACAGGCGCAGAAAACTCAAAACCAATTCTAGATACCGGCAAGGTTCAGGCAGGATTTGACAGGCAGGATACACGTGGTGACAGCATCGACGAGCAGTAGAAACGGAAGAACCAGAGCTGAAAAATGGACCCAGCGGATCAAATCCGAACCTGCCTGGGACATCACGGGGCGAGGCTGGGCCGTCAGGAGGCCCAGATGGAGGCGATGGCGAGGGACCTCCGGAACCTCCACCTTGCCCTGCAGGACCGCACTTCACCCCCGCAACCCACCCAACCCGCCGCGTCGGCCCGACCAGCCCGTGAACCCAATCTTCCCCCCCCTAGATAAGTATTCGGGTGAACCCGGAACTTGTTGATCATTCCTGTCCCAGTGTAGCCTGATCTTCGAATTTCAGCCGAGTTCTTTCCCCACAGATCGGTCGAGAGTGGCGTTCGTCATCACCCAGCTGTCGGGGCGAGCCAGAGAGTGGGGGACGGGGAAGTGGGAAGCTCGGTCGGCAGTCTGCGAGAGCTTCGAGGAGTTTGCGGCGGAGATGAGGCGGGTTTTCGACTGTTCTAGGCATGGGCACGAGGCGGCCCGGGAACTCCTCCAGGGGCACCAGGGACAAAGGTCGGTGTCAGATTATGCCATTGATTTCCAGACACTCGCCACGAGAACTGGGTGGAATTCGGATGCGCTCCTCGACACCTTCCTCAATGGCCTCTCGGAGGAGATCAAGGACGGGTTGGCCGCCCATGACCTGCCCGGCTCCCTCAAAGAACTGATCACACTGGCAATTCGCGTCGACTCCCAACTCCAGCAGCGCCGCAGGGGCCGGGTTTTTGGTCCCACTGTCGGGAACCCCCGGGCCGGACAGGCGCGGGGCCTACCCTCCTACCCGCCCCCCGCAACGTCCTTGCCGGAACCCATGCAAGTGGACCGAACCCGCCTCACGCGGGAGGAGCGACAGCGGAGGCTTAACACCAGGTCCTGCCTATACTGCGGTCAGCCAGGACACTTCGTCACGGCTTGTCCAAGCAAAAGCCAAGGCTCACCCGTAAGGAAGGTACGGGTGAGCGTGACACCCACACACCCCTCCTCCGCTGCACGCACTCGCCTCCCTGCGACCCTCCGGTGGGGAAGACACCACCAGGAGCTGGAGGTTCTGCTCGACTCTGGTTTTTCTGTTAGGGTTCTCAAGGAAGGATAGACCCAAGTGCAGATCAAAGTGTCTTTATTATCTTCAGAAGAAAAACAAAAACTCGAAACTAAGGTAGGTTGGGGGGTTCCCAATGATTCCAAAAATCTAACCAGATTGACAGGCGCAGAAAACTCAAAACCAATTCTAGATACCGGCAAGGTTCAGGCAGGATTTGACAGGCAGGATACACGTGGTACCAACAGACAGGGTTTTCATGGTGACAGCATCGACGAGCAGTAGAAGCAGAGAACCAGAGACGGAGCAATGGACCATGACAGTGTTCTTTTCTTCATATTCTTCTCTATGAACATAGAGTTAATGTGCCTTACCAAAAAGCTCCAGTTTGGGACCAAACTGGAGCTTTTATGTAAGGCACATCAACTCCGTGTTCATAGACTCAAAAACCAAGCATACGAAGAAAAGAACACTGTCCCTATGGTGAAACATGGAGGAGGCTCAGTAATGTTTTGGGGTGGCTTTGCTGCATCTGGCACAGGGTGTCTTGAATGTGTGCAAGGTAAAAAAAAATCTGAGGACTATCAAGGCATTCTGGAGAGAAATGTGCTGCCTAATGTCAGAAAGCTTGGTCTCAGTCGCAGGTCATGGGTCTTCCAATAGGACAACGATCCAAAACACACAGCCAAAAACAACCAAGAATTTCGTTGGACTATTCTAAAGTGGCCTTCCATGAGCCCATATCTGAATACCATTAAACATCTGTGGAAGGAGCTGAAACTCATTTGGAGAAGACACCCATCAAACCTGAGACAACTGGAGCAGTTTGCTCATGAGCAGTGGGCCAAAATTGACTTAGAAAATACCTGTTGAAAGCTGCAGAACGCTTATTGACAAATACAGAAATCGTTTAATTGCAGTGATTGCCTCAAAAGGTTGTGCAACAAAATATTAAGTTATGGGTACCATCATTTTTGTCCAGCCCTATTTCATTAGTTTGTTTTTTAAATAATTATGTTAATCAACATGTCAAAAGTAATGGCTGATTTTGATTATTTAATTTTCAATACATTTTTATTTATTGCTACTTTTGTGGGTTTCAAGTGATTTCAGTGAGAATTGTGGGTTTTCCCTTCTTTAACTGAGGGGTACCAACAATTTTGTCTATGTGTGTAAGCAGAAAAACTAAAAAACTATAGGTTTCATATAAGCAGGGCACAGGAAGCCGTCCAGGGGTAACACAATTCAACTTTTAGTTCCCAAAATAACGCTCAGATGGAGCTCAGGATCTCTCAGGAGGACTTGTCTCGTCAATATCACATTATTGCGATAATGTGGTTATCGTGATGGCCCCTGC
Organism: Eupleurogrammus muticus; assembly: GCA_036785175.1. Lineage (NCBI taxonomy): Eukaryota > Metazoa > Chordata > Actinopteri > Scombriformes > Trichiuridae > Eupleurogrammus > Eupleurogrammus muticus. The sequence continues at coordinate 4,484,582 of JAYKQN010000003.1, read as the reverse complement.
TGTCACAAAATCAAAGGCAGGGAACAAACTGAAGCACTCTGCGTGTCAGCCTCTCACCCATCCCACCAAGACCTGATCTCATTATTTCCCAGAAGGAAGCCTCAGTGAGATTATGCAGAATATTTATTTAGGTCATGAGGGTACAGCTGACATGTATTTACAGCCCTGTTTAGTTTTCTCCTTTTTCCATCATGTGTTTTTTCTCATTTATAAAAGGTTGAGAACCCCTGTTGTAGATTAATATAAAGGCCTTTCTTGTTTGTTATAGAGTTGTGAGATCACATTATTCTGCCACTATTAAATCTGCATGGGTCTTTACAACCAGGAAGTAGTGAATAAATTGCATGTCTGGTTTCTCAGTGTGTGATAGTTAAACAATAAGTATCTTTTAAATTGCCATAATGTGATACAAAGAATAGATTCCTTAGCCTTCAAAAGATATGAAAATTACAGTTATGATAAATTACAAGTAGCAATAGTCTTAAGTAATTATTAGCTTTTTTGTCCAATGTCTGAATGTACTGATCACTATCAAGTAAAGTCATTAGGGCATACTGAATGAGTGAAGGACACTGTTATTCAGAATAGAATAGAATAGAATTGTATTGTCCATCACGGTAAAAATGTGTCTGTGCCTCACCAAAACAGCAGAATACAAGTAAGACAAAAGAAAAGGTCCCATTTGAAACAGCTCACAATCAGATATGTGGTGAGAGCCTATCAGTCTTTTTTGTGGAGTGAAAAAAAGTTAATTGCTTTTGGGTTGAAGGGTTTCTTAAATACATCTTTGGTTGCTAGAGGAAAAACTGTTCCTGCCAACATGGCTGTAAAGATGCATCTGACTAAAAGCCCAGTTAATGTGACATTTCTGACATGAATCAATCTACTGTATTGACACCGTGATCACATTTAACAAACAAAGATGGATTGATTGATTAGTTGATGTCTTTTGAGATGCTTTCAGGGAACCTGGACATTTATCAATGTTAGATATTTTAAGGTATTTTTTCATTATGTTTCTGGGGGATCAATCGATCAATCAATCAGTCAGTCTTTCTTTATATAGCCATTTTCATACTTTAAGATAATAACACAAAGTGCTTCACAAACAGAAATAGACATAACATATAGTAACCCTCACCACCTTTGCTACATATAGACACACATGCATGCACACACACAAAGTTAACACATATAGATGCTTGCATGTTGTTGGGTTGTGGGACTAAATAGTAGAACAACCCAATATTATGCCCCATTTACCCCAAAGCATGATTGTTAAAGCAAATTAGTTGCATAATTATTCATAAGTTTCAACCGGGCTCGAATGTGAATATTGCTTCTTAATTTAAATACAACACCCTCTTACATTTTATGCTGTCAAATGCCTAAGAGGGCAAATTATAAATCAGTTATGGATACAGATGCATGTTGTAATATGATATCCACATGCCCTTGAGCAAGGCACTCGCCCACACCACAACATTGGGCAGATTTGGGGTTAAGCAGTTAAAGTGTGAGCTTGCTCTCAGATGGGGAATACCTGACCTGTCTGGCTGCACGGGGCGTAACGGAGAGGCAGGATGCAGCCTCAGCAAACCTTCCCTGGATAAATAAATGCTTAAAAAAAGACAGTGTGTCAGGTAGATGGATGGCAGGGTTAGGTGTCTGGGACGCCGAGACGGTTGGGAGTGCACCTCATTGACTGCCCTGCAAATAGGCAGCCGGAGAAATGAACTGGACTCAGCCACTATTGAATAGGGCTCAATGGTGTGCATCCCCGGTGGGGCTTTATGCACACCATTGGAAAAGAAGGAAAAAAAGACTAATGTGGGCACAAGTGAGCAAAACGTGGCACCAGAAAAACAGCTGAACACAAAGACAGATGGACATATGCAAGCTCCAGAGCTGTACAAACTGAGACATAAAAACTTTTTGTGGCTTGGCCTGAATTTGAAGTTGTGGTGCCCCTAACATGATATTTTTTAATTAAAGGTTTTCAAAAACTCAATTGAATGAAGTTTTCCTCTCTCAAGCAACAATGAGGTCAATGAGGTACACTCCTAACCATCTTACCTTTCAGTGCCCTCTCAAGCAACCTGGAGCTCTAGAAAGCACAGGTCTTTGGTCTGTCATGAGCCTCTTCTGATTTTCACTTGGAAGACACAACAAAAAGCAGATGAGAGGCGAGGGGGAGGTCAGTAGGAACCGCTACAGGCAGCGGGTGCTATGCGTGTCATCCCGAGAGTCAAGGAAGTATAAATGAGCTGTGAGACGTCAAAGTTTCTCAATCTCGGCTGCATGATGAGTGTTTGATTCATGGGGCAGTTTTTTTTTTTTTTTTATTAAAAAGAAAAACCTAAACCTTATCTAAAAGTGGCTATTTGCATGGGACCTTTAGGCCAAACCTTACTATTACACAACAGAATGTTTGATTCAAGTCTCCAAATCACCCTTAACTTTGGTTACTCTCAAGGACTTGAGGCTTGACAAGTCTTGACTTAGCTCTTGTTCCAATTGCTTTAAGTCCTGACCCAGAAAGTGTAACAGCAACTAAAGTGGATCCAAATAAACAAGCAAACAAGCAAGATTAAGACTGGAAGGGAGCTGGTGGTTTGATCCCAGAACTGTCAACTTACATTTAGGCAAGGAAGAGATTGAGAAGAACTCCCTCCGACATTTTCCACCTTGAGCTAAGTAGCTCACCTTGAGCTAAGTAGCTCAAGGTGCTTTAAACCTCCGTTTAAATATATAGGAACTGGAACAATAATCAGTTGAATCCCTGCACTGGCTCAGAAAATGTGGCCAGTGAAGGACAAGTGAAACCCCACATTTCATGTTAAAAGAATCTGGTTGCACTGGGAAGATCAGAGCACAGGGACATCACTTTCAAAGGGTGCCCCTTTACAAAGGTGCTGCCTTTTTGATTACCGACACACAGCGAGGCTGACGGATCAAACTAACAAGCTGTGCTTCGTGTCTTGTGTTGGAATGTGCCCTATAGCCAACCGTACGTTGGCAGGTGGCATGCTCAGAATTCGACAGTTGAAAAGAAATGTCTTTTCTTTAAGAAAGGGGCATCCTGTCTTCATAACCCAATGACAGAAATGGGAAGAGATGGCAGTATAGATAGAAACAAAAACAATCATCTTTTTATAGAATTGAAAACTTTTCTGATACATTGTCAGCCTTCAGGAACATCGGTGGAACCTATTTTTTGTCATTATGCCCTTCTCCCTCCAAGGCAATAATTTGAGTTTACTGCCATATCACACTCTTGCTGTGGGAATTTTCCCCCAAAAAAAACTTGCTTGCCAGTATATTGTGAAATGATTGCTAACATATTACTGAGTTACAGCAAGCTAACAACACAACATCATTAGTCTTTATTTTGATTCATTCAATCATATAACAGAGATAGACAAAGAGAGAGACCCAGAGAGAGAAGGAATGAGAGGCACACACCATTCTCAAATTTGAGATCTGCCTCTATAGAAGATTTAGGCTCCACCTTTTAACATTTGGGCTCCACCTTTTTGATATTCAGGCCCTGCCTCAATACCAGATTTAGGCTCTGTGTCAAAAGCAAATTTATGCTTCAAAATAACAAATTGAAAAAAGAAAAATCAGGCCACAAATATGAGTAGAATGACATCTCATTTTGAAACCAATTAAGTTTTTTGTCATAATTTGCAATCACACCTCCAGTGCAATGATGTTTTATATGTTTTAATAGAGACATGAATGAAAATTATTTGTGAATTAAACATCTTTGGCACTTGGACAAAGGGGTTATCTGGGATCTAAAAGGGACTTCATTCTCGCAGCTCTGCAGATAGAAATTACCCCCCAGTCCAGACAGTGGTGGTGGTGGTGGCCAACTGCTGTCGCTGCCAAAATGAGGAGCCAAGAGAAGCACTGTGAAGTGATGAGAGATTACCTGAGGTGGTGATGGGGAGGTGGAGGAACGCAGCAACAGCTGGATGGGTGCTAGAGCAGGGAGAGAGAAATCAAAACAGGCGGTTTTGAAATGATAGGCTGATAGGGAGGATGTGTCTCTATGCCATTGGTTCGAGAGATGAGCAGATGTGATCAGTTGTAACGGTGAATGTCCACACATGGGAGCAGAGCAGTAACAATGGTATGGTCTTCCTGATTGAAATTTCTCTGAGCTTTATTGAACTAAATACTGTTTCATATAATCATATCATATTTTACTTACAATCTTTACTTAAACTGTTGTAAAAGAGAGAAAAGGATGGATTGTTAAGGAAGTTGGAAGTTCTTGTGCCTTTTTACCCTCACGTTTATTTGAGTAACCAGGGGCTCACTGGGACATGAAGACAAAATGGACACATCATGAATGCGCCGTGCGAAACGTGTGACTCTTCTATCCTTTCCAAATGTTATCAAAGCAAAAGGAATAAAGGCTGATGGAAGTGAAATGAATCATTTCGCGAGGGTTGGGAATTTCAGGAAAATTATCCACTGCTTTGTAGCCTTTTCCTAAGATAGTGGATAGGAAAAATGGTTTCTGTAGTAGCTGCTGCAATTCAACCATTTGGGGATTTAATTGCAATTATAAAATAATGAAATGATAGTTAGTTATAAGCCTAAATAACAGGCAGTTATAATCTGATTTAAATGATTTTTGGATTCATGTGGAGACAATATTCAGCATGCCGATTAAAATCAAAATGCTATGGTGACCTTACTTTTTATTTATATTCAAGATGTTACCTTGAACTGCAGTGATGCTATATGAATTTGAAATAAGACAAATTGAACCCATCACTGTTGGGAATCTTGTCCTGAATAAAGCATTTCCCTACAATTAATATGCAACTGGAAATATCATTATTTATTGATAGCTTTGGTCAATGGTCTTGCTGCAATTTTTAGAAGCCCTGTATCTGAAGCCAAAGTTAGCTAATCGTGCCGCATGCTACTCGTTTCCTTTCTGATACATATCATGGAAACTGAAATAATTCTAAAACCATATCAGATGTTGCTATGCCTAAATTTTAAGTTTAATTAATTCTCACAGTGACTTGTATTGTTGAAAAATTCATTTTTTTGTCTGTCTTGAGACAACTAACAGCTAAGGATCCCCAACCCATGCCATCATGTGTAAGCTTAAAGATTGAAACAAAATTTTATTCATTTTTTACAAAAGACCAGAACAGTGTATATCAGTCATGAAAAGAAAAAAGTCAAATCTCCAAAACATTTTTTTCAATAAATGCCACAGCAGATCAAATGTATGTTTTTTGTGATTGGGGGGTTGAACATGTGCAGTGTGTCATCACCAGATTCGAGTTTTTGCAACCATCTCCACTCTCCTCACTTTCCAGTTTGGTTCGGTGGCTGTGTTTTATTATTTTGATAAAATCCTCTCTATATGATTGTGAGGCAGTGCAGACCCCGGTGATGTATCCTTGTTACATTAAACTACAAGGTGTTGCAATTTGAGTTAAATAACGCATGGCTGGGTTTCTGTCATCAAGGGATTCAGGTTGTGTGTTTGAACACTTTGAATCCACACAGCTACAGTTTTGACGCTTGCATTGGTTTCCTTATTTTGTTACAAGTGACCCTGCAGTGCACCCTCACATGTCCTCCTGCTCCTGTATTCGCTGATTAGCCCAAACCTGCACCTTCAATCAATCCACATTGTGGATATATAGATGCTTGTTTGCAGACGTTCATTATGACGTGACATTCTCATTTTGTGATAGGGCCCTTGAGAACATCAATTTGCATTCAAGTGAAAAAAGCCAGAAGAGTATATCTTCTACGAAGGTATTAATCTTAAAGGCGCAGGAATCATAAAAATCCTCAAGTGTAAAAAAAAATGTCCTAAATCTTTTAATAATGTTTTAGTTTCACAAAGCTGTAGGCACCTGCTACCTGGCAACAAATCCAATTACTACAACAAATTCCAAATTTGTGCTATTGCAAACCTTCTCGTGGAAAAGTTCTTGTATTTGCAAATAAAACTGGAAGTTCAGCAGCAGACTTGTCCTGACTGCAGACATGCTGGCTTCACAAGATGCAATCATCTCCTGCTATTTTACAACTCATTTTTCTATATCCGCTTGACTCTATTCAGGGTCGTTACAGTGACGTTTATACCAACATGCATTAGCTAGATGTACTGTGCCATTAAAATATTAATATCAACATGATTGAGATATTGCATCCCGCCACTTACAGTCGTTCCCACATGCATTTCTTGGCTCCATTTTGCTACCAACTTTAAAGAAATCAATATTGGCATTCCTTAGCAAAACACCAAAATGGGGGGCAGCAAATATTAATTAATTTAATACCCTCCCTCATCTCAGCTCAAGAACCACTGTACTATTAATTTTGTTTTCACCTTTTATATTTCAAAGGAAATCATAAATCTGTCTCATGGAGGTAATTTAGTTAAAAGACAAAGCAGCTGCCACAGACTACTCACAAATGTTGCTCTGTTTCATATCTCATTACATAGGACTCTCTGCTGTGTCACAGACATGCACATTAAAGGATTTGAAAACTGAGCAAAGTCAGATTTTTATGAATGTTTTTTCTCATAGCACAATCACTTTTTTCTAATAGTAAAGCCATATGACTACTTCAGATTTACCATCCTATGAGAGTTGTGTTAACATGTGTTGTGCTATTTGCATAATATAGGTAGAAATAATGTTCTGCATGTTTATAATATTACAAAATAAAATTCCACACTGGTGGAGTGACTTGTGTGCTGCAGGTGTACAGTAGAGACAGTGCAAACTGATAGGGATGTTGTTGTGTCCTAAGATGGAAAAGCTATGAGGAGAAATTTAAAAAAAAAAACAAATGTGTGGTTTTCAACTACAATATTTATTTTTCATGTTAATTTGGCATCTGGATGCACATATCATAAGAAAATAATGTAGGAAATAGACACATATAGTAATCCCCAGAGAAAATTGTGTGGGTATCAGAAAGACATTTATTATTAAGCAAAGATGTGTGTTCCACTGGCTCCACTTCAAGGATTCCTACGACAGCTTGATGGTTTTATTTTGGCTTGTTTCCTTTCTCTAAGACTGAAGCTTCCTTTTGAGCTGAAATATTCAATTTGAGTCACCTCTTTATTCCCACTTTCTTTCAGATTATGTTTTTTTTTTTTGAGAATCATTTACACAGTCACTTTCTCTCTATGTATGAATTGTTTCTACTTGAGGACACTAGACTTCACAACCACTGGACACATTATCCATCATTCATTACAATTTGCATAACTTCATTTGACTGCGTATTGGATTCATTATGGAGATGGGGTAATTAGAAATGTAGATTAAAAGAGTTTGAGAGTGTTTGAACAAAACGTAACTGATTAGAATGTAAAATGTTATGTTCTGTTTTGTTACAGCATTTTGGTGCTCAACAGGGTGGTGTATTTAAATGGCACCACCCACACATCCGTTGTACAGTGTCTTTATAGTATAGTTTTGTATAGTCGCCAGAAGATGAATCTGACTGATTGTAGTGATCTATAGTGCCACCATGAAGTGTTAGTGAAATACTCAAACACATGTATGGAGTCAAATTAAGGATGATAACTCAACTAATTACTTTTACATCAATTTCAACTTTTCTTTGTGTACTATACCTGTAGACATTAGCTTTGTGTTTTTACTGATAGTATCATTGACTTTGCAACTTATGAAACCTCTGTTTCAGGCTATGGCAGTCATATTTAATAAAGACCTATATATTCCCTAGTAAGTACTTAAGTTTTGTGGCCCTCTTTGTGAAGTGTTACCACCTGGTTTATGAAGTCCTTGTACTGTTACTACACTGCAGACTTAAGATTCCATGAAGTGACAAGTGGCTGACAGTTGTCTCATAGGAATGGGTCTTATACAGGTCGGGCCTACTCACAGTTGGCCTGTGTCATACTCGTATCCGCTCCCTGAGGAGGGTTCGAGTAGAACCAAACCTTGAATCTATGAATAATAATACAGGTAATATTCTTGTGTTGTCCTTGTGTCCTAGTCATTTTTGATATGGTAACAGCCCTTCTGAAGAGTAGCAAACAGATGGATTTGTCTGTTTCATTTATCCAATTCCCTTTTGTGATACCTTTTCTTGAAATTCAATCAAAATACATTTATTATTTTATTCCACATAGAGTCCACATGTCATGGGATGAAGAAACAACTTTGTTGTTTGATATGAAATTCTTTGATTAATAATCCTTAAGGTTACAATTGGTGTCATACATGATGACTGGACATGTTAAAGGGGTACTCAGTAAATAATCATATTTTCAGCGTGTCCAGCCCTGTGCAGTGAAAGGTGCGAACAGCCAGTTGGGTGACAATGATTAGTGCATCTCATTCCGCAAAGACTGCCACTCTCTCCTTTGAGCTGTCATTCATACTTCCTGAGGAATCCATTCAACACCCGTTTTATGAAAAGAATTATTATTTTGACCAAAAAAATCATCCCCTGATGAGATACTTTAAAGTGAAATGAGCATGCTTTTTAATTCCCAAAGGAATTACTTTTTTGCTACTTTTTTTGCTATCAGTCAAAATGACAGCCAACACTAAGAGAATGAAAGGAGTCAACATGAGCAGCTGCTGGTCAGCAGTAGTATTTTGTAGGGGATGTTGCAACTGATGGATATTAATGCAGGTCTACTTGTAATTCTATCTAGTCCTTTGGATTGATTTTTTTTTAAAACATAGAACCATTATTGGCGTTCATGTAGTCAACAGCCACCCTGTCAGAGATATGTGTACCCAATTATCATGCTATGGTCACCATCATCATTCCGCCAGTGTCAGATATTGCATGTCGCAGCTTCCTGGTGTTCTTTATCTCTGCTGTCCCTGCACTGAGCTGCTGGAGCAGAGAGACTGGGGAAATTGAAACCACGCAGGTGTGCCTCTATTGTGGCTTAATACAACATACAAGTGCCCAATTTGTCCTCTAAACCCATTAGAGAATCACTGATTGAGGTGAAACTGAGGGTTCAGGCAGCAAAAAAAGGAAGGGACAAGCCTCTCATTCTGTCCTTACCATTATCCCCAGAACTGCAACTCACACCACAACCATGAAATGTCCCTTTAAGAAAGTTCCTATGAAACTGGTGCTTAAAGAAAACAGTGCATATTCGCCAGTGCCATAACTTTTGATCCTTTCATCAATCATACCTTTCCACCCTTTAAATAAAAAAAACAAAAAAAAAAACTTTTTAAAGCCATATTATTGCAGGTCTGGAAAGTCACATTTTCTATGTACTCTATAGCCCTTGCTGGGGAAAACTCTACAGAGTTTATATATAATTGTCATTGAAGTGCATAATATAATGTTAAGTCTCACACTGATGTAATGACTCAATACTTTTTTTATTTGTATTTACTTCCTTTGTTCATATTGTATGATATGACAGTGTAGAAATTAAAAGCCATGTTCCATAATAGCTCTTCTGTTACAGTGTTTCAGCTCTGGATCACAATGTTGATTACATCCCTTCATTTTGGTTACCAATCATACCTCCGGTGTCTTCCCGCTCCTATCATGCTTCAACATAGTGAAAGTAAGTTTCCTGGTTTATCTGCTACTTTATTCCTCACTAACACAGGCTACTGTGGCCGTAACCCTTGACGAAACAACACATTTCCTATAAAAAGTTCTGTTGTTGTCTTATCTTCTCTCTATAAAGTACAGTAAAACTCCAAGATGCATTTAAAGACCCTCAAGAAATGCAGACACTATTGTTTTATGGATGGATGAGTAGATAAGTTTTTCTGAATATTAAAACAATGTAAAAACATTTTTTTTTATCATTTCACCTATGTACTTTTCTATAGAATACAGATAATCTGTCACTGCACTAGTTGATATTAATTTGGAGAGGATTTGAATTGTTATTCTTATTTGCAATTCTTGTCGGTCTGGTGCTGCTGATTTCCTTTTGGTGCTGGTGAAATCATCTTCAGGGGAGGATGCAAAAAAAGTATCAGTATAAAACCCAGATGACCCCCTCTGCACATGGTGGTCTGCAGGCTGCTGTGTGGACAGCTCCACTGTGGCTTTCTGTTTTTTTCCTCCTCTTTGTTTGTTCTAGGCATCATGTCTGATGGATGACCTCGGGCTTTGCTCATCATTCTCCTCCCTACACATTGTCCCAAAATCACCTGGCACACACATATGCAGGTGTGCACACAGATACATTAATGTGAAAAAAAACACATACCCATGTGAGGAAAGCATACAGGGATGTGCAGGATCAAATTTCTCGAGGTTATTTTTTTGTATTATTGCACCAAGGCTGCGGTGCTATAGTGTCTGGTCATCCAACACACTATCCTCTTTTTAGAGAAGAAGCGAATCTGTTGAGTGCTTTTCCATCTATAATAATTTCCTCACATTTATTTGACATTGTTTTGGAAGATTTTTTTCCTGCCCACCTGCAGCCCACTTACCTTCAATCCACTGGGAGCTGAGAATCGGTTTAAGGAGATGTGGATTTGGCATGTGGATGACATGACCTGCCACTCAGAGTGGGAACAGATGGCATTCGTGTTGGCCTCCTGCAGGCACACACGCCGTCACTGGTGAAGACATGCATACATGCAGATGCACAGAGGTATCAAGACTCACACACATCTGTTATTCCCACACATCTTTAACCCAGAAACGCAGCTGCCGAGCCCTGAAATGTTTCCCTACCACACACGCACGCCTCGCCCACAAACTACATACATCTTAGCTACACACAAGTTGAGGCAGCGCCAGGACATCAGTCATCGCTCTGTAGCTTTCCGCCCTGCTGTCATCATCCAATTACTAGCTCACGAAGCCATGAATCAACCAATCAGCACAGGCTGGGGGCTGTCCGCATATTGCCCTGCGTGTGCCCGACAGAAAATAGGCTGCAAGGGGGAAAAGGAGTCAACGATAGCCCTGTAAACTATCGTGTAGCCTGATATTTTCAGTCCAGAAAATCACAAGGAAACATGAAGGAAGGATTCAGCTGAATTTTTGTAGCCTATTTAAAGTTGTGTGTGTGAAGTGAAACTATCACAGTGCAAACAGTAATTTTCTCTTCATGTGACATTTTTTGTACAAAACCTCATGCCCCCTAATGTCATGCTTTTTTTAGAGTAATAGAAATTTGAGGTTCTTTTTAAACCTGCTTCAATTGAATTTTTTTGGTCATTTAGGGAAAGCTCATCACTGACATTCCATCCACTGGCTCTAATCTGCCCTCAGATGCTGTTATTGTAGAGACAGATGTAATAGCTAATATTCACCTTGACACATTTACTTCAATCAACTTCGCTGAACTAGCTTCACTGATGTCGTCATCTAAAACTTCAACCTGTCTTCTGGACCCTATTCCATCCGGATTGCTAAAAGACATTTTCCCTTTGATTAGCCCTTCCTTACTAGAAATACTTAATATGTCTTTATTCTCTGGCTATGTACCACAGTCCTTTAAAGTAGCTGTAATTAAACCTCTCCTTAAAAAACCTGCCCTCGACTCAAGTATTTTAGCCAACTATAGACCCATTTCTAATCTTCCCTTCCTCTCTAAGATTCTGGAAAAAGCAGTTGCTAAACAGCTGTGTGACTTTTTACACAACAATAACTTATATGAGGATTTCCAGTCAGGTTTTAGAATGCATCACAGCACAGAGACGGCTTTAGTTAAGGTTTCAAATCATATTCTCAATGCGTCTGATAAAGGATTCATTTCCATCCTTGTTCTGTTAGATCTTAGCGCTGCATTTGACACAGTCGACCATCAAATCTTGTTACAGAGACTAGAGCATCTTATTGGTCTAAAAGGGACTGCACTAAATTGGTTTAAGTCCTATCTTTCAGATCGTTCCCAATTTGTCCATATCAATAATGTTTCTTCTATCCATACCAAAGTTAATCATGGGGTTCCACAAGGTTCTGTGCTTGGACCAATACTTTTCACTATCTATATGCTCCCATTGGGTAAAATCATTAGAAAACCCTCACACATTTCCACTGTTATGCTGACGATACACAACTCTATCTATCAATTAAGCCAAATGAAACCAATCAGCTAGCTAAACTTCAAGCCTGTCTTAAGGATATAAAATCCTGGATGACCTGCAATTTCCTTCTACTGAAACATAAATTATTGTATTCAGGTCCGAAATCCTGAGGAACTCAATATCCAGTGATATAGCTATCCTGGATGACATCTCCCTGGCCTCTAGCTCCACGGTGAAAAACCTGGGAGTCATCTTCGACCAAGACTTGTCTTTCTCTGCCCACATTAAACATATTTCTAGGACTGCCTTCATTCACCTACGCAACATAGCAAAGGTCAGAAACTTCCTGTCTCTGAAAGATGCGGAAAAACTTATCCATGCATTTATCATTTCCAGGCTTGACTACTGCAACTCTTTACTGTCGGGTGTTATGATTGGGTGTTACTACATGTGTGACCGCTAGGCGGCAGTACAGGGGTTTTGTGTTCACCTTACAGAGCTATATAACAGTAGAGCAAGACAGCCTTGACACATGTATGTTGATGAGAACGGGAGTCATTAAAAAACTAAGTTTCTTGCTATCAACACGGCCTCTTATTTCAAGCACGAACATGACATGGTACCAGGAGTAAACTCGACTGGACGACATGGAGTTAAAACCACCGGAAAGTTTGAAACTGTCGGGGAATGTCGACGAGAGCTGGCGCACCTTCAAACAGCAGTTTCAGCTGTATGTTGCGGCTATGGGACTTGAGACAAAGCCGGAAGCAAGAAAGGTAGCGCTACTGCTAACGATAGCAGGGCCACAGGCCATAGAAGTATTTAACACGTTCGTGTTTGACACTCCTGAAGATAGTGAAAAGTTGGACGTTGTGCTTAGTAAGTTTGACGCTCACTGTTCTCCGAAGAAGAACGAGACGTACGAGAGGTACGTGTTTCGGTCTCGTACACAGCGGCAGCATGAGCCCTTTGATAGCTTCCTGACGGACTTGCGGCTGAAGGCGCAGTCCTGCAACTTCGCGACGCTGAAGGACTCCATGATCCGGGACCAGATTGTCTTCGGCGTGGAGGATAAAAAGGTCAGAGAGCGGCTACTACGGGAGATGGAGCTGACGCTGGCAGGAGCCATTATGATCTGCCAGGCGAGTGAGCTGTCTCAAAAGCATGTGAGGACGTTCAGCGAGATGTCTGCAGTCGCCTCGGCGCAGAGCGACAGCGCGGCAGCGGTTGGAGCGGTGTTCAATCAGCGGAGACAGCGCGCACAGACTCGGCATGCACAGCAGTCGGAGGACGTGAGGATAACCTGCAAACGCTGCGGCTCACAACATAAGCCAAGACAGTGTCCGGCGTTTGGTAAGCAATGCTCCAGTTGCCAAGGCAAGAATCATTTTGCTAAACAGTGCTTCTCCAGACGGAAAGAGGGGAAGAAAGGAAGAACTGTGAATGTTGTAGATGAGCCTGATCTCAGTGACACGTTCTTTGTTGGAATGGTGAATTGTGAAAGTGAACAAATAAATAAACCAGACAATGTAAATGATGTCACCAGAGAAGATAAATGGATAGCTCCTCTAATGATAAATGGGACTGTAGTTACCATGAGATTGGACACTGGGGCGAAAGCAAATCTGATAAGCATATGTGATGTGAAGGCAATGAAAAATAAGCCACAAATAAAAAGAAAAGATTCTGGACTGAAAGATTACAATGGGCGGCCAATCAAATGTTTGGGCACATGCAAGTTGAGTGTCACAGTTAAAGGGAAAGTACACCACCTATTCTTCTTTGTTGTGAATGAAGGACGCGAATCACTCCTGGGTGATAGCGCCTGTGAAGAACTGGGGTTGGTGAAAAGAGTGTATCGCATCATCCCAACCATAAACCCAACAAATGACCCTATGGACACAATTGTTCAGAACTTTCCAGATGTTTTCAAGGGTTTTGGTGTTTTACCTTTCACATATAAAATACAGTTGAAAGAAGGAGCCCAACCAGTTGTGCACGCACCACGCAGAGTACCGGCGCCACTGAAAGACAGCCTAAAAAAAGAACTCGACCGAATGATCATGCTGGGGGTGATTGAAAAGGTTAACGAGCCTACAGACTGGGTCAACTCAATGGTCATCACAAAGAAAAAGAATGGTGAATTGAGAATATGTATGGACCCCAAAGACCTAAATGAGAGCATAAAGCGTGAACATTATCAAATACCTACACGTGAAGAGATCATCAGTGAAATGTCAGGTGCAAGCTACTTCACAAAGCTTGATGCTTCACAAGGCTTCTGGCAGTTGAAACTGGATGAAAGCAGCACAAAGTACTGCACCTTTAATACGCCCTTCGGCAGACACTGCTTTCTCAGACTGCCTTTTGGAATAAAGTCAGCACCTGAAATATTTCACAGAGCAATGGAGCAGATTATCGAGGGCTTGGATGGAGTTCGAGTCTACATTGATGACATCATCATATGGGGATCCACAGCCCAACAGCACAATGAGAGACTGAACAGAGTTATGGAACGCATACAAAGGTATGGACTAAAACTCAACAAGAATAAATGTGAGGTTGGTGTTCAAGAGATTCTGTTCCTAGGAGACAAGCTGTCTGCACGTGGTGTCCAACCAGATCAGGAAAAGATACATGCAATACAGAACATGCCAAGGCCCACAGACAAAACCGGTGTGCTACGCATCATGGGGATGGTCAATTTCATAGGTAAATTCATTCCCAATCTGACAGCAAAGACATCATGCATACGAGAGCTTCTGCACAAAGACTGTGATTTTAAATGGACAGTGAAACATGAGCATGAGTGGCAAAAACTCAAGAACACACTGACCACAGCACCTGTGTTGTCATTTTATGACCACACGAAGAGGATCAAAGTGTCAACAGATGCTTCCAAGGATGGTATTGGAGCTGTTCTACTCCAGGCTGAGGGCGAGCACTGGAAACCGGTAGCCTATGCATCCCGAGCTATGACAAAATCTGAATGTCGATACGCACAGATCGAAAAAGAATGTTTGGGACTGGCATATGGCTTGGAGCGGTTTCATAGCTATGTGTACGGCTTGCCATCTTTCACAGTCGAGACGGATCATCGACCGCTGGTTGCCATCATCAAAAAGAATCTGAATGAAATGTCTCCACGGATTCAGCGGTTAATGATGAAGATGCAGAGATATGATTTTGAACTGATATATACTCCAGGTAAACACCTAGTCCTCGCTGATGCCCTATCCAGAGCAACATCCGGCAACTGTGTGAGTGCCACAGACGAGGACATACAGTGTCATGTGAACATGGTGTCGGCTACACTGCCTGTGTCTGACACAAAATCAAGACAAATAGCTGAGGCTACAGCAAGGGATGCTGAGCTACAGCATGTCATGAGGAACATGGATGAGGGATGGCCGGCTGGTTCATGTCCACAATTCTACCATGTCAGAGGAGAGCTCAGTACTGTGGATGGTCTGCTGTTGAAAAAGGGCAGGATTGTTATTCCACAGGCTTTGAGAATGGACATGTTGCACAGGATACATGAAGGCCATCTCGGCATCGAAAAGTGCAAAAGGAGGGCGAGAGAGTCGGTTTTCTGGCCCGGACTGAACAAAGACATTGAAACACTAGTAAATAAATGTGAAACATGCCAGAAACACAGGAACAAGCAGAGCAAAGAGCCTATGGTGGTTCCTGAGGTGCCAACAGCACCATGGCACAAAGTCGGAATGGACTTGTTTCATCTCAGAGGGAAAGACTATTTAGTGGTAGTGGATTACTACTCAAACTTCCCTGAGATGGCGCTACTAGCAAGCTCAACGTCAACCTGTGTCATAACGCATGCAAAATCTATCTTCGCCAGGCATGGCATTCCACACACAGTGGTGAGTGATAACGGCCCCTGCTTCGGCAGCAAAGAATGGCAGAAGTTTGCAGCGCAATATGATTTCAAGCATGTGACGTCAAGTCCACACTATGCACAGTCAAACGGGCAGGCGGAAAAAGGAGTTCACATTCTCAAGCAACTCTTAAAGAAAGCAGCTGACAGTGACTCGGATCCGTATTTGGCTTTATTGAGCTACAGAGCATCACCTCTTCAGTGCGGTCTATCACCAGCTGAGATGCTGATGAAGAGGAAGCTCCGAACAACCTTGCCAAGTCATTCAAAAAACGAAACAAAGCAAAAGAATCCCTCAAAGATTGAACATAAGCTACGACAACAGAAAATGATGCAGAAGTCATTTTATGACAGAGCAACCAAGCATCTTCCTCCACTGACTACCAACACCGCAGTCAGGATTGAGGATGCTGATGGATGGAGTACAAAAGCAATGGTCCTGCAAGAAGTTGCTCCACGATCGTACACTGTTAGAACTGATGATGGACAAATCCTTAGGCGCAATCGTCGCAGTCTGTTAAAGACTCCTGAAGGGACTGTTGGTGAGTTCAGTGTAACCTGTGGTGAAGCTCAGGTCATTCCCACATCTGATATGGACGGTAACACTGACTCTCACACGCCTACTGCAAGTGAACCTGAGTTACGAAGGTCCACAAGAGAAACCAGAAAGCCTGAGAGACTGAACCTATAAAAAGTGGTTTTAAAAAAAAAAAAAAAAAAAAATCAATATGCATGTTAAAGATGTTGACCAAAATGTATATTGAAGTATGTTGTGAATGTGTTCTGAATGGTTTAGTATTGGCTTAGATTTGAATCTGATAAACTGTTTATACTAGGTGTCAGGGTTAGCTTGAATGATAACTCGTTAAAGTAAGTGACACAGTTAATGTGATAATTCATGTTGAACATTTTGTCTTAGAAAAAGGGGGATGTTATGATTGGGTGTTACTACATGTGTGACCGCTAGGCGGCAGTACAGGGGTTTTGTGTTCACCTTACAGAGCTATATAACAGTAGAGCAAGACAGCCTTGACACATGTATGTTGATGAGAACGGGAGTCATTAAAAAACTAAGTTTCTTGCTATCAACACGGCCTCTTATTTCAAGCACGAACATGACATCGGGTTGCACCAAAAAGTCTCTAAGGACTCTCCATCTGATCCAGAATGCAGCTGCTCGTTTATTAACTGGCACTAGAAGAAGAGAGCATATCTCACCTGTATTAGCCGCTCTACACTGGCTTCCTGTAAAATCTCGTATAGAATTCAAAATCCTGCTCCTCACCTATAAAGCACTCAACGGTCAGGCTCCATCCTACCTTAGGGATCTCTTAGTCCCATATCGCCCATCAAGAACATTACGCTCCCAATATGCAGGCTTATTGGAGGTTCCCAGAATTCCTAAAATTAAAACAGGAGGCAGAGCCTTCAACTTCCAGGCTCCTCTCCTGTGGAACCGTCTTCCAGTCTCAGTCCGGGGGGAAGACACCCTTCCTATATTTAAGAATAGGTTAAAAACTTTCCTGTTCGATGAAGCATATAGTTAGGGCCGGCCCTGGCTGGCCTAGTCATAGTTATACTATGATAGGTTAGTCTGCCGGGTCCTCATGAGATGCCCTGGGCTTCTTTTTCTTCTTCTATCTGTGATACTGTTGTACCACTACTGTACTTTTAAATCTGCTGTGGTTCCGGAGTCCTGCCCTGTGTTTTCTCTTTCACAGAACATGCTGCCACTGAGGGATCTACGGATGTTGGAGGGTCTGAGGCTGCCTTGGTGAAACCTGAAAGCTATGATGGATCCTGCTCCTCATCCTCCACTTCTACCAACATTCATTACATTTCTGTTTGTTTGTAATATTCAAATTTCTCTGTAATGTTCTCCACCTGCACACATCATCTACTGCACGCCTGTCCGTCCTGGAAGAGGGATTCCTCCTCTGTTACTCTTCCTGAGGGTTCTTCCGTTTTTCTCCCTGTTAAAGGGTTTTTTTTTAGGGAGTTTTACCTTGTACGATGTGAGGGTCTAAGGACAGGGGATGTTGTGTGGCTTTTGTACACAATGTAAAGCCCTTTGGGGCAAATCTGATTTGGGATTCTGGGCTATACAAATAAATTGAATTGAATTGAATTGAATTGACATTTTATGAAATTGTTGAAACAAATATTCGACTGTCTTCACCAACTGGTTGTTTACTAGATCAGATGTTTGACAGGCAGTGTAGGGTGGGTTCCATTCATGTATCCATTTTTGAGTTATGGGGGTCTGCTTGAGCCAGTCTCATCATACTGCAAGCAAGAGGCAAGGATACACCCAGGACAGGTTACCAGCCTATCATGGGACACACACAAACAATTTAGAATTGCCCATTAACTTAAGTATGTTTTCGGACTGTGCGAGGAAGCTGAGGAAAACCCACACAGACCCAAGGAACATGATAACTTCACTCAGAAAGCTCTTGAACCTGCAATCTCTGTCCTGTGAGGGGATACTGTAAATAACTGTGAGTTGGACACCATGAGTGAAACCTTCCATATTATACCATAATTCTTTGTCCTTTTTTGGGAAAACACATGGATCAAGTCCTCCCAAGTTAAGCTAAATTATATATATATATAATTTTAAATATAATATATATATATATATATATATATATATATATATATATATATATATATATATATATATAATCCTATTTCTATTGATGTCAAAAAAAGGAATGCATTATGCAGTTTTATGTCCAGTTAAAAAAAAATTCAAAACATTCAAAATGATTCTTTAAATTTTCCCGTCCACCCTGTGAACCAAAGTCTATTTTTACACAGCTCTTTGAAGTCGGACACCTTTTCATTCTGCTGCCAACGCAAGAGTAGTGAAATATTTTATATGCTTTCACAGGAGCTGTAGCATGAAGTACTCTCAGGGCCCATTAATGCTGACGGAATTCACCGGGGCAGCCTTCACAGATGCTTTATAAAGTTCAGCCTGTTCCAGACCCACAGCCCGGCGCTAAATGACGCCACAATGCTTTGGTTTCCACTGAGGCTCTCTTTATTTAACGTGGCGCCGGGTCTTCACTGCCATTCACACGCTTATCAGCCACCAGACGCGTGATTGGACACATTTGAAATGATAGACAGTTGACAACTCTACTAACAGCTTACCACATCCTCTGACCTTGTGTGTGTGTGTGTGTGTCTGTGTGTGTGTGTGTGTGTGTGTGTGTGTGTGTGTGTGTGTATTTGTGACTGTGTAAATGGAGGGAGACTGCAAAGACATTAAACCTCTTAATTGCATCCCTTTATGTGCTGAAACCATTATGATTATACATTTCTCTTTATTATTACATATAATTTTAATTGTATCATGCAATTGGCATAGTAATAAAGTCTTAAACACTTATCCACACATACAGAAACCTGTTCGAGAAATCTGTCACCCTCTGTATTTAAACTTTAGCTCTACAGATTACTGTTTAACAACTAGATTAAATAATATTTCCCATTAATCCTTTTGAACACTGTGCCTTTCAAAGAAACCCACATTAGCATTTTTTGATCCGCCACGATATATATTGGCAAGATGACAGCAAAATTGGATTTTCTATGTCTTTCTGTTCATTGGATCACTTTCTGAAAGTGTTCATGCAACAACACCATTTTACAGTTACATTACCGCCATGTGGCTTTTCTTTGGAAGGAAGTGGATCTTTTGATTGAGTGACCTACAAGCTAGTATTATGGTCTAGGAGCAGGCAATTGTTAGAGCAAAGTGATTGGGCACCCGAAGCATTTATGTAAAAAGCACTTTGAATGCAAAATAAAAGCAAACATTTCTGTATGAGAGAGCTCAACACTATTATATGATTACAGTGATTTTGTCGCAATGATATAGTAACCCTAAAGCATACAACAATCTGTCAATTTTGCACTTATCCGGCAGAAATTGCACCAATTTTATGACTCATGAGTTACTTGCTGGGGGCCAGTAAGAAGTCATGCAAATAGTGAGAACCTTAGCGGGTTGATCACAAACTGCAGTGTGTGTCAGCCCATTCCCACTGATTGATGCAGTTTTATTAAGTAGAGGATCTGAAAGAAGTGCAGGAATATCATTTAATCTGCTGACACCCACTCTGCCTGGAGAGGCATAAGAAAACTATTAAAGCTCCTGTATCATAGCAAGCGGGATTTTAATTTCTTTTTAATATAGGGAAGGTCTAGGTGTAATATACACACCATCTTTCCTTTAAAAACGGACCACAGAGGAATGCACACAGCCTGCAAAATGGTGTCAAAAAGGTGTCAGGAATCTGTGACATGATGTCCTAACTACACAGTCACCACTACACACCCAACTCTCTCAAGTCTGATGTAAGGGTCACTATTATACTGTAAATGAGAAAGACAAAAAATGACCTTCTTAGGGATATCACAACTATAAAACCCAGGAATAATCTTCGATACCAGACCTGTAAACCATACTTCTTTTAACATTTTTCTTTGATTGGCATGACAGGACATCAGGTAGGTCAGCCTAAAATGATGAATTGAATGTAAAATGATACATTTTCAGCTATCATATATGATTTCTGGGGGGCATCTTGAAAAGTCCAGAGTGTAATCTATCCATGTAATCTGGTTAGGGCACATTATCCTCACCCTCCAGACCCAACATTAACATGATCACGATGTCATTTAAAAAATATATAGCAATTCAATAGCATTGTCATGATGACATTCACATTGTGAACTTTCGCATGTCTTCCTTCACAAATTCTGTACTTGTTTCTGGCTTGATTAAGTTGAATTTGAACAGGAATTAGGGTGAAAAAGGGAAAGGGGATGGGATAAGTAAGGGAGGGGCAGGTCAAGGAGGGAAACAGACTAAGAAAAGGGAGAGGGAGAGGAGTAATATGGAGAGAATCTCAAGCGCTCCACTCCTGGGTTCGGCGCGTTGTCATGGTAACAGCAGCGAGGCGAGACGAGCGGCAGACAGTCAGACTCGCTCTCTCTCACGCTCACAGTCGCTCGCAGTGTCTCTCGCTCAGAGATTAGCGGACAGCTGATCTCAGTCCCCGGTTGCATCTGTCTTCTTTTTCTTCTTCCTGATGAAAAATAGACTCGCAGTGAGGAGGCCGGTGACTTCTGCGCACACCGACAACTGCCACAGCACAGTATGCGTGCATGTGTGTGTGCCTGTGATCAAGTCTGTTCCTTCCTCTCTTTTCTCTGGTACTGAACTTGTTTTTTTCATGTTACCAAGCGTCATAAGATTCACCAATACTAACCTTTTCTATTTTATATCTACACATACACATTCACACCAGGGAGCAGCAGCTCTCTCCCGCTGCTTCAGACAACAGCAACATCAGCAACAACTGGCTCAACAGCCTTAGGTTTAAACCATTAGTTCAGGTCAACCCAGCAAAACATGAGCCGGAACAACAATCATCCTTACAAGTGTGAATTTATAGGGACCTGAATGTTTTTCTTTCATTTCACAAATATCTGGAGTAGGGAGCACTGACACGAGAAGCTGATTTATTTCTTCTATTCATAAAGCAGGGAGCGTCTGTTAGTCTGTCAGTAATATATCTCTCTGTTGGTCAGACTTTCTCATCGAGAAAATCATTTTTCAAACCTCTGCCTTCTTGCACTGGTCATGCTCCAATATAGTGAAAGCTAGTTTCCTGATTTATTTGCTACTTTATTCCTCACAAACACAGGCTACTGTGGCCGTAGTTAATGTCAAAAACAAAAAATGTAGCAAGAAAAGTTCACATGCTGTCGTCTTGATCTTCTTAAACTAAATAAAGTACTAATTCGAAGGCACGTTCACAGACCCTCAGGAAATCTTGACACTATCATTTTATGCTGTGAATATTAAAATGATGCAAAAATGCAAAAAAGATTTATGATCATTTCACCATTTACTACACATACTGTGGTTATCAGAGCAGTGTGTAGGACAAAAAAACAAAAAAGATCCAGGAGCTGAATGGGCCTGTTTCAGACAGAGGCTGAATTGAGGGGTCAGTATAAAATAAACAAATCATGCAAGGATATTTCTATCAAGGGTTTCAACAGTTAGGACATACACTTTTCTTTTTAAAACTGGAGGATAAACACTTCTTTATGTTTCCTATTATCTTCACAAGGTAACTACAACTATCAAAAGAACTTTATGACTGTTTTTTAAGACTGTTTTTTTGTCAGTTTTCAACCTCAAAGTGGTTAACTTTGTATGTCTGTTATTTCCTTCCTCAGGGCTGTAGTGGAGGGTAAACACACATAAACACCATTTACTTACCTTTAACTTCTTTTAATGACAAGATAGTGTTTATTCACTTCTTTATGACCATTTATGCACTTGTGATGTATCACAAGTTTTAGCTCACACACCTGCTCTTTGCCACCTATGAATAATATTATTTTGTTGCATACAGCCAGAGCGACAACGGGATATTTTATATATTCTGGAATAATAAACCATAATTAAATACAGCATTTTTCATTTACTCTCAATCTGTTTAGCTGCAGCTTTGTGGCTCCTGGCTCCTCTGGTTCATATACTATCAGCAGTTTACTTTATTGTAATTCTGCACCATAAATGATAGTTTGACTATCATTATAATATATAAAATCTCTATATATTATGACTATAAACTTTATAGGCTGTATTCACAGATAACTGTCTTGTTTTCTCGGTTGTGTGTGTAATCATTAATATATTATTATTTATATATACACACAGAAATGTGTGTGGAATGGGTGCTGGGGTGGGTGATGTGACTTCCACTATGGAATATGGCGATGGAATTAAGCCTCCGTGTGCTGCTGCGGCGTCTTCAGACTACATTAATGATTTCAATCTCTATAAAACGTCACTTATGGGCGGATTTGATTGGCTCAACTCTTGACTGTTCAAGCCAGAATGATTATTGGACCCGGAGCTCCCGACGGCTGGTCAGTTACTCAGTTACTCTGATTAATATCTTGTTAGCTGTTGGTCAGTTACACATCATGTTTGGCAAGATGAGATGGTCAACATCTTTTTAAAATACAGTTTTAAAAAGCATTTATCGGGTTTATGTTGGTTTATTATCATGTAAAACTCAATTTGTAACATTTAATTTTACAAAAATCTAAATTTTGTCCAATTTTTGACATAACATGTCAAATGGTGTAACTGAAAATTAATGATAAATTTTAAATATTTAATCCACCCAGAATATAAAACTACTGAACATTGATAACACTCAAAACTTTGTGTAATTTCTAGTTTGCATGTGTAAATGGCTGCTGCTTCACTAAATGACAAAAGAACAATACTTTAGTTAAATTGATATTACTGAGACAGTTTTTCCAACAGATGTATTTTTGAATGTACATATTTATACTTAATAGGCCCATATAAAGTAATATACTAAGTGTGTGTATAACACACATTGATGTACTCACCCTGGGCTGTAGATAAAAGTACCCTTTTTAAACCAATTCTCTGGCCGCAATCATTTATCCATAGTTATTCAACCTAAATCAGAGTGTTAAGGTTACTTGACAGTTACCTGTATATTTGTCAGCTCAGAACAGACTCACCCTCTCCTCCTCTTCCTCCTCCTCTTCCTCCTCCTCCTCTCTCCTCACCCTGTCACAACCTGGCAATACGTGCGAGACACACTGTTCCCAACAACATGACAACATGTGAGGGGTCCTACGCCCACTCAGTATTCTGGTCTCATATACGGGTGGCTCAATTTTATAGATTATTCACAATTTTTATAACACCACAGGAGATCCACCACAGATATTCATAGTTTACCTACCTGCAAAAAGCAAAAGCTGGTACATTACGGTCCATGATTCAGAACGGCTGAGTGGCGTATACAAAAAGGCTTTTACCACGGTGGTGCCAACAGAAATGCATTACACACAGCTTCAAAATGCACTCTATAAGGAGCTAAACAGAGAGCAGCAGAAATGAATGTGAGCGTCATAAAAATGTCCCCTAACAAATTGCACGTCAAACTTAAAATGTACTACAGCAGCAGAGCTGTATGGCAAAGTGGTTTAGTGTGGCGATTAGTACCCTGAGTGTAATCAATGTGAATGTGTTTGATGGACACAGTCGCTGCTCTGATTCCTGATCCAGCTTTTTTTTATATGTATGTAGTCCACTTGAAATATTCTTAAATAGGTGTGTGTGGTAAATATATTAACAGGTCACGTTTATGTGTGTGTGTGTGTGTTTTTTTGACATCTGGTAACACACCAAAGCAATGAGAAAAGTAGAAAACACAGACAGAGGGTAATGTCCCTGCACATAAACACACTACCACACACTTCAAGTGAGTCATAAATGATGATTGAGAAGGATTACATTTATATGAGTTCATATAATGTTTTTTTTTTTTAGGAAAATCCTTCACACTCTGCTCTCAAATGACATATTTTACACCGTGTAGTTAAATTTTTAATTCTATTCTGTTTAAGAATTTTAAGAACATTAAAATATATAATATATATATTTTATTGATTTTGATTTTTTTAAAAGCTGTAAATTCAACAAAGAAGACCTCATTAGACATCTAATGCATTATAGACTCCATTACCTAATGGTTATTTATGTTTTTGTTTTTTTGTTTTTTATTCTCTAAACCTTCATTACTATAAAACCTATTCATACATCAAAACAGTGGTATGTGTCGAGGGAGAGTAAATATATATATATATATATATATATATATATATATATATATACATCCATCCATCCATCCATTTTCTATCCCGCTTATTCCCTTTCGGGGTCGCAGGGGTCTGCTGGAGCCTATCCCAGCGCATTTATGGCGAGAGGCAGGGGGATACACCCCAGATGGTCGCCAGCCAATCGTGGGGCACACACACCATTCACACACACACTCACACCTATGGGCAATTTAGATTTGCCAATTAACCTGAGCATGTTTTGTATTGTGGGAGGAAGCCGGAGTACCCGGTGAAAACCCACGCAGACACGGGGAGAACATGCAAACTCCACACAGAAAGGTCCCAGACCCAGGCCCCAAGGCGGTCTTGAACCTGCGACCTTCTTGCTGTGAGGCAACAGTGCTACCCACTGCTCCACCGTGTCGCCCTATATATATACATATATATATATATATATATATATATATATATATATATATATATATATATATATATATATATATATATATATATATATATATATATATATATATATATATTGAAAAACAAAATTATAATAAGAGTTAATAAATATGAATCAGAAAAAACAAGTTTCAAAAACAAAAAGAGAAAAGAAGGAGAGTAAAATAGAAATGGAAAACAGCAGCAGGAATAGGAAAGAATCTGAAGATGACTTTGCAATACAGAGTTACAATAGGAGACTTCTAGCTAATCCAATTAGAGCATGCATAGTATGCAGAAATAAAAGATGGTCCAGTAGTTTGATCTCTTCATTATCCATGACTCTATGTAACAGAATTACGATTGATTTTGTTGGATCCAATCTTTTTGTGTTAATGTCTTTTTGTGTTTGTCCAGCTCTGCGGTGAACACCATCGAGGTCTTAAATTACAATGCATACACAGATGTAACTGCAGAGTGTGTTCCAGTGCTGGTGCTGACAGTGGAATTGTAAACACAGACGACATGTTACAATAGGTTCTAATAAGGTGTTGGTCATGGACAAGTCACGGCCAGCAACACTGGGAACCGGCTCCTGAGAGATGGTTTAATTTTTGTTTTGTTTTTGTTGTGTAAATGAATACAGACAAAATAATGAGTTGATGTCATCATCAGGTTAAAAGCAGGCGGAGAGGCTGCCACTCTACAATCCTGAGAGGCCTTAGCTGCACTGTGTTGTTTTTGCTCTGATTTACTCATTAATTGAGCGTTTTTAACATTCCACACCACTTGGCTCACCAGGCCACCGGGAACCCTCCCAGTGCTGCTGATGGCCTGCTCGGGTCGGATATAAAGAGCCGAGCATGATGAGACTTTTGTATGTTGCGCCAGTAGCCCTCAAGTGCGCAATTGTGCATGTCTAGCCAATTATAAAACCCAGAACTGGTACTAAATGAAGAGTCGTTTGGGAGCCGGAAGAGCCTCTTATTGCTGAGCTGAGCCAAATGATGTGGCTCAGTGAAGAGACAGAATTCCCATCACTAATACTGGAAGTTCTTTTCAGTTTGGCTTCAATATAAACTTTTTTGTATAAGTGCCCAACAAATTCGAAATTGTCCTCGCTGTTCGCTCAACTGCTTGTCATCGCTGGCGGGTCAAAACCTTATAAACATTGTAATTTTTCAGGAGATGGAAATAAAAACCTGTGGAGCTGGGACACTTCCTCCTTTAGCTGTTTTAATGCTTCCTCATGGGATAAACTTTCTGAAACCTGAATGGGGAATGGATATATGGATTTGTTAAAAAAAAACAAAAGAAACTTGATAAAAAGTGAAAAAACAAGGTTTTCAGCTGCCACCAACAACAGTTGCTTACCCACATTCACAAGTGGCAAGATCTGATATGAAAAAAAAAGACCTGTTTTCGTTAGTTCAGGAGCATTTAAGGAGAATTTGAGCCACTTCAGCATGACAAGTAAGAGTTTGCCACAAGGACAGGATCCTTTTGTAGTTTGTCATATTGACTAAGCTGCTGGTACTCATCTGTTGACTGGATCCGTTGGATTTGTTTTGCCCGTTATCTGTAAGCCACCCAGCCATGCAGCGCTGCTACCGGAGCGAACCTCTGGATCGCATATTAACTCCGGCGGCCTCTCATCATCTCTGTCATGCTTTAAAGCCGAGTATCGCCTGCCTTTCAGATATATCTTTTTCAGATATATCTCTCTTTCTGATCGTACATTTTTCTGAAGTGGGGTTCTTTTTTACGAACAAACACGATCCTCGAAAGAAACTTGATGTATGAAAACATCAACCCCTAGCTAAGACACACCAGAAAGCTTACATTTTTACTTTAACTACACATTGTATTTCAGCAGTACCTGCATCCTCTGAAAAGCTCGATGTAATGCAAACACTGGGCTCAAAGGTTAGTTGTGATGTATAGTATGTTTTCCAATAAGTGGACCTAAACATGTAAAACCCACTGGAAGAGACACTCTGAAAAGCCTAATAGACACTTTTGTTACAAAATAAAGTTCAGCAACTATAATCACTTTGTGTTGTTGGTATAACTGCTCAGATACAATGTATTTTTCTCAGCTATGGAGTATTAATGTTGTCTTATGCAGACAGTAACGTATTTGTAATTTTTTGGCAGGTGACCCCTGGAATAAGATTTGGTTTTCCGCAGGAACAATATAGCTCCGTAACAGAGCGTCTCTCAGCAGGACAGACAGCAGGCAGGGTGGCCATGGACCTGCCTGAACCTAAACCCCATTAGTCATCCCAAGCCGATCCTTACAACCTTTTGCCACAGGCGACCAGCCAGCAGAGCCAGATGCGCCGTTATCGCCCCTGCAACAGGAACATGAGCAAACTGCTTAACTTAAAAAACAAAAAAATCCAAAAGTGCTGCGATGCCCTGAGGAGGACACTGGCATCTGCAAGGCCAGAGCACCATCTTCCTCACAGGAAAATGAAAAAAAATGTCAAGATGGGGTAGAGTGAAGGGGGAGGGTGGGAAAGAGACGGCGGATGCAACGCAATCTGGAGAGATGGTGAGGATATTGTACGTGTTGGTGGGAACAGCTTTGGTGCATGTAAGTGTGTACGGGGAGAGGGATTTGTAGGTGTTTCTGTGTGTCTTTATGCCCCACTGGTTCGCTGCTCCACCACCTGCCAGCTTGTTTGCTAGCGTGAGTGCTCTCATGCATGCTCATATCACTGCTGTATGAAGTCCTGTCTCTGCGGTTCATGTTACTCTGCAGGGTAGCAGCTGAGAAAGACACCCACCACCATCTCAACCGCCTCCTTCTCCAGAGTAAAGGTATACAGTAGATAAGCTTAGCTGTGGTTGCAGTTACATCATGTAAAAATGTATGAAATTGCCATGACTATTATACTTTTCCATAGTATTTAATATTATTTGAATTTGAAGTAAATTAATCATGATAGTTTGTCACATCTTTTACCCTCTCTGCTCATGTTTCCCCACTGCAGAACTCTCCTCAAGTATGCAGGTTGTTTTGTCTGAATGTCTACATTTGTGTCCCCATGATGGGATTGCATGTGAAACTAGTCTACGATTATCCATTCTTTGGACATTTGTAGCAAAGGCTTGAGAAAAACTGGCTGGGAGAGGTAAATGGTCTGCTACAGTTAGCCTAAAGGAGAACATGGTCTTGCCTGGAGCTGCGCTGGAGAGGAAATATTAAAAGTTGTGCAGTGGGATGCGTAAGCAAGTCAAGCTGTCAACATCGATCAGAGGTATGTATCAGTTATCAACATCGGAACTGAAATATGCCCTTTTATCTCTAAATGCAGTTGACATGACCATGACTTTCAAGTAGCTATTGAGCAAATACAGTAGACCATGAGACCATGAGACCCAGAACAAGTAAGGAGTAAGGAACATTTTTCTCTGGGGCTCTTTATATTTAGCTGTCATTCTGTAGATTCCAGGAGAACAGGAAATGTTGGTGGTGCCTCAGGGAACTTACCTTCAGGTTGAAAACAGGTCTATTGATCCCGCAACATAAACACAGAAGCAAACCAAATGTTGCCAAGCTCTTGGCACCAGTCCATCATTTTCAATATAACCCTCATAATGAGATTTGGGGTACTGGACATTTTGGACAGGCAAATAAAACTCTTTGTGATTATAGCATCTTTTATATTATTTTGGTAACTTCTGTTCTGAATAAGAATTAACCTCAGCACGATTTTGGACTGTAGGAGAAAGCCGGAGAAAATCCACACAGACAATGGAGGAGACGCCACACAGAATGGTACCAGCCTAACGACTTGAACCTGCAACCTTCTTTCTGGAGGGCAACAGTGCTACCCAGAGCTCCATCCCAGAAATGATAACCTTACAGTGAAAATGGAAACTGGTGCATTTCTTGTGTTAACCTGCAGTGCAATGTTCAGAATGTTTTCGTCAATCTTTTACACCAGATCTTCACACTGACACTGATTCTGTCATTTTTAGCACAGGACTTGTACTGGATACAGTGCATTCTACAACACTTCCAGGTTCAGATCATCTTTAAAACAATGCTAATGGTTGTCTTTTGAACCATTATGAACTATTAACCATTATGAACAGTGCTTTTGTACTGTATGAGTTAGTTACTGAACTATACAGAGTTCCCTAGCACTAGCAACAACCTCAACCACACAATAACTACCATACCTCAAGGTAATCAACGTAGAAGTACATTAAAGAGCAATGGATTTAAATGGCCATTAGATGTTGGCTCCTAATGATTCCTATTCAAAAGTCAGTCATTTCTTTCATCAAGTAATTATAGTCTGACCCCCTATATTTGGGCTTTAAAATGTTCAAGTAGACATAATAAAAAAATGATTTCTCTGTTAATAGGATTTGATTAAATTGTAGCTTTAACGTCTCTCCTGGGGGCATTGATTGTTAGCACTTTTGCTAAAGTAGCTAACATTATACCAAGTCATTAAGCTAGCCTTCACTTCGGTCTAAAGTAGAGGGCATGTTTCCAGAGCTTAGCAAATACAACTTGCTTCACTTCTTTTTTGGAAGGCACAGAGACATGTTCACAACCATTCAACTACAACTCTGGGCTTCAAGCTGTCTCCAATGCAAACCAGTAGATATCTCACTTTTCTACATCCATATCTTTACATAAAATTATAATTAATTTTATCAATTTGGTTGGTACTGTTTGGTTCTGGACAGGTAGCACACAGCTCTTTCAAAACAGCCACCAATCAATGCAACAGGAGTGATGTTAGTAAACCAAAGAGGAAACTTTAACAGTCATTATCAATAGCCTTTCATCAGATCTTTGGCACCACCTACAAAATTAATTCACAGCCAACATTTTTTGCTCCATATAGCTTTTACTTTTAACAAATGTATGCAAATCAATGTCAGCTTCCCAAAAGAAAGGAAACATGTGCAAGTCAAATCCTGCTTAGGTTTTCCTGCACTCTGAATTCCTTATAATTTTAGTAGTCTCAGATCTGAGCTCAGCTTCTGGAAAATGAAGCCTTGCATCTTGCATGAGGAAAAACAGCTATTCTAAATTTCTAATCTGTCTAATCATCTTCCTCAGGACCTTCTGATGATAATGTCTAAGTGAACCAGCTGGTAGTTGCACTATATCTACAGATAACAATATGTGTGCAGAACATATTGTGTATCATGTTTGACTTTTGCCTGCACTTATTTCTTTAGAAGGCAGCATTTCAGTTAATTGGACCCTTTTTTTCTGGCTGTTATAACATGACTTTCCTTTCCCATTCTTCTATCAATGTTCTGTTATGTTATGCTGCTCACAGCACCTACTGTACCGTGAAATAAGTAATTTTTATGTAAGCCATACATACTGTAAGTCCTAGCATAGGAGTAGTAGTGGTAGGAGCTAGTGGTACTGGTAATGTAAAAATGAAACCTGCATTATCACCAGTGTTCTCTCAGAGAAGTGGGTAAAGCACCATGGTACTGAATATAGGCAGTGTTTAATTGATTTGTTGAGGTAGCCATTTAAATGCCAGTGTTCTCTAAAATCAATAGCCATGCTGATGTATTGCCCAGCCTAAGTGTCAAATTATGCATACACTAGCTACGCACTCTGTTCTAACCCTGGCAACACTTGGCTTCACTAATGTCTATGTTGTACATAGTAGTCTGTATTAAGGTGTAACCTTATAAGAGGTTTCAAGCATTCCCTTAATATTTCATCAAAAGCACCAATAGAGCAAGTTGCCCTGCATGGTTTGACAAGAGTGCTTCTGGACAAGAGTGATGTATTCATGCTCTTCTTTACCCCAGCTATAGGGTGGGTTGGTGCTGCTAATAGATATTTAATATTTAACAAAGAAAATTTACTTAAAAGTCTATGGAGAAAATTGGATGAATCTTATAAGATCCAGTAGGCTAAACAGCTAACACAACTTTCATACAAAGTGTTCTTTTTAATGCTTTCTTAAGGTCTTCCATTTGTGAAATAGTTCTTAGCTGTAGGACCTGCCGATATTCTGTGTAACAATGTCAATCAAACCACTTTTGAAAAAAAACATCTTTTTCCCCAAGAATGCATTTATGTATAGAATATATTAGAGTGGGCGGCTCAGTGGAACAGTGGGTAGTGCTGTTGGCTCACAGCAGGAGTCACAGGTTCAAAGACTTGGGGTGTCAGGATAGGTATAAGTGAATGGTGTGTGCCCCATAGTAGACCTGTCAGGGGTATATCTCTGCCTCTTGCCAGGATTGGCTCCAACAGACAGACGGTGACCCTAGTGAGGAATAAACAGGTACAGAAAATGGATGAATGAATATGTTAAAGATGTGGAAAACCTTTGTATTTTTTGTTTCAAAAGCAAAAATCCTTTTGACATTTCAGTCATTATGTTAAAATATGAATCTTTCTGAACACAAGATGGTTTTCTGCTTGGGCTCCAAGGCCGGGTCCCCTACGGCCTTGGGCTGCAGGCAGAATCAAGAAGAGCAGGACGAGGATGGAAAAAATATATCACAGTTCCATTTTTACAAAAAGCTGAATGTTATGTAATGGTATAAATCTTAAATTTTAATAACACTAGTTTTAGCACTATAGCTTTTGGATTGGTGAAAAAGCTGGTCATTTTCATTAATATTTTTAGACTAGACTAGGAATAACATGTATGAATTATTAAATTGAGCCTAGTTCCACTTTAAAGCCATAGTCCACCGAGTCCTACAAACCAATTAGTCAACTACTGGTATCTCCAGAGAAATCCAGGGTCACATAAGGCTATTTGAGGCTATAGCAGAGAAGTTGTGTCTTAGTGGCAGTATTCTGGGTTAGTTCCATACAAAAACTAAAACTTGATTAATTAATAGAGATTAAATGTACCTTTACATAACTAATTATGCAAGTTCATGTACAATGGATAGATCTATTTGGATGAGCACAGAAACCAAGCTTCTGCTACATATTCTCAAGATGACCTAGTTACAAGAATACTTATAAGTTGGTCCCTTGGTCCTTACAGATCAATTATTGGAATATGGGTCCTTCATGAACAGGGGAACTATTCCTCAAGCATACTTCGTCTCACCTGTCATGTCAAATTTAAAACAATTTAAGAATTCAGAAATGTTGCCATATGAAAAACACATGTTTACTTCAGGGTATTATGTTAAACACATGTTAAATATACTGTCACAGAAAGGAGGGCAGACATTTTCTATTATCCCATTGTGGCTCAGGAGTCAGTTTTGAAAGTACATTATTAAAACTGAGTTAATCTATTAAGGGCAGCTAACAAGGTTAAATTAAAGCTTGGCATTGCCTACAAGAGCATAATTCACTCATTGTATACAATATTACTGATCCAGATTCCATTGTCTATCTCATATTTTGGCAAACCTGGAGAAGCAGACCTCAGGGATGCCAAAGACGTGCAGACAGGAGAGCAGAGCTCACGGACAGCTTCCCCTGTCCACACACAGCAGTATAGGAGACACTTGGTGTGCATGGAATCAAACATAATGAACGGAAGATGGCATGGTACAATAGCATCTCTAACCATTACATTTTAGATTTTATCCATGTGTAACAAAAAAGGGCCCAGCAGTTCCTTATTAACCCAATATTTCCTGTACCTCTGAGATTTCATTCCATTATTGTTATCCGTCTTTTAACATGTGCAATATTAATTTAATATTTAATATTTTACTCTATAAATAATTACCTGTGAGTTTCAGTCATGTTATTGAGGACGTTAATAAGGCCTTTTGTTTGGTTGTATTCCCGGACAATGGCGTCTCCACCAGGTTTCTTGCTCAGTACAGATCCAACCAACTGTGGAAATAGCAGATTTTAGCTTGACTACAAACTGACTGGCCACAACAAAACGTGATGTCTGCCACGCTGCTTGAACGATCCACCCCCTGCTGATAACTGCTGGAGGGCTGGCAGCCAGCAGCGAGCAGCCAGTGACCAGAGCACCCGCTGTTGCTCACGAATCTTTGGGCGTGAGTGCACAGTGAGGCTACACGTTGAGTTACACATTTGACTGTTTCCACCTTCACATTTCTGGAGGGGTTATCATGTCATTATGATGGGCCAAGATAATGCCATCAGATCCACAGACTGAGGAATTCATCACTGAACTTCCAGGTCAAGGTGGCCCCTGGGAACCTCCGTGAAGTTCAATGCAAATATGTCAGTCAGATCAGCCTTTAATGTTAGCAAAGCACAAATTATGTTAACCTGAAAAAATCATTGTACAATGCAGTGGTGTAGGGGTAGAGCACTTGCCATTTAGAGCTTTTAAGCAGCTGGCCCCAGTTCCAACCATTGTTGTATGCATACTTAATGTTGCAGATATTACGGTCCATCTAAAATAAAAATGTCATTACAGTAATCAGTGTGAAAATCAATCATAAAATCTGATACCTTCACTGCCGCCTGGGACAGAGCACTCGATGAAAGCTGTGGACATAATAACAAGCAGAGCCTCACTCCATATGGAAGACTGGGACTTTAACAGAAAAGAGATGCTTCAGTAGTGATTTCACATAGTGAATTGGAAATCTGCCCAATAGGCTTGTTACAATTAGTCTCTCTAAACAATTTTCTTCACCAAGCACCCCCCCCCCCCCCCCCCCCCCCCCGAGTTTTGATTAGGGTTAAACAATTGATTGAAATTGCATCAAAATCAAAATAAGCCATTTTTAAATCACAGGAGGGTGCAACATTTATCAAAGTTTAATAGATATTTGTGCCAGGGCCCCACAGTGCAACAGTTTAGCTCACATATGCCGTTAATTATTTTTCTTTGTGCAGACAAATGTGTACCTAATTGCATTTCTGCGAATGACCTGACCTGGTATCAAGATATCTGGACATTGTGTTTTTTGAAATCATTGTTATTACAGCATTTCCCCTGCAATCGTACAGCCCTAGGAACTTCTTGAACCTTCCTGTTGGATTACTTTGTAACATTGCCATATTCAGATGTTTACCTTGTGATGATGTATGGGTAAATGAGAAAAGATAAGAGATAAGATAAGATAGAACTTTATGGATCCCACAACAGGGAAATTAGCTTGTTACTGCAGCTAAGCACACGTGTGAGAGAGTACAGAGTAAAGAAAAGAAAAAAAAAGCTAAAGAAAATAAAAGCTAAAAAAAATACACAACACTATATACAAAAGAGAGCCTGGCTATATGCATCCATGCAAATTCACTTCACTCTGCAATTCAGTCTGGACACCAAGGACTCAATTTTCCCCTCAGCGACAGAGTCAATCATTGGACGGGGAGACAACAAGACGATGACGAAACAGAAGTGACTCTGTTGATAACTATGGATCTAACATGACGGTAACTCAATTTTTAATGCAGCATTAGAAGGTGTTCTAAGTAATTTAGACCATGAATTTATTTTGAAAAATAAGGTACATACATTAGATAGACATTCGCAGCACCCAATAAATGGCTTTGGGCTCCCATAAACCATGTCTCCCATACAAGTAAATGAACAGATGGTTCCCAGACCAAATATCAGTCTATGTTGATGTTGGATCTAGTGTTAACCAGGCTAAATACATTAAACTTCACCATACAAACCTGGACAATTTTGTGACTCTTCTGGTTGAAAAGCTCGAAAGCAACATCTACCTTTGTCTAATATTTGAACGCACTACTGGAAAACAGCTGGTCACTCAAATCCCCAGTCAAAATGTTGTACAGATGTACATGTTAGCCATAAGGAGTCTGTGTTAAAGGTTTTTAAATCCTAAAGTCCATCCTGAAACAGAAAACTTTACTGCCTGACCTTCTTGCTGACTTCACTCTGCCAAAAGACTCTTGCCACCAGGCATAACTACTTTTCTGAATTCTATTTCAACAGTAGTAGTAGAAGTAGTATTTTTACTGTTCATGTTGTAAAACCTTAAATCATTTATTAATGTATGTTTAAGGTAATTTAAGGTATACTGGAGGCCACGAAGCAGCTGAACTGGCTGCAGAAACCAACTCTATTGCACCCAGCTTGGGGAGATGTGCATTAGCAACATTTAACAGTTTTCCTGTAAAGAACCAGGTGAAAAACAACTTACACAGGTTGCGAAACATCACAGCATTGCCTCTTAAGGATCCTACAACACTATTTGTAATGTAAGCGGAAGACCCAAATACTTACTTACTCTCTTCATAACTTTTCTGTCAAATATTGTCCTATTGTCGCTGTTAGGCTACCTGCAAGAAATAATGCAAATATAATTGATTCTTCAACAAAAATAAAAAATACTGGTACTTTTCTGTCTACTACAGACAGATTATAACCTGGTGTACTCTGAATAATAATTACTAAGATGTGTCCACCAGCAGCCTTCACCTGCACACTGCTCCTATCTCTTGTTGTGCATTCAAATCCCTCCAAGGGCTAGCATGTATTTTCATTGCCATATTCTGAGAGAAAAAACTGCAAAAGAGAATACTTGAAAAAAAATGTTTTTTTTCCAGTATATAACAGTTAATTGTCACAGCAAAGCAGCATAACTCATTCTGGTACAAAGCGTCAATCTTGTTTCTTTGTATGAGATGAATGCTTTTAGTCATGCTAACAACTTAGCTCAAAAGGGATCAGTCCATGACTTTAATCAAAACCTGAAATCACCAACAGTTCAATTAATTGACCTTTTCCCCAGAGGGTAAATTTGTTGATCCTCTGACTCTCCCTTTAATGCCATGTTAAGATTTTAGCTTTTAAATGAAATATCTGAACAACATTTTGTGCAGACATTAATGTGCCTGTAACTGTTATTCACGATCTAAATTTGTATTTGTCCAACTGTCTAATTAATGACCAATTGGGATGCTTTTTGTGCTGGCAACATCAGTCGGTGGTTATTGTGTATTGTATGCATGTGAAGCATGTTAAACTATAAAATACACAGTCAAATGTTTAAGTAGAGTACCCTATATTTTTACACACCAGGAATAAGACACTATTCCCATTCAGTCTTTTGTTAGAACTATTGCCATGAATTACTGTGTCAACTCTCCAGGTCAAGCACCACTCAGGTAGAAGCTGTCAAAGCAACAACCACGACGAGTACCTCAGCCTTGAAAATCCAGAACCGTCTGAATGTTTTATATTAGACTCTCCTGTTCCTGGATTAATTGCATCTGAACTTCTCAATGTTCTCGATGCTAGATGGTGTAGGGAAAGGAAACATAGCACAGCGACCCATCTTCACCACAGTTGTTTGTTTTTTTTTGTTTTTTATGCAAAGCAAAGGCCAGATTGCCATGACATGTAAAGAGTAATTGTAAGAAAGAAGCAGGAGGCCGGCCGTAAAATTACAGCTACTTGGAACAAATTAGAACATCAAGATGGTGGGATCAGTGAGGGCTGGGGTGGTAATATTATTAATATTAATGTCCTTTCTTTTTCCTCACTGCTCCCTTTTCTTTCTGTATTATTTTCCACCTTTCTCCTTCCCTGCCTCTTTCTTCTATCTTTAATTTTTACCTCATCATTCCTTCCCTCATCCTATTGTTCCATGGTTATTTCCCTGTTAATCTCCACCTCGTTACCCCCCTCTCCCTTATTTCCACCAGAGTCAAGAAATCAGTAGAAGTCAATTCCCGTGTCTGAATCTATCCAACCCATGGATCAGACGGGAACTCACCATGACCGTTTGATAAGGCGGGCGAGAGAGTGTGAGTCTCTTTCATGCACCAGAAAGAGGCCACGCTGCTCCCATCCACATTCCCTGCGTCTCTAAATCAGGATTTTTTTTTTCCATTCATTAGTGGTTGTTTGTTGGCAGGCTGCTGCCTCTTGGTGGCTGCTGGCGGTATGCTTGGTGCCATTCACAGCTGGAGCTTTGTGCTTTGTGGCGTTTTCATAATGGGGGAGAATTCTCCCAGTGCCCCTCGCCATCTGTCTCAGGGACTTTGCTCCATTTCCGAGCTGAACCCTCCATCCCTGCTTCTGTAAGAGGGAAGATGGGAGGAACAGGACGGGTTCTATTTAGTCTCGAGGAGGGAGCTACACTGAAGCAAGAAAAAACATATACTACTAAATCTCATTTAAAAGTCCATCAATCAATAATATCCATTTAACAGATAACTTAAATATCTTTTTTTCTATTTTCAAAATGAAAGAAGAGTCTTTACATGTCCTTTAAAAGACACAGGGGAGTGTTTATACCGTTGGCCTACTTTAACTGTCCTTATCCATGGGTAAGACATGTTTATCGGTCCCCTGCTGGCTCACTTTCCCCAGGGCTGCTGTCTTCTGGTGGACCACCAAGTTGTAATACATGTTTGTTTTTTTTTTTATTAATATTTTCTGTAACTGATCCTATGGGCTCATGGGAAATGCTACTATCATTAGCTTACCTTCCATATTATAATAATAACTCAATAACTCAAGATTCAGACATTCATAGAGTATATTTAAGACTAAATTATGAAACAGAGGCCTCCTCGTCTCACTACCCACGCTAACTCAGCTTGTTGCTCTGATCCCAACATCTGTGATTAAAATCCTTCATCCGGTTAAAGATAATAAACAAGCTGTACTGAAGTGTATTGATTGTAAAAATGTGGCTGAAAGGAGCAGTGGGGCAGAACTTGTTTCAGTGGAACACTGTTGTTTTTTCTCACAGAATTTGATTCATGAGCTTAACCCTCACCCACCCCCAATGTTACCACAGATAGAAAGCAAAGCATTACCTATTGAAAAGAAATGCTGCTACATTGCTGGTGCAACACTCAGAGCCAGAGGGAGCGAGCGGCTAGGACCAAAGGACCCTACCAATTATCATTTTTTCACCAAATCCTTTTTCTGACCTTTTGCATTTGATTCTCTTGTAGCTCATTAAGGCCATGCTCCACACTCATCACAGTAATCTGCCAACTCAGTGTTGATTATATGCAGCAGAAGCTCAGTCTTTTGATGGACGGCTAGGCCACCCAATCAGGTGGATTGGTTCTGGTTTGGCTGTTGACAGGCAGCTATGCAGGACAATCAATTCTACTGGTCAGAACTTTTGATTGGTTGAAGGTAAATTCTCCTATTGTTTTTAAATATCATAATTTATGATTGACCATAAATTTATAAAGACAAGTCCAACTATTACAATAAAAGAGATATAGTGTTGCAGCCTACCCCTCCTTTAAACAGGATAAAAAGACAATCCATGACAGTTTCAGATAGACAACTACACTACACATGAGCACAGTAAGTGTATGCACAAAGAGATTACAGCTAAGCAACCATATCAACGCCCTTAGTTATCTGAACTTATTTTAAATATAACAAAAAGAATTATGAATTTATAAAGGTTCCCAAATTGTAGAAAACATTTGGGAGAACTGAAGTGCACAACTCAACAGAACATTTAATACAGGTTTAGCCATTTATAGACATTTTCATCTGCATTTGAATCGGGAAAATGACATATTGTAGCTTTAAAGCAGCGTTTGAAGTGTGCAATGATACATCAAACAGGATCTGAATTTCACTCTCAAGGTCCCAAGTCCTCTTTCGTCTTTTTTTTCTATTTCTGTCTCTTTTCATGTGCATATCCTGGATGTAACACTGTGCTTTGAGGAGGCACATTCAGAAACATCACTATCCCCATTTGTACGATGCCTGCAGGCTTTTACCCTTGAGCATGGCCTTTCAAAAAAATATAAGTCTTTTTCCTTTAAATGTGTTTTGACCACACTGTACAAATTACTTAAAGACCCTTATTGCACTGAGACACTGCTGAGCAACCTATAAAGCCATAAATGTCTTAAAGTCACTTTGTGTACAAAGTGCAAATCATACTGTTAAACTGTGACACATTCCATGGGGCTTGAAAGACATTTTCATTAAATACAGGCACCTGTATGCATTAACACATTTAGACTGCAACAAAATGCTTCTGTGGAGCTGAAGACTGCTTTTCGCACCCTGCAGAGCCTTTTTGATCCCTGTTCCCTCTTCTTCATTTGATATGTTGGCTGCACGACCACTAAAAAACACCTGGTAAATATATTCCGTCCCATAAAATTCTGAATGCGCCATTAAACAATTACTGATGCACCGTGGATTATGTGATAACAGGATTGGCGCCGGTGGTGCTTTCCAAACTCCAAGCAAAAGCAGGCTGTTAGTGTTTTTTCTTGGCAATAGTCACCGGTTCTTTTTAAATGAGATGGGCCATGTTGTTGACCCATTATAACGTATTTGATCTAAAAATTCGGACCTCAGAGGATCTGGCCCCTGAATTGGGACACAGCAACTGTGCGTCTTCTCTTTCTCCTCCTACATCACTCCATATTCCCTTTTTGCGCTTGTCAAAGCAGCCTCTTTATGTGTTGCCCCGGCGAAGGGAGTACTGTGTATTTTCTCTCAATACATGCTTCCCCCACTTTCGCCAGACTGTTAGTCCCTGCTCCTACTGCCTCCTATGGCTCCTGTTTTATGCAGTTGCGCTTTGAGATTGCTCTTTTTCCCCCATTTCACACTTATATATAATTCAAACTGGTTATGAAAGTGTTCCACTACTTAGCAGAAGCCTGCTCTTGTGGAAACCATCAGTCATGTCGGGAGGTTTTTTTTTGTTGTTGTTATGTAGGTTTTCTTGGTTTGTTTGTTTTTCTTTTTCATCATAAGTGAACCGGGGCTCTAGCTGTGGCAAAGTAGCATGCTGCCCTTTCCTGAGCGGCCTCCACTCGGCTGAAGATGGATGTGCTAACCTGCTCCGCTGATTGGCCGATCCATCGTCACTCAATTGACTTAATGAAAACCTCTATTCTCAACCATCTTGACTCTGGTCTAAAATGTACCTGCCTGTCACTCATTTGCTCCACCTGACACCTTCTCGTTCATTTTAATTCTTCAGAGGCAACATGTGTGCCTGGAATCCCAGTTGATTTCATGCGATGGACAGAGATAAGTCAAATTGTTTTCATAAACCATGTTTCGTTCACCAGGGTGATGTGCCAGTATGAGCACCAAACCACTAGGACAGATGGTAACAAATAAAAGTAAGAAGAAAATCACACACAGAGTAAAAGAGATTTATCAGGACACTAATTACTTGATGAAACGAAGGCCAACAGGAGGAGGTGAGTGTTCAGCGGAGACTTAAAGAGGAGATGAGAGCGAGAGTTCCCGTCACAACTATAACACTCGGCTTCCAATTGACCTGGTCCTCTGCTACCACAGTCAGTCGTGTTTATGGACAGCCAAGGTCATAAATCTGGTGTAGGAACACAGACAAACACAGCAGGAGGAGGGCTGCAAGAATATCATTTCCATTCCAAACTCCCTGACTGTGCACATGCATCTGAAAGACATACATACACTGTGTTATATGAAAGGTTATTTGAGTCATTAAAGGTGCAATGTGGAAGATTGCTCCTATGCTTGATTAATATCCATAAATCAAGACCATGTTCATCATGAGACGTCATTGTAGTTGTAAAAAAAAAAAAAAAAAAAGAAGAAATGAGTAGTGCTAAAAGTAGCGCTTTCAGCTTCAGTCAGCCGTCCTGGTTGACTTTCCAGAAAATGTGCAGCTTTGAGGTTTTCAGTTTGGAGGAAGCATCTATCATTAATATCCTCTGATACCCTGCTACCTAATTAAGAAACAGAAGTGAAAGCTTAATGTGCGCATTATGCACTTCAGTTCACACTTCAGCTTGTTTATGCTGTTTTTACCTCCAGTCTTATGAATTTAATTTGCTCAAAAAAACAATAAATTTAGCACAATACAAATAAATAATGTGTGGAAAATAATTAAATAAAACAAAGAAATAAATATATGCAAAGAGACTTATTTATTGAGGTTATGTTCATGAGAAATTGGTTTGTTGTCAAGCCAGGAACACAAAGTGCTTTTCATAGACGGCACAAAAGAAACTGTCACAAATACATGAAAGAAAAACACAAGAACAGCAACATCTGATACACAATTAAAACACTGTATCAAAAAGATGTACAAATAAGTCATTCAGTTTCCTCATAACGTGCTAAAGCACCTGTGAACTCAAGATAAGAGTTAAGATTTTTAATACGGTTGTAGGATTGTTTTGTCCATTTGACTGTTAAAATTAAATTTTTATGATCCTGCTCAGTCTTCGGAAAAGTCTCCAGAGGGATTTTTACTAACCTGCAAAGTCTAGTATTGAGCACTATTTATCTCTGATTCTGAGTCTATAAAAGCAGAGAAAGGAAACATGTTGGTGCACAGATGGGTTCACAGCTCATCGCTGGGAGATGTAATTGTGTTAAGACTAATCACATTCCGACACATGCACAAATTTCATTGTCATTCCCATGTATCAGCCTAAGTGATTTTAATCAGATCAATTAGAAACCAGACCACTGCTGCGAAGTTACTGTGATCACAAAACGAGTGCAGTGCTGACATAGGTTTCATTTATTCTTTTCTTGAGGCACTTGTTATGAGGAGGTCATTGCTGTATAAGGAACCTGTAGGTTATACATGCGTGTAAAGGTATTCTTATAAGAAAACGGCTAAAGTCACTTATTAGGATATTGCTTGAGTAAAAGTCTTACGATTTTCTACCTAAGTATAAAATGACAGTTTCTGCACCTAAATGTATGGAAGTATTGGAAGTAAAAGTACAAGTACCTGCTATAGAATAAAGATTGTTTTCTTTGTTGTTGTTTTTTTCACTCACCATTTAAGGTTTCCACATCACACTTGTGTTAACTGAGATGGTGCAATGCCTGTAGAAGGTCTGTAATCAGAAAAGTAGATATAGAAAAGTAGATAGATTGGATTGGATTTTTTTTCTGTGTCCCATATAATGCGCTGCTAACCACAGAAATGGTAATAAACCTTTTTTGTCTTTCACATTATTTTAATATTCAGTTCAATTCAACTTATCTATCCATCCTTCCATTAAACAATAGTGCTTGGATTTTCTGAGGGTTTGTAAATGAGTCTTGGAGTTTTAGCATAGATTATAGAATGATTAAAAGACGACAGCACATGAACTTTTGTTGCAAAGTTTGTTGTTTTGTTGTTGACTAAGGCCACGGTAGCCTTTGTTATTGGGGAATGAACTAGCAGATAAACCAGGAAACTTACTTTTATTATGTTGGAGCATGATCAGAGTAGGAACAGAGTTTTGAATGGTAACGAAAATGGTGGGACATAATCATCATTTGATCCAGAGCTGTAACACTGGACTAAAAGAGCTGCTGCAGGATAGTGGTGTGATACATATGGGTTTGTAACTTTTTTTTTTTTTGTAAAAAATATTTTGTGGCATAGATGCCAAGAAATTCTTCAGCGAAGGCTCCAACATGGGTCTACAGTGTTTGAGACAAGAACACTTGTCTTACACTTAGTTTTAATGATAATAATAATATAATAATGATGTTTTTCCTATCCACAAAAAAAAATCACCAAGAAGGATCCAAAAAGTCAGAGAGACACTTCTTGCTCTATAGATAGATTACTTTTTTGAGGAGCTTGTTATGAGGAGGTCATTACACTGAAGGTTACACTTGAGTAAAGGTACAGATATCTTAAGAATTGGCTTGGATGGAAGTTAAAGTCACTCATTATTTTATTTATTTAATCATTTATGTAGTTATTTTGGGCATTGGTCACTTCATCTCATCATGCACATTCAGATTTCCAGTATACATTGAATGGCCAAAAGGGAGAGCAAGAGAAGCCGAAGCTTATCAAGTCCAGCCCAATTTATCACAGAATTAAATACATTTCATCACAGGGATCATCTGTTTCTCTTCTCTTTTTAGTTACAAAATAGCATTGTTGTTCATTTAACATTTATACATAGGATATTACATCATCAAGTGGTTTTACAAAGAGCTGCAGTTCAACTATAGTCAGTGGAATAACAGATTGTGAGTGTCTGCCTAAATGTCCATTTTCATCCATCATGAGGGAACAGTCACATGTTTTAACTAAGACATCTTCATCCAGTTCATAAGACACCAATAAGTGAGAAGGATTTTAGTGTGGGTCAGTCAATGACTCAGTCACTTTTAGATTAAGCATCAGGTTCTTTCCTTGGAAAAGTGCCTGTAAATTGTTTGCATAACTTTATTAAATCATAGAATTTAAATATGTTGGCCTAAATAGATAACTGGTTTGTGTGTGTTCTACATTTAGAACGGGTCAT
Organism: Eupleurogrammus muticus; assembly: GCA_036785175.1. Lineage (NCBI taxonomy): Eukaryota > Metazoa > Chordata > Actinopteri > Scombriformes > Trichiuridae > Eupleurogrammus > Eupleurogrammus muticus. The sequence goes on along the minus strand of JAYKQN010000003.1, from coordinate 4,441,351 downwards.
GATTCTCACTGTTTTCTTTTGTATTATTAATAGTGAGTGCATAATACTGCATAAAGTCTTAAGTCTTTTTACTTAAGTATCCAAAGTTCTGATTTAAGTATGATTTAAGAAGTAAGTTTAAGTAAAAGTACAAATAACTGCTAGAGAATGGTGTGTTTTTTCTTCACTCATCACTTCAAGTTCACCTGAATATTGAACCAGAATTGTCTTCCAAACTATTTGTGATGTCACAAGTCATGCTCCTATCAGTTTATTTGTAGTATGTTTCAGTTTAATTTTGTAGCAAGTGATGAAAAATGCTTAAGGTAAATGTAGAAGAGTAAAAGTTAAAGTTGAAATGTTAAGACTCAAGTAAAGTATAGCTAGTCCTGACAAATACTTGAAACAATGTATTATTGCGTTGATGCTTTGATTTTTTTTTTATGTTGACATTCTTTGAGGCTTCAACAGCTCTTCTGGGTCAAAGATGTGTAGATGTATTTTTTGTTACTTTGTTTTTGATTATTGTAAAAACTCTGCTCATCAACATTATTTATATTTTCAAAGAATCCCATGATTATGTGCAGCAGACAGAGTCTTTAAGAAAACACACACTGATAAACTAAGCTGCTGCCCAGGCAAAGTTAGATGCTAACCGATAAAGAAAGGAAGCACAGTTTGCAATTTAAGGGCTGAATCTTTGTCTCTGGAGTTGGTAAAAATCAAACCAGCAAGGGAGGGAATATTGGATATTGGACTTACATTCATCACAATAACAGGATCTGACCCTGCAAAGACCAGCTACCAACCATCCACCGGATGTATAAACAGGAAATTATATCCTAAAGTATTAGCCGTTACAGCTTAAAGAAGCAATTAAATGTCAGGCTTTAATTGTCAGCTTGTTGTGGAATTAACAATAGTGACCAAAATAAAATCATTTAATTAGGAGTAATATGTAAATTCAATAATCCCCTCCAGACATATTTTAAGATGCATCGAAAAATAATCTCTAATGAATACTAATGTGTCTCATTTATTTTTTTCCACAAAAAATAGACAATTATGTTGTTAAATATCCTTAAAATGACATCTACACCTCCCTTAATAAAGATTCCAGGATCTATGAATATATAAAGATATTTAATTTCAAAGTATATCTATACAAAATGCCTCATACATCAAAGTCAAGCCTTAGGTTTTCAGATCACATCTATCTCTCTATCTCTCTATCTATCTATCTCTCTATCTCTCTATCTCTCTATCTATCTATCTATCTATCTCTCTCTCTCTCTCTCTCTCTCTTTCTCACACACACACATTCAAAACATTTTTTACCAAGTAAAGTAATATTTCATGCAATAGAGCATTAAATATAATGTCGAAGACAGTTGCATGCAAATGTCAAACATGGATGTTGGTGAAAGCTTAAGGATAAATGTCTCTACAGGATCTCTACTATGGGTTGGGGGGGGGGGGGGGGGGGGGGGGGGTTATAGAGTCTCCTGCTGGCATTTTCAAAGTCTTCAGACTGGGGAAAAAGTGTTTTGATGATAATTTGACTATGCACTTTTAGCCTTTTTTCAGACACATTACATCCATAATACAGAAATGGCACATCTACAACAACATCAGTCTTTTCACTATGTCTTTATTCACACCCATAAGCTTGTTCATTTGCGTCAGAGCCGTAACACAAGGATGTTTTTCCACTTATCTCAAAATCCAAACGTTCAAAAGACTTCATATTGGAGCCTAATGTTTATCCCAATGAGTGTAATTACATTCTGTGTTTCTAAATCTAAATTTTGTCATTGTCAAGTTTAGTTTCTGATTTTCTATGTGTATGAGTAAGTGAATATAACTAAATAGAAATCCTGGCTGTGTATAGGAATTATACTCACAGGATGAAACACACCCTTCAAATGTTGATGTCCCACACGTGCACATCACTAGTGAAATAAAACTTTATTGGTCCTGCATCTTCCAGACATTACTCAAAAATGGCAGTTTTTAAAAGTTGGACAACAAAAACTGTTGTGGCCGCTGCGCTAAATTTATTTCACACCGGCGGCGGATTTCCAGCCACAGACTCATACACAAGTTTTCTATTTACTCCACGAGTCGGGCCTCAGTGTTCTTGTGGAGATGTGTCAGAGTCGTGCACGTCGGCGCATTCCACTTCCTCATCCACCTCACACAAGGTCAGCACCGCAGGCGTCGGCCGGCGTTATCTGTATTCATCGCGTCTCCTTTAATGCAAACAAGCCGCCAGTGCGGTGTCGTCTCTCTGCAGCCTCTTTGAAATGTGGCCTCTGCCTCCCCATTCACTGACACTCAATCGTGTGTATGTCATTGTGAGATTTCCGTATTGGAGGTATGGACGTGATTTGTCCAATTTGATGAGATCCAGCCGCTTGTTCTGTGTTCTCTGTTCTCTCTGCGCAGGTTGCAGGCAACGTCGGTTGGAATCTTATTCAAGCTTTCAGGGGTTTATAGTTGTTTCTGTTGTCACGGGACTGAGTAAACAGAGACAGAGGGAGGAGGGAGAGAAGACAGATGGAGGGGTGGAGGGAAGAGGAGTGAGAGAGGAACAGGAAGGAGGGAGGACAGGAGGTGTAGATGAGGAGGGAGCGGTGGGTCAGGATGGTTGATGGAGTGCCGACTTCTTAGGCACAAGGACATTGTCTCCTTCATAACACACACACACACACACACACACACACACACACACACACACACACACACTCTCTCTCTCTCTCTCTCTCTCTCTCTCTCTCTCTCTCTCTCTCTCTCTCTCTGCATTCGATCAATACAAGTTAAAATTAAATTTTACCAACTATAGCACCACCTGAAGAAAATTCAGGCCCTCGAGGCACAACTCTCTGTAAAACTGTAATTTTTAATGTCATCACCTTTAAAAGTGTTGACAATATTTATTATTGTGAAGTAATTCAATGAATAAAAGATAAATCTGACTTGAATCAAATCCATGTCCACAGAGTACTTGATGAAGTTCAGGTCATAAAAGTTTAAGTGCCTCTTTGTTTTTAAGTGCCTCATTCATAGTAATAAAATCCTCCAGAAAAAAGCCACACAGTGATTCTCTTGACTTCCTGCTTTGACCAGGTACCAGCAGCAAACTGAGGGACACCACATTTATATTGTTCACTCCTCCGTTGTCCAGGTCTCCAGGGCGCCACCTCTTCAGTCCTCGTTTCTGCATGTCAAACTCTAACATTGAGTCCATCGGTTTTCTTTGACGTTAGACACAAAACCTCCAGCAAAATAGCGTAACCCTGCTACACAGCCAGTCTTGTGATGTGTCCACGAGGAGCTCAGGGACACCAGCTAGTGAACGGGTACAGCATGCAGTGGACCGTCTTAAACCTAAGGAAAAGCAAACAAGTGTGTTCACTTTCAGAAACTCTGGGATGTTACTTCTACAGTATAGTGTTGCCATATAGCAACAAGTACTTTTTTCTTTTCCCAAATGCTGGCATATAAAATATATTTTATAGTTTAGATATTAAGTAATAGAAATAGATATAAATACATATGTATGCATTTAATTCAGTTTTGATGTTATACCTTTATGTATAATGCTGAAATAGATTTGTTGCAATATGCAAAAATATATATATATATATATATAAAATTCTTAGCGCATAAAACCTAATGGGGTCCTATTGACTTACATAGCATCAAACTATCCTGAGAATACGTTTACAACTTTTTCTTATACTGTATACTTTTTTTAATGTGCAGAAAATGGAAATTAAATTATAATTATTTTTTTCAAATTACTTTTTATTGAGGTCATTAAGTGTGTAATAGTAGAGGGAAGAGAATTACATTTTAGAATTCAATAAAAACATAAGTATGATTCAATAACAAAATAAATATTTAAAAAAATATATACATTAAAACGTGTAATATTTGCAAGGGAGTTAGAATATTTTTTCTGTGTATAGATATGTTTTAGGTGTGCGCATACAATTCTCTATTTTGATTATTAATATGTCTCACAAGTTTTTTTCCACAAAAGAAATGTTACCTTACAATAACATAATCATCTTCCACAGTAAAAATACCAGAATATATGTGTATGTTGTAAATAATTCATTTAGGACATTCAGGAGTCTATGAAATATGCTGTTAAATAAATAATTATGTTTCAAGAACTGTCTGGGTAGGTTTAGGTAAATCACTTGGTTATGGTTCGGAAAAGATAATAATCAGTTCAAAAAGTACAAAACCAGTAGAAATAAATATATGTTATAAATGTTCAGTTAAAATCTTCTAGCTATCCGGTGGGACCAACAGATGAAAATGATCTTCTGAACCTCACACCTAGGAGCAGGTGTAGCCGGCTCATATCTAACAACTGATAACAGCCATTTTAATGGCTGACTGCAGCGATGATAAAAGGGACTTGAAGTTATCTATGACTTTGTTTTGTCCTCTATCAGTGGCAACAGCAGTGATACAGATGATCTGCAACTACAAAAGCAGAAGAAAACAGTCAGCAGCAGTACGGAGCAGTACTATACTATCATGATACAGGACTTTAGATCCCTTTCTTGATGCCAGGAACTGTGCTATTTTTGTCCTGTTTGTCAGTTTCTTAGTTTACTGCAAATATCAAATACTTTTCATCACTTCAAGTATAATTTTATAGAAAATGAAGTCATAGACAAAAGAGCAAGGATTTCAATAAATTGTTTATTTTCATCCTTGAGAGAGCGTTGCAGCAGCTGATTTGATTTCCACTTTTCACAAATGATGTTTTAAGCTGGCTACATTAGGATTTCTCTATATTGTATGAAGATATTTTCTAATACTGTTGTTTTTTTAATCAAACTGCACTAATCATACTGATATATATACGTAATACATACTTTGTGTGTTTTCTTTTTTTTTCTACAGTACCATTCTCAATCTCTGAAGCTGTAATGTTGTCTAGAATGTGCATTTCTATTTCCTCATCTGACTGATTCTTATGGGGAAGTGAGGGACTCTTCGCACGTTTTCCCGGGTAAACAGAGCACAAAATGTGGGAAAAAAAAGTTTCCGCTCCTTTAAAGCTGTGGCGACGTTGAGCGTAACTCTGCGAGACAGCGTCAGAAGGAAACAAATGAAAAGAGCTCACAGCTGAGCATCTGTGGTGATATGTTCTTACAGCGGTAAGATGGGCTAGAAGAAGCTCATCTGTTCCACTGTTTTTCATCAAATTGCTTTTATCTCGAACTGAACAGGGAACAAGATGGGTGGCAGGTTGGATCATCTGAGAAATCACATCTGTGCTGCAGATTTATGAAAGCAAAGTGGCCCATAAATAAACAAGCTACTTGTCATAAAAATGCACAAAATTGACTTTAAAGCCATGTATTTAAGGGACAATGCCAAAACTGTCGTGTGGTTTAACCCTAGAAATTTGGTATCAGAGAGTTTAATGCTCTTAAGATTTTTAAACAAATTCAAAGCACACACTATTGACTAGTTTTATATTCTAGGTGGATTAAATATTTAAAATATATTGTTGTTTTGTCAGTTACACCACTTAACATTTTGTGTCAAAAATTGCATCAAATCGTGATTTTTGTTCTTTTGAACTACAGTACAAATCACTACCCATTATGAACTCAATAAAACAACAGAGTAGAATTCTCACCTTTCTGATAGTTATAACAAGAAATCAAAATGTAGAAGCTTTGTAAAAGTACAAAGTGTCCAAATTTGATGAAGTTTGTGATCTGATCTCTTATTTTTTACAATATGAACAATAATTTGAATATAATTTGACACATTGCTCGTACTTCCTGATTTATGATTGAAGTGGCAGACTAACCTGGACGGGTCATCCTCTTTAGAGAAGTGTCCTCTCACTTCGATGCTGTTCATCTTGTTCTCAAACATCCCATAGCTCAGCGTCACCTACAGACCAGGAAACGCGCAGTAGTGAGGAATCAATAAACCTGTGTGGGTTTCTGTGTGTGTGTGTGTGTGTGTGTGTGTGTGTGTGTGTGTGTGTGTGTGTGTGTGTGTGTGTGTGTGTTGCGTGTGTGTTTGCGTGTGTGTTTGCGTGTGTGTGTCACTACCTGGTGTGGTATGCTCCTGTGGTGGATGAGCAGCAGGTTTTCCAGATGAGAGTGGAATAAAGGACAGTGGACCATAGAGATTCCGAGCCTCTTCTCCACAATGAAGCCCACTGTGCAGTCATCAGGGAGACGGATCGTAGCGGAAGTCTGCTCAAACCGGGAGCCACTGCAGCACACACACACACACACACATAATTATATTTGACATGATACAGGATTTTGCGTTTAACTGACATTCTTCTTTGATTATGGGAGTAGAAATTAACCTAAAGGGCTTAACACTACCCATAATTCATCCCAGAAGATAATATTGGTGATTTTGGATGCCTACGGCCATTAACTTTACTGCTGACCATTTTCCAAAGAACATCATCAATGTTTAGATTGATTCCCCACCTTCCAACCCCCGACAGCTATTATTCTCAGTTATTTATACTCATGGTCGTATACAAACTTGCAGGAACCTGAAAGTTTCTGAAGATTGGTGATTCATCACCGTGAACTTTAAGTGAGTTTTATTTTTTGGTCAATGTTTATTTCGTCGGAGAAAGAAGCTGCTCTGGAGACACTGCTTTGGTTGGTGCATTCAGGAGAAAGTGAGCCAACAGAGTTGGCCCCCAAACAGCAAACTTACATTCTGTCTTCGCTACTGTATCTTTGCTTCTTTTTTTTCAAACAAACGGAGCCTCCAACGACCACCCAAAGACAAAATAAGTTGTATTTACAGGAAATCTAATCTTTTTGATGCCAAATTATAATTTTGACTATAAAAAGGTCACTGTGAGCGATCTTAAGCAAACACAAGCAATTCCGTTGTCTGCTGACACAAACTGAAAACAGTGCCTGCAGGGTGGAAATTCAATCTGAAGACATATACTTTGTAGAACGGTAACAAAATGCAATTTGCAGTTAATGAGCTAAAACTTACCTAAAAAACGCAGTGCCTAAAAGAAATCAAACTTGATTTACTAGATGATAGTGATGATGATAATGATGTAAGCTGCACTTCTCCTATTCTCTTATTCCTTGATTCTTTATTGTCTGTCACAGGCATACAAGGTGGGCAGCTCTCGTAATGCAACATAGCTAAGGTCATACACTTACTATCTCTGAAAGATATTCAGTATTTGGTACATCCAGGCTTGACTGCAATTCTTTACTGTCCGGTTGCACCAAAAAGTCTCTAAGGACTCTCCAGCTGATCCAGAATGCAGCTGCTCGTTTATTAAGTGTCACTAGAAGAAGAGAGCATATCTCACCAGTATTAGCCTCTCTACACTGGCTTCCTGTGAAATCTCGAATAGAATCCTGCTCCTCACCTATAAAGCTCTCAACGGTCAGGCGCCATCCTACCTTAGGGATCTCTTAGTCCCATATCACCCATCGAGAGGATTACGTTCCCAATATGCAGGCTTATTGGAGGTTCCCAGAATTTCTAGAATTAAAACGGCAGGCAGAGCCTTCAACTTTCAGGCTCCCCTCCTGTGGAATCGTCTTCCAGTTTCAGTCCAGGGGGCAGACACCCTTCCTATATTTAAGAATAGGTTAAAAACTAGGTTAGTCTGCCCGGTCCTCATGAGATGCTCTGAGCTTCTTTTTCTTCTCTTTCTTCTTCCATCTGTGATACTGATGATCCACTATTGTACTTTTAAATCTGCTGTGTTCCCAGAGTCCTGCCCTGTGTTTTCTCATTCACAGAGCATGCTGCAGTGCAGCCACTGAGGGATCTACAGATGTTGGAGGGTCTGATGTTGTCCTGGTTCACCTGGAAGCTGTGATGAATCCTGCTCCTTATCCTCCACTTACATCCAAATTCATTACATTTCTGTTTTTCTGTTTGTAATGTCAGATTTTCCCTGTAATGTTTCCACCTGCACACGTCATCTACTGCAGCCTGTCCATCCTGGAAGAGGGATTCCTCCTCTGTTTCTCTGCCTGAGGGTTCTTCCGTTTTTTTTCCCCCGTTAAAGGTTTTTTTAGGGAGTTTTACCTTGTACGATGTGAGAGTCTAAGGACAGGGGATGTTGTGTTGCTTTTGTACAAACTGTAAAGCCCATTGGGGCAAATCCGTGATTTGTGATTCTAATAAATTGAATTGAATTGAATTGAATTGAATTGAATTAATACCTGGCCCAGGGTGCCATCTTCTCCGCCAGCTGACGACTCAGACAGAATCCTGCTCCTCCTGTAGCAAACCAGAACCGCACTTCCCTCTGTGAAAACACACACACACACACACACACACACACACATACACACACATGGATATAAATGGATAAATTTGCACAGGCACAGAGATGGAAACAGAAACATAAAGTATGTGGGAACTCATGGGAAAACTCATTTCATAAAAAACGAAAAAACAAAGCCATTCCTTTCTTTTATATTCCTATCCTCTCTTTGTCACTCTTTCTTTTTCTTGTATTTTTAAGTCATTTTCCTGTCTTTTCTTTTCTCTCTTCCCCTCCTTTCTTCCTCATCCATCTCACGGCTCACAATATGGGCAGGAAATCGAAAAAGATAGTCGGGTGAGATGCGAGAAAACGAGAAGAAGAGACGTTTGTTCTGCTTTCCGCGCCACTCCCTCTAATCTCAGCAAAAAGGGTGGAAACCATGAAAAACACTGGGGAAAGAGAGAAGCGAAAGAGAGCGATCCGTCAGAGAATGGGACCAGAGGGCAGGAGGAAGGGTGAGAGTTTGTGTGTGTGTGTGTGTGGGTGGGGGGGTAGAGAGAAAAGATGATAAATAAAGATCTATTTCTCTGTGTAAATGGATGCAATCAGAGAGTGGAGAATGTGACATGAGGGAGCTGGAGAGCACCGTTTCAAGAAATGAGAGAGAGAGAGATGCTATTCAGAATCAGGATGAACTTCATATAACTCAATAGGAGCATTAATACCACTGTAAAGCATGTGAACCCAATGACACACATACACACATACACACACCTATGAATAGATGCATGTGTATTACAAAAACAAACTATCGACCTCCTGCGGATTGACAACCTCCCCCCCCCACACACACGCACACACACACACACACCCCACCCCCCTGGGAGTCCTCCTCATTGTGTGTGTGTTTCACCACCAATCAATATCCCAACAAGACACTAATCACTCATTGATCCACTTGGGTCTGAAAATCCTTCCCGTGTGAACAAAAGTCGCGGAAAACTAAATGCTTTCAAAAATTAGTCTCCAAAGATTAGTAATTAACCGGGTTATAGCTATGGGTGTCCTAACAGTTTTTAAAAAGCTTCTCTTTTACTATTGTAGTCACATGGGATTTTTTGTTGTTGTTTTTTTTTTTTTTTTTTGTAGCACCACAAGTGGCCGCTGGGAAAAACCAGCTGCTGACTAACAACCTTACTGGGAACACTGAGTGGTTCACACTTGAGCTAACCTTTGCTACTTTAGCCTAATTGTGCTAACAGGGAAAGTAACATTAAACTTGACAAAAGATTGCAGCTATAGCGTGACTAAATTTCAATAATGGAGTAATAATATTTGTAGAGGTCTCGTCCCCTCCAACACACCTGGTTCTAGTTATGAACTTGTTATCAAGTAGCTTAGCTAGCTATTTAGCTGTGATCCCTGCTCTAGAAAGAAGATGAGGCTTTTTTATATGGGGACCAGGGATTAGATTCTCTTTTCTTATCTATTTTTGCCTCATGAGAAATGTACAACAAAATGATGTAAGTGACTTTATTTCGAAGGTAAAACTATAATTGGATATTTTTTGTTTGTTTGTTTAATTGGTTGTGTTGTTTCTGGAGAGACACAACTAGTCCACCACAATCTAAATTGCATTGTTTTTGGGTGAGAACAGAAATCTTGTCAAAACTGACACTTTACTATCAGAGGTAATGGACCCTTGGTTTGAACAACAGAAACAGAACCTTAAAAAATAGACATTACCGTTATGTTTCCCTCCAGCAGTTCGTGAGCCGTGATGGGCTTGTCCAGACTGGGTTTGCCTACGTAGATGTCGCCCTCCTGGGGAAAAGCTGACAGTAGGGAGAGGAGGGCCTCCGGGTTCACGTAGTTATCGTCGTCCACATGACAAAACCATCTGAGAGGCAAGGAACAAGATAATATTTATTATACTTTGTACTAACTAGTGCAGTACCCATATAAAGTCTGTATTCCTATAGAAAAGTAGGTAGATTGGATTAAGTGATTTTTGATCATGACCCACACACTGCTCTGATAATCAGATATGTGTAGTAAATGGTGAAATGGTGATAAATATTTTTCTTTTAACATAAATAATATTCACAAAAACTTTATCCATCTATCCATCCATTTACTATGGGTTTGTGAGTGAATTTTGGAGATTCAGTGCAGTTTATTGAAAGAAGAAAAAAGACAAAGTAGCCTGTTAAAGTGAGGAATAAAGTAGCAGATAAACCAGGAAACTTACTTTCACTATATTGGCCGCTTGATCAAAGCAGGAAGACAGCGTAGGTTTGAATGGTAATGGTGGGATGTAATAACATTGTGATTAGGATCTGTTTAAGGATAGTGGTGTGATATGTAAGTGTATAGGTTTTTAAGTCTTTTTGTGAAATATATTTTGACATAGACGCAAAGAAATGATTCAGCCAGGACTCAAACACAGGTCTGCTGCTTATGAGACAGGAACGCCACCCCCTATACCACCACAGAATACCTATGGGACTTAATAATTATAATAAGATCTAATAATAATATATTAATGATGTTTTGATGATCCATCTGAAACATGTCACCAAAAGCACACAAAAATATCATAAAAAAGGATACCCCCATAATGCCATGTGCAATGTACAGTATATCTGAAAATTGATGTTGATCTGACGAACAGATATGTCAACATATGAGAGGAACAGACTGAAAGATGTTCCTTGTTATATAGATAGTTGTGGGTTTTCTCTTTCCCCCTATGTCTACAAAACGTAGGAACAGAAATCAAATATATGTCAAGAATGAATTCCAGCTCCTATGAACTACACACTGTACCTTTGAAAATTACCCAAGCTAGCAGTTGCATCATAAAAATGAATACTTCAATTCTGAATAGTTTAACATTTCCAGAATAGTTAATCACTTTATCTTCCTTGCTGAGGGTTGCATAAGCTACAGCTAGTTAGTTTAGATTACCATTTTTTACTAAAACAAATACGCTGTCTATTATTTGGTAAGTGGATAAGTGCTACTGCTTTAACTGAGTAACACAAGTGTGCACAAACAGTGTTGAGCTATAAATTGAGTGTATAAGTGTATGTGTGACTGTAATAATTATATAATTTACTATTTGGGCTTCTTTGAACCGTGCACACAATGCTTTTCAAAAGACGTATGACAGTACACACTGGCTAAGAAAATCATATCTTAGAGATTCAATTAAATTTAGAAGGGCATTGATTTTGTTGTATTGGCTTATCATCAGTGTCTCTATGTAGAACTTAATGTTGCTGCTTTAGAAAGGCTTAAGTACCATAGGTTTGTAGATTAAAGGACAGATGAATGAACAAAATGACAAATATTTTCTAAAATGAATGTTTCTCAGTCCCAATTAAATTCTTTTCTTACAAAGTTAATAAATAAACAAACACACAAAACCTTAATGATTGGACATGATATCAAAGCTTCACTCCAAACCAAACAGACACTTATTGCAACATCAGAGTACAAATTACAAAGCTGCTGGTACCAAACTGAAGTGTTTCCACTGCCATCCTAATGGCCCAACAATACCAAAGGCTTCATTCCAAACCAAACAGCTTCACTTCCCTTGTCAGTCCAAATAATGAAGTGGAACTTGGACCATACTGAAATGCTCTTTAATTTTCTCTGCCATCGTAATAAGACAACATCAGTTCACTTGCCAAAAGCCGCGCTTCAGCATATTTTTTAAAAATTCAAAAATATGACAAATTCAAACCGACACAACTTTCAGTAGACTGTAATGGGGAGCAAAATATTTCCAAGGGGCGTCAGGAAGTGAATCCAACTCAAACTAATCCACATCTCAATGAGTCTGATAAATGCTGACTCATTTAGATTTGAATTCTGAAGAGCATCTTTGCATACCAACTTGGTTATGTATTTACAAGAAGAGGACCTTGAAAAGGCTCTGCTCCAAAATGAAGCAGTCACGCCTTACAGAGAATTAAAAATATTGTGGTTATTGGACTAGTAAAAGTTGAAAAAAGGTTCCAGTGTTAATTGCCAGGATGTGTCCCTCCAACAGCTCACACATGGAAGACTTAGAAGTTTTATGATACTCCACTGGAGTGACATCAACTGCAACTGCCAGTAAAGTATAATGAGGTGTTATTAACCAGCTCAGGTATGGTTGTAAAAACTATGTTTGGAGGGAGATGAGGGAGGTTTCAAGGATTTAGCAGTTTCCCTACAGGGTGAAGTTAACTACATTATAGTAACCCCTCAAGTTAGACCATTTCCTACTGGCCTACCAATACAATTAGAATAGTTCTTCATTAGATCTGCTACAACAGATACTAGGCTTTTTATAAACTTCCAATTTACTGCTGATCTGTTTGTCCATGTAACACCCTTTTAACTGACTTCATTCTCACTCATTACAAGGTTTTACACTTTTTTTTTAAATTTATGGTCACCAGATCATGAATGTGTGTGATGTGTTTGTGTGTGTCTCTGTGTGTGTGTGTCTGTGTGTGTGTGTGTGTGTGTGTGTGCGTGCGTGCATGCAATCATTGCGTACCACAATAGCTTGACCCATCGTACCGGCTATAAATGGCCAGGTCAAATCAGACATAGGACGATAAGAATTTTAAATAAAACTCATTGATCTTTTTTCAATTTGAGAAGAGCAGCATATGGAGTTATCCCTGTTATTTCCATGGCAATTCGATAAGAGAACACATATTACTTACATAAACACATTCGAAAATGGGTCAAATCTGACCCGAGGACAACAGACTCACCTGGATGACTATGAAAATCCTTACACATGAGATTATTGCTCTGATTTATCCGCTCAGCTCTACCTGCTGCTGTAGCAGCCAGATTTCCCTGTGGTGATCATTAGCGTTTGCTATCTTAATCCAATCTTTAAATCCAGTGTGAGCAGGATGATAGACGGACCTTAAGACGCCTCACCTCTTGTCTGAGGCCATGAAGCCGTCGTACTCTGCGGACATCTTGCAGGACAGAGCCTGCTGGCTGTGGTCGGACTGGCAGCCCGTTACCACTATGTTGTAACCTGGGGAGAGGGGGGGCATTATTTACACAACTAGATGTTTTAGTGTGAAAAGTGTTGCTCAATCTTTCTCTGGTGCACTTCCACATTACTGTGTCTTATAAACAAGAGACGGCACAATCTGGTAACAAAGAGAATTTGCACATTTTATCATAAAAAAGGTAGATGATATGTGGCTATTGAGACATGTTGATCCCATAAACAATGACTTTATCAGTTTCACCACACACACACCTGCTATAGTTTACGGAAGTGGCGTGACTCCTGGTGGCGAGCTGTCTCTGACTATCTTGTCTGTATTCAAACAAGATCAGGCGATCCAGCACCTTCTCAGCAGGGCTGAGCGGAGGTGTGGGCATGTTTATTCTGGACAAAAGCTGTGATAACAGCCAGAAAATAAGGTTAATTTATCCCTTTCACCTGCTCTCTCCCGCCGCTCACGGGCTTCACTCACTCTGCAGCTCTCTCTACCACTGCTGCTCTCTCTCTTATTATTTCAGCTCTCTTTCTCTTCCTCTTTCACTGTTTCTCTTGTCTCTTTTTGAAATGAGTCAGAATGCTGACAGCAAGACCTAACTTTACCTTTAACTTCATCACACAAACATAAATGTCCTTGTGTGAGGCTTTTTCCTGCGTTGCCTGATCCTGCGTGAATACAGCCTCGAAAATCCCAGCACATGGACAGATGATGCTAAAGGGAACCAATGAGGATGCTGCTGCCAGTCCTGACAGTCAGATGGAGTTACATCCAGGTATCTACTGTATTTTTGTAGAATGATGCAGATGGTGTAGGTTTGCAATATTCTTGCACTATTCTTTAGAAAAACATGTTTAAATCCTGCATTTTTCAGGCAAATAACAATTCAGATTGACATTGAAAAAAGATGTATTTTTGACCTTCTGTTTTAAAGTTTCTTTATAACATGAATTCATTGCTAAAGTACAGTATAAAGACGTGTGATTGGTGAACATGTCATTCTAAAAATAAAATATATCTGTTGGGATTTCACTTATTGAACCATGAAAAACAGCTCCACAGCAAAAGCATGTAAAATGTGTGTCTGCATACTTTTGGCCACACTGTGATCCACACAGATCTTAATCTAAATGTAAATTTGAGTGTAAATTAGATTCAATACTGCTTCCTACCTTCTGAATTTAAATCCTCATCTTCCGTGTCTGTGTAAATGAATGTCTAGACAACAAAAAAAACACAAAGTAAGAAAAGAAATTTAAACACACACAGCATTGTTTATAATCCTTCTTCGTTGTCTTCTTCTTCTTCTCCTTCTGCACATGCGTGACAAAACATCCTGTAAGCTCCATCATTTGGGAGAGAAAACATGCACACACACACATACTCATGTGCATGCAATCAATATCCTTTTGAATGGAGCAAATTCAATTGGCTGAAAACAAGGTTCCCACTGTGAACTTAAAAAAAACACAAACATGCACACATAGAATGACAAACAACAGAGACACACATTTAGTGTGTTTCGGTGTTATTTGTCAATTTATTCTGGTAGATATATGATCAATCAAAAAATCTCAAAAAAACTCAAGCCTCACGCACATATACACCTTTGTGTTTGTGTTAGTAAATGAACAGATGAAGAATGATAGATAGATAGATAGATAGATAGATAGATAGATAGATAGATAGATAGATAGATAGATAGATAGATAGATAGATAGATAGATAGATAGATAGATAGATAGATAGATAGATAGATAGATAGATAGATAGATAGATAGATAGATAGATAGATAGATAGATAGTACAACACTGGCCTCTAGTGGCATCACGTTGTAGGGATAAATTATCATATACACTGTATTTCTCTATATGGTAATGTATGATATCTCTTGGAATTTGATGACTCAAATGCAAAATCATACAGAATTTCTATTAAACCATTTCAGTGGATCCTGAACCAGCTGAAGCTTGGGCACGGGTTCGTCCCAACACAGCAGACGCTTCATTGAATAGATATTGGAAATTGGACAAGTTGGTTTTATTTGGGCCTACTGGAAGTTAAAAATTTTCTATCTGCCCAATGGCTTTTGGTTTTCTTTTTATTGATGGTCATTCTCTTGTGTAGAGATGTTCCCCATTCTTTTTAGTGCTCCAATATTCTGATAATTGTTTGTTTTTGGGGGTTTTTTTGTTTGCTTGATGATGAAAAATGTTGTGGAATCAGGCCCATGATGATTTTCTAGAACACAAATTTTGGCAAACAAAGGGAAAAGATGGGCAGTTTAAATACAGCCTTATTTGGTAACTGGCTGTGTTATAATTCAAAACTGTAATCACCAAGAAAGATGACCAAAAGTTGTTTTTGCAACCTTGTCTGAGTGTTATGTCATTAGTTTCCAAACACTCAGTTTTGTTATTCTCACCCACACCAAAACATGAAACCGGCATTTTCAAATGTGTCCGCCCTCTTACAGGAAGCTCAGTTTTGGGTGATTGTATTCACATTCAATCAGTTCAGCATGTGATTTTATTAGAGCTAAATGTAGTGGGGGGGATCTGGGTTATTTAAAGGGTAAAGATAGGCACAGCAGCGATAGTCAGGTTAAAATGTGAAGCAAACAGGGTGTGAAACAGAATTTCCCACCATAGACAGACACTAAGTCTACTATACGCGTGTCAGCAAACATGTGTCTCAGTTTGTGTGTGTGTGTGTGTGTGTGTGTGTGTGTGTGTGTGTGTGTGTGTGTGTGTGTGTGTTTGTGTGTATGTGTGTGTGTGTGTGTGTAGAATAAGGGACATGCAGTGAGACAGAAGCTTTCCAGACTGGCAGGCAGCACCATCGGATGAATGAAATATCTGAATAAGATGATCAGATTAGAAAAATGTCAACCCAGGAATTCTGCTGGCCTGTTATTTTTATATGGATAATACATTAGTTACATTAGTTATTTTGAGGCTTTCAAAGTATAAGCGATAATAGGACATTATCGCAAATTCCTTTTGATGCCACTTATCATTTTGACGCTTGATTAACGCGGGGACACGCGAAGAAAAAACAACTCAGATTTCTCCGGTTGTTGTTTGCATCCAAGCTGCTGCTGCAAGCCACTTTCTCCACTCGCACGTAAATGAAGCTGAAATCAAGTTTTTGTCACCACTGCGAATCATCTTTTCAGTGTTTGGTGATTATTTATGTGCTTAGAACATAACAAGATCAAAAGCCTGTCTCAGCTGAATGAGACAATCAGATTAGAATTCTATTTTTGCTTTAACTGTAAAATGTAATGTTAATTTAAAAGGTCAAGTGTTGTGATTTTGAAGCGTATTTTTAAGCTTTTTACTAAATGAAGTACAGAGGTTCAAGATTGTTACTGAGAATATTCTGATGATATTTGCTGTTTTTCAAATAATCATAAACAAACTTTTGTATAAATCAAAGCATATATGCAATCTTCCATGTTGATAAGAGTATAAAAAACTTATAATAAAATAATATATATATTCCTTTAAGCTAAATATAGAACAGACAAAATTTTTTTTTAAATTGCGACTAATCATGATTAACGATGGACAATCATGCGATTATATACTTTAATCGATTGGCAGCCCCAGTTACTTCGTGACCTTTTGGCAGTCGAATGAATTCAAAAGAAGAGCAGAGACACAGAAAAGTAAATTGGGCACTTTTGAGCAGCCAGCTTGTGATTTATATTTCATTCATGGCTAAGTTATTTAAATCACTGTGAAGGTGGATTTGGATGTTTGCAGACAAATTTGTGATTAGTTATTAATTCATTCAACCTTTATTTATTCAACGAGAGCAGAATCCCTCTTTTGCATGGGCAATAAATAAAAATGCCACACACCGAAGAACAAACATACATAATCCTTTTGCAGTCGATTCCATCTGAGACGACAACTATTTAAAGTCTGTTTTACTGAGCTCTGTTCTGAATTTGGGAATTTTTACAAGGCACTTCTGAGATTTAGTAGAGCAGCATATTTGCATAGAGAAGAGAAAGGATATAAGATTATAGACTTAATAAATGAATAGCAACAAGTGCAGCTTTCTTCTGATTGATAGAGCAACCAGCAGATAGCAACAGGTCTCAAGTCTCACTCTCAAGTCAACATTGGTGTTGTGTTTCTCTCTTTGTGTCGAACAGTTTTAAACCTGCATTTATCTGTTTTTTTCTGGGCACCTTAGGGCAGCGGAAAAATGAACACCAACATAACAACAACACATATCATCACCTTTTAATTTGCCTTGTGCCATCGCCGTATGAGTGCTTATTTTACTGATGTGCTGGAACCACCGCCATCAGTGTGTGTGAATGGGTGAATGAATGAAAGTGTGAAGCGCTTTGAGTCCTTGATTAAGACTTTCTGTGTTGAGTTTGCATGTTCTTCCCATTTCCCACGTGGCTATTCTCCAGCTTCCTCCCATAGCCCAAAAACATGCTTAGGTTAACTGAAGACTATAAATTTCCAATAGGCATGTGTGCCCCTGGATAGGTTGGCCAACAATCTAGGGTGTATCCCTGCCTCTTGTCTGCATTTGCATTTGTTGATTCATTCCAGCAGACCCTGTGATTCTATGATCCAATGAATGTAGCTCCATGTTTGGATAGAAAACTAATAGTTGACACTTGGCTGTAGTTATGTAGTAAGTTTATGTTTATTTTTGTAATAAAACACTGTATAAAGCCAATATACAGTGGATAGGCCCTTTATTTACTTAAGTGCATCAAGGCCCAGGCCACTATTGGAACACAGCCACAGATAGAAACATGCCTCTATTTCTATTTGAGCAAAACAGACTACCAGTAAAATGAAAAAAACACAATTTTGTGTCTATTTGAACCTAAAAACATTAACATTAACAAAACTGGTTTAGAAAGCTTGCCACTCCATAGTTTAACCATCCTTTAAAAAAGGATTTTTGTTCTGTTTAATCCTCCTCCTTCTTCCTCCCCATCATCACTCACACATTAGCCCGACAATGTTAGCTTACCAGTGAGTTGCGGTTTGCAGCGCATTTGCCGCTGCCAGCCACCGTACATAAGACAGAGAATGTGTGTGTGTGTGTGTGTGTGTGTGTGTGTGTGTGTTTGTAAGTGAGTGTGTCTTTACATTAAAGTGCTTAATCTCCATAATATTCTCTCTGCTGCACTCTGAGAAAGGCTGCGGCTATTTAAGCACAGTTTTACCAACCCAAGTTCATCCATCACTTCTTTATTCTCTCTCTCTCTCTCTCTCTCTCTCTCTCTGACATCAAACAACTCTAAATCTTCACTCTGGTCATTTTAATAATGATCAAGCTCCTCTCTCCCTGGCTCGTTCACCCGAAAGGCCTTGTTTTATCTTCGTCCAGCCCTCCCTGTCATCCCTCCGTCACTGGAGCAGGAGGAGGAGTAATGAGATACATGAATCAATCCTCCCCACCGCCATAACAACCACAATAACTTCCTCCACCTACTTCTATAAAGTACCATGAGAAAGGGCCACCATCACAATTAGTTTTCTCTCCTCCGATCATAATTCAATCTGAACTACCTGCACTGAAGTCAGTCAACCTGCGCTCAAGAACAAAAATGGCGGATTGTGGGTTTGCAGCTGCTCGTAAACAGAGTATGAGAAGACGTTTCATTGAAGTCAGGCATAAATCTCAGCCTGTTTTTCACACTCTTAAAGCACCATTAAACAAGATTCGTACTGCCCCATAGCACAAAATGACTGTAATATATCTCGATATGGTTTCTCATCAATACTTCAGTGATTCCTTGGCTATGTGACGGGAAATCTGGCATTTAGACCCTCGCTATGTTCCACTGGGGCATTTTAAGGTGCCTCAAGGGAAGAGTAATTTAGGGTAGAGAGAGAAAATATCTTAATAATATTTAATCACTATATCCATGTCGATTTATCCCATTGCTCGGGGACTCAAGCAAATGATCCAACAGTCATAGGATTTAATCCACAACACAGTACTTATTGTTATACTTATATATGTTTATTAAAATATTGTATGTGGTAGGATTTCTGCTTGAATGATTAAAAATGTTAATTGTGCATTATATGATTTGATTCATAACAATTGACAGTATTAATGGGATTTTTTTCATCAACCAATGAAACAATATTTATGTGTCACATGTGATCACATTATACATTTCAGTACAATACATATAATATTTATTAATAATTATTATATATAAAATGTCTTTTTTGGGGGGTGGGGGGCTTTATTGATAGTGTATAGTGGAGAGAGAAAGGTAAAATGACATGCAGGAAAGGGCCACGCCATGCAGGATTGGAACCAGGGCTGCCTGTGGTGAGGACTGGTTGTGAGGGTTATGAATTTGACGCCCCGTGCCTACCTTGTGTAAAGAGCGGACATGATTGCACTGATGCATGCGCCGGTGAAGGTGTTGCAGGCTTGGTCAGATAGAGTCAGCACAAACGGTAACTCGGAGGCAGTTAAAGGACGTGCACTATGACACAGCAAAGAGCAGGACTCAAACAAACGCTGCACCCTGTGCTATTTAAGGGTCGCATTAGAAGATGACAGCCTGTAACATTTTGAATTGAGTATTATTGTGTGAGTGTTGGAAATGTCAGATTGAATCCGACTTTACAAAAGAGACATCCTTCTTGGTGTCTTAATTTTGAAAATAGGTTTGCATGAAATGACGATAAATATATTTATTATACTTGATGACAAGGCCCAAACCCACAGAGGGCAGAAGTTGTCGTCTGTGAGCCAGCCTGGCACAGTAAATCTGCTATAAAGTCTAAATTTACAGAAAAACCACAAATGAAGCCATGTCTAAAGGTCTTACAATTTATTTTTTTACTTGAGTAAAACTCAGCTGCAATACTGTCGGCCTGAGTTTAGACTCTCAAAACCACTTATAAACTGAATGATTACCTTCTATTTCTATGGGATGTCTGTTGGCACAGTGTGTAAATCTCATTATCTCTCTCTTATCCTTACAGCTTATTACCTGTTATTAAATATAACACTGTCGTGTCGGCTGTAGGAAACGAGAACTGAGTGACGCACGGTTGTCAGAAAAAGAAAAGAGAAAGAAAGCTGCTGTTCTCAAATTAGCATTTGACTGACAGGTCATGGCTGATGACACGGAAAGTTGAATCAGAGAAATCGATTGAAAGTCGTGGGCTGTAGAGCTGTCTGAATGGACAGTGTCTGTCTGGGACAGAAACAAGTCTTACAGTCACCCCTCATTCTCAATAATGTGCAGTCACTCAAATCAATAATTTTAATTGAACCTCCCAACAAAGCACATTTTTTTACAGCCACGATGTATATTTCTCCAATTTGGCAAAATCTGCCTTCTAAACTGCAAAAACGCGAACAAGGACTCTTGGTTGACCCCAACTTAAGCCAAAAACACACGTATGATAATTATGGGACCCAAAACAATCATTTCGCATCATGCGCCCTAAATTTTTCACCCAGTTGTGCACCATCTAACCAGAAAAATGATTTGGACTCACCCCCAGAACCATGCCTCAAAAGGCCCTGAGGCTTCATATTCACTCATTTACTATTAATGCACTTGAGAGTATTTGTTGCAAATCTGTCACACAAGAAAATAGACACCGTTAAACTGACAACTGAGAGCTTCCCTCCAAAGTCACTTACTACCTCTTTAAACCTCAGACTGAGGAGTGTTGACACAGGCATTTTAACTCGAGAAGAGCTTTCACATTCAATAAATAACTACCCCATCAGTGTTGCTCCTCTGGGGCGAAACACTGCAACTCTACAGTCTAATATCATTTCATACGACAGTGGAGCCCCGGAGAGCAATAACAGCCAGACCAGACTGTGTTGTTTACAGGAGATTACTATACAATATGTTTTTCTGACTATGTAAAATGTCCTTAATCTACCATAGCTGCTGGTACCGAAATCAATCTGCCAACTGTTTATGCCAAGGTTTGTTTCACATTCCATCAGACACATCATGACTGCCATCCCAAGCAAAAGAGTAGATGGTAATTTAACATGTGTCAAGACCAGTGAAAGACCTTTTCTCAGAGGCTGAGGGAAATAATCTCATTTCTAAATTAGCAGGAAAAAATATTTTAAAAGTCATTTGAATACCAAACTACACTTGTGCAATATACAGTTTTCTTTTCATCTAACTTGACATTGTCACATCATGTTAAACCAATTACTTTTTCATTTATATCTACAATAGTTTATTAGATATTTTCTGGTGTTAAAACTAACTCCACTTTCCACCACTAGGGAGCCGTAACAGTTGTCATAATGTGACAAATCGCCATCTAAGGTGCTATAACAATTGTCAAAATGTGACAAATTGTCCTCTATAATGCTGTAACAGTTTTCAAAGTGTGATAACTCGCCTTCTAGAATGCTATAACAGTTGACAAAACATGATAAATCGCCGGCTAGGGTGCCGTAACAGTTGTCAGAATGTGACAAATCGCCCATTAAGGTGCTATAACAGTTGTCCAAATGTGATAAATAGCCCTCCATAATGCCGTAACATCTGTCAAAAATGTGACAAATCCCCCTCTAGGGTGGCCAAACAGTGTCTACCACTGCCTGAGGATATTTGGTTAAAGTGAGATTAAATTTCATCCAACCTTTAAAAAAATGTTTTTTTGCTATTTAGAATAAAGTAAAAATAAACTGTTGATTCAGGGCATGCTACCACCATAAAAATGTTCAACCAGAGACAGTAATGAAACACTGCTTTTCAGCCTGGTGCCTTATGTTATTCCTAAGTAATAATTCAATATTATGTATTATATTCATATAATTGGGAATAAATATGGAAGATGTTTTCCCTACATTTTTTCAACTTATTTATCTATCCATATATAAAACAAAAATAACAGGATTTCCTGAGGTTCTTTCAATGTTGCATGTTGGAGGTTCGGCTTAATTTATAAAAAAAAAGAAGAAAAGATGACAGCATGTGAAGTTTTCTCAAGAAATTTGTAGTTTTGTCATTGGCACACAGTAGTTTAATGAGGAATAAAGTAGCAGATGAACCAGGAAACTTACTTTCACCACATTGGAGCATGATCTGCCAAATGGAGGTTTGAATGGTAACGAAAATGGTGGAATGTAAATTGTCATTGTGATCCATGTAACACTGGAACAGAAGAGTTGCTGCAGGATAGTGGTGTGATATGTAAATGTATGGGTTTCCAACTTTTTTTTGTGTGTTTTTTTCTGCTGCTTATGAGGCAAAAACACTACTCTCTAACCACCACAGAACACCTACAGGACTTCAAGTTTCAATGAAGTCTGAAAAAAAGACCCCCCCCCCTTGTGACATGCACAATGGATATACAAAAGTTGAGGTTGATTTGACATTCAGAGAAAGAAAGTTTGAAATTCAGCAACTGCCGAGCTGGTTAGAAGTGACTTTGAACCCTGCAAAAGCCTGTGATGTATGTGTGTGTGTGTGTGTGTGTGTGTGTGTGTGTGTGTGTGGAGGGCTGGGGGTGAGGGTGAGATGGGGTTTGGTCTGTTCTGCAATCTGCTCCTCCGCTTCCTGTTCTATGAGCAGCTTCCGTTTCAGTATTGTTAGCAGAGTCAGTGCGTGGCAGCAGCTTCCCCTCAGCCCAGACAACCTGCCTGCACCACTTCCTGTCTGCCGGTGTGTGTACGTACGGCTGTGTTTTCTCCCGCTGCTCATCAACACATACACACATGTAGACATTATGTGTGAATGGGAAAAAAGCAGTAAGCTACCTTCCCCTTTCTTTGTTATTGACAACCAACATCTACGAAACAGAAAATGAGAACCTAAAAGATGAACACTTCCTCTTAATATCGCAGAGGGTGTGTTTTATTTTCCACCATTTCACATCATTTTCTCTAACAGGAGCTACAAAAACTTTGACATTTTTGTAAAATACACATAATGCTGTCTGCTAATACAGGTCGACATTTTTATCAATAATCAATACAGAAACTCACAAAATGAAGATTGTGCAAACATAACTACAGTAAAATGGAAATATTAATGAATATGTGAATAAACTTAAAATCTTAAACTTGAAATTTAATAAAACCCTAAAAAGAGGTTGTGTATTGGTTCTTTAAAGTCCCCCTTCACTCAAAAATATGTTTTTGTCTTAGTCTTTTTTTTTCTTTTGTCCTGTTCCTGGGTAAAAAAAAAAAGTGAACAAATAATGTTTGGCAACAAGTCAAAAACTTAATATTACCTAGTTTTATGTAGTATTTATAAGATCTCCAAAAATGTACATTTTGTGTTTATGTTAGTTTCTTGTAATTGTTTTCACAAAAATCACAATTTTGTACAAATTTTGACCATAAATGTCAAATACTGTAACCAAAAATGAATGCTAAATTTAATATATTTTATCCACCTACACTATAAAACTAGTTAATTGCCTATGTTTTTATTTTTAAAACTGTAAAGAGAGTTAAACTATCTAGTACCAAGTTTTTAGGGCAACACCAAAAGACAATGGCATTGTCCCTCCTACGGATGGATTTCCGAGCCTAAACTAAAAACTTTTTCATGTTCATCTGCTGAAAGTGGAATCTTTCTCTGAGCTCATTAAAAATCATATCCTAAGAGGCGGATCTATGATCATAATTACATTGCATTATGCATAATTACATTACATAATCACAAATACATTGGAAGCTAGTCTTGCCCCAGCCTTGCCTTTACAGTGAAGGAAAAGAAGACTTGAGGCCTGTTTAGATGATGCAAACACAGTCCAAGCTCCAAAATGCACATGTATTTGCTAGTTACCACCAGCGCAAAAGTCAATTTCACACACAGAGGCTGCGTCATAGAAGTAGCACTCATTAGTATATTCTGCTCCTGAGCAGAAATATGGCCAAAAAAAAACTTTAAACAGCATTGTGTATTGGAGTTCAAGCCTTTTAATTTAGGTGCAGTACAGTCATGTGTTTTCCTGAAATCAAAAAGCAATGTGGTTGAATTTTACTGGAAAACCACAAATGATTCGGATTTTAAAAATTCACAGCATATGCCCAATTGCATTATTTTTGGTGAAATATTTGTTTTTATATCTAATTTTCAAAGTGGGAAAGATGAGTCAAAAAATAGGTGTCTTGGGGTGGGGTTCTACTGTTCAGTTCAATTGTGTCTTCTTTTCTTGTTAAATCACGATTTTGCAAAATGTTAAATGGTGCAATCAAAAAGAATGATATTTAACATTTAATCCACCTACAATATAAAACTAGTTGATATATATATATATATATACAGTACATATATATGAAAAACTTTTAAGAGAGTAAAAATATCCAAAGTTTTTAGAGCTACAGTACATGAGAGATTTGACTTAACATTGAGGGACAGGTTCTTGAAGGATGACAGCACTTTCCTTATCACAAGAAAAGTTAAATTAGTGAAATCAGTTAGAAATCATGGATTATAGGTTATTTTAATTGTCTTTTTTTGTAAATAAAACAGAAATATCACACATCTTACTACATCTTCTGCCCCATACATGATAGTTTATTGTGTAAACAAACAGTTGTATGCTGTATTTTTAGGTAAATAAGTTTGAAAAAAGTATTTTATGTTAGATATTGAGTGGAATTGAGTGGCATTTTGTGGAAGAATCCACATATATAAGTCAAATTATTAGATTATTTGACATGGATCTTTGACCATGTCTAGAGATCTTTATACAATACATTTAGCAAGACTGTAATCTTTCCAGTAAATACATCCATGGTTACTATGGAAAAATACACAGTAAAAAAGAATTTAGGAAAGAGTCCATTTTAACACCAGTAATTTCAAAATCACCTCTTCAAGTGTTAATGCTAACACTGGTGATTTTAGTGTACCCTCTATTAGTAAACATCATCTCCACTTCAGCATGCATCACCCCAATGTACCTCTCACTGTGAGTCTACCTATCGATATGGTTGTATAGCCATGGCTGTGTTATGGGCCAAGGTCTTAGTTGACAATATTATACATGAGTTTATCATGTACAACATATAAAGTTTTTTTCTCTGTAGTATTTCTTTCATGTGTTGCAGGTTGACATTTTGTGGCACAAAAATCACAAGAAGTTATTAATAATATGGGAATAACACTGAAATGTTTCCGATCTTCCACTGTTCCTAACAGGAGCAGCTCTGTGGTGTGTCTGATCTCTGGACCACTGCCACCTACTCGCACTCTATCAGACGTATCGTTGTTCCGGAGCATTACTGTGATTTTTACCAGTCCTGGTTTGACAAACCCAGTCTATGCAGGAGAGAGATGTTGAACTTTGAGATAAAGGGATGCAAAAGTTGAGGTTGATTTGACATTCAGAGAAAGAAAGTTTGAAATTCAGCAACTGCCGAGCTGGTTAGAAGTGACCCTGCAAAAGCCTGTGATGTATGTGTGTGTGTGTGTGTGTGTGTGTGTGTGTGTGTGTGTGTGTGTGTGTGTGTGTGTGTGTGTGTGTGTGTGTGTGTGTGTGTGTGCGTGCGTTGTGTGTGAGAGAGAGAAAGAGAGAGAGAGAAAGGGTGAGAATCTGAATAGGTTACATAATTTTTCATACAATAGGGATAATGTCAAAAATGTCATGTGGGGAAACTCTAAAAACTCTGTACAAGTACTCTATTAAAATGGTTTTAAAATAGCACATGCTATAAACTTGTTTAATATTCTAGGTGGGTTAAATAATTAAAATTCTTTTACAATTACACCATTTGACATTTTGTGTCAAGAAAATTGCACAAAATTGTGAAAAAAATTAAGACTTTTAAATGAGAAGAAACCAACATTAACACCAATAGTAAATTTTGAGAGACCTGATGAATGCTTCTTTTAACATTATTTTAAAAAGTTCTTTCAATTTTCATCCTGCCAACCATGATTGCCACTGACCCAATAACAAATAACTGTTTTATTTAATGCCAATAAAGAAGCTTAAAATGAACTGACGGGTGGGGGTGGGGTGACTACTGCCTGAAATGACCAGAACTCATTTTATTAATACTCAAAAATGTAATATTCTGTCATTTTAATTGGAACAGCCTGTCAAAATAAAAGTTTAAAACTGCACTGAAGGCAAAATAACACTCTTCATACCAAATTAAACCCTTTATGCAGTGACAAGGTCTTTTCTCGTCTATGTGTTTCTTTGCTATCAAAACCACAAAATAATGATGCCAGTGTCAAGTTGCCAATGAGGTTTCAACAGACTGTTTAGCAACATTTTAATAGACTGCATGTCATCCTCTATTAAATCAAGCAACCCAGGCAGCCAGGAAGTAAAGGACAAGTCAGAGCGATATGACTTACAGCCTCAAAACAGGAAGGAAATGGATGTGCTTGCATCAGAAGCTCGCATGTGAGCTTCTGATGCTTCTGATGCTTCATGAGCCAGATGACAGGTCAGATATATGAAATAAAATGTAATTCATGTGCATAAAATGGTTAGTTTAAAAGAGTTCAAGAGTTATTACCTGTTAAAAAAACAATCAAGATTAATCAGTCTGTGTAGAAGATGTGGACATATTGGGAAATTACCTGTAGGCTATAGAGGGATGGGCAAATATAAAGAAATCATGATGTAGATTAGGTCGAATGCAATTAATATTGTCCCTTTGATAGTCTGATTCACCTGGATGTTACAGTTCAGGTTATTTTGGTGTCATGGAGTTCAACAACACACTTTTTTTGTTAATTTGTTCGGATTAAAAGTGACTAGAGAACTGCTAATGCAGCGACTGGTGGTGTTCTACTGAATGTTATACATTGTACAGCAGCAAGTGTCTTTCTGGATGGAAGCAGCAGGTGAATTACTAAAAAAGGAAGAAAAAAAAAGTAAACGTAGGTGCAGTAATACACTCACATGCGCCTTGACTCTGGAGATCCATGTCTCCAGCAGGAGGGCCATTCGCGTCCTGTGGAACCTCCCGGTGGTTTTCACGGCGATGAACACGTCGTCCAGCCTCAGTTTTGCCCGGGTGACATGTGAACCAGCTCGGCTGGGTCGCTGTCTTCTGGTCCGGGTGCGCAGGAGGTCTGCTCCGCTCTTGGTGCTGGTGTCATTCGCCAGGTTCTGTGCGTCTTTTGCCGCGGAGGGAACCTGTTGGATGGAGGGAGCCTGTTGGATGGAGGGAGCCTGTTGGATGGAAGGAACCTGCTGGATGGAAGGAGCCTGCTGGATGGAAGGAGCCTGCTGGACGGGGGGATGGAGCGCGCCGGGGGACGGATGGTGAACCGCGCTGAACTTGGGGAGGCTGCTGGTGCGTAATTGGAAATCAACGTA
This sequence comes from Eupleurogrammus muticus, assembly GCA_036785175.1. Lineage (NCBI taxonomy): Eukaryota > Metazoa > Chordata > Actinopteri > Scombriformes > Trichiuridae > Eupleurogrammus > Eupleurogrammus muticus. Next base: position 4,413,760 of record JAYKQN010000003.1, on the reverse strand, counting down.
GAGAATGATGAAGAAGGTGAAAATACAGACTGGCAGCCTCCGACGGATCCATCTCTGATGCATGGTAGAACAACAACTAACCAAAAGACAAAAAAGGAGTTTAGATTCCGCTGCGCGTCAAAATCACGTTCCCGCTTCTGTAATTTAAAACCATCTTCATGTTTTTTTTCCAAGTTTTTAAGTGGCGAGTTCCCATCGCCTCTTCGTCTTCCTCCTATCTAAGCTCCTCATTAGTTCCTCATTAAGTGACTCCTAATGAGCCCTACTGTAAGCTGATTATCGGATCCATTTAAGGCTGTGAAGCGGATCACTTGTTCACACTTCCTGTTTTTAACGCAGCTGCCTGGCAACACTGATTTCCTCTCATTTTCTGAGTAAAACACAGCCACTCGGGGATATTTGACTTTGTCACAGTCTCTGCTCTGCCCACACGGTTTGTCACCAGCGTGTCAAGCTTCCACAACCAGACGATGGTACTTCCTGTCATAGATTTCAAAATAAAATGTAGTGGCCGGAATTGCGAGATTTTTCCGGTTATAGCAGCCTGTATGTTTGATTGTGATCATGGTTTATTATCATTATGTTGATAGTTAGACATCTCGGCTATATCTGTAAGCCTCTTTGCTTTGTTTTTGTTGCTATAGGCTAAACTGATTAAATGTTCCATATTTTACATTTTTCCATAGTTCCAGAAAATGTGGTTTAATTTCTCTAAGTTCTAATTTCAAAATTGAAGAGTTTTAACTACTTTGTCAAAACTTGAAACTTACCACATAAAATAAAACACTTGTACTCAAGTTATCTCTTCTCAAAACATATTATTTTCACCAAAACAACATTAGCTAACTATTACAGATTTATTTTCCAGGGTATTAATTAAACTATGGCGTAATCAATTTAAACGCAACATCAGAATAGTGTTCATGTATGTTCCATATCCAAATGGAAATGTTGCCATATTGCCAATATTACATATTTATTGACTTGCATAAGAATAGGATCAAATGCACATTTGTCTATTCAATGAGCTAAAAGCAGCTTCATAAGGAGTCAGACTGTGAATTTACAGCTGAAACTGGAACATTCTTGAAAAAAATGCCTGCAAAAAATAATAATTTTGTATGCTCAGGAAAAACGAAAAATAAAAATCGTCTTCTTGCTTTCACTCTCAGTTCGCTATGTTGTTCCATTTTTGTCTCCAACACTGTTGAGGTCACCTGGGGCCACCTGAGGTTACCTCAGGCCACCTGAGGCCTGTTTTATGCTTTGTTACATGATTGAAAAGTTTTTTTAGCTGGGTTTGAACAGGTGAGAAGTGACTGAAACCAATTAGTAATCCTTGTTGCATATTGTAGTCCAGTGTTTTTCAACTGAAAAAAGTGTGCAAAAGGATGCAATTAGTGTTGAGAGTTTTTCGAAATTGTGATTTAGAATAGGATTTAAGTTTGGCAGTTTGGAGCCGTGTTGTTGTTACATTAAATTCTCAGAATTGTGTGCATGGTTTCATTATTCTGTCTGTTAGGATTGGATGAAAAAAAAAATATTAAATCTGCTGTGTTCCCAGAGTCCTGCCCTGTGTTCCCAGAGCATGCTGCAGTGCAGCCACTGAGGGATCTACAGATGTTCGAGGGTCTGATGCTGTCCTGGTGAAACCTGGAAGCTGTGATGATCCTGCTCCTTATCCTCCACTTACACCCAAATTCATTACATTTCTGTTTTTCTATTTGTAATATCCAAATTTCCCTGTAATGTTTCCACCTGCACACGTCATCTACTGCAGCCTATCCGTCCTGGAAGAGGGATCCCTTCTCTGTTTCTCTTCCTGAGGGTTCTTCCGGGTTTTTTTTCCTTGTTAAAGGGGTTTTTTAGGGAGTTTTACCTTGTACGATGTGAGGGTCTAAGGACAGGGGATGTTGTGTTGCTTCTGTACAAACTGTAAAGCCCTTTTAAGGCACAGTTTCTAAATGCAGGTTATGTGCATTTCTCTGTGGATTAAGTGATGGAACGAATTGAAACATGGGACAATATTAGTATAACATTAAAAGACAATTTCAAATGTCACTCTTTACTTTAAAAGAGCTGGATGAGCTGTGGTTAAAGCACCAAATGAAAGTCTTTTTTTTTTTGTTTTGGAGCTTTCAGTTTTTTTTTTCCACAGAGAGACTTTGCCCATTTGTCATCAAGTCAGGATCAGACTCTCCAGTATTTGAGCCCCTTAAGGGTTTCTGCTTCTTCATGTTTGTATAAAAGAGCTAAGAGTAGTGGAAAATTTCTGTGTCTACAGATCCATCACCACCAAGCAAAATTCAGAAGAAGCGAGTAAGCAAACCTTGAGTCGATTTTTTTGTTATGTTTCCAAGTTCAAGGACAAAAAGTCAAACTCAATAGTTGTAATTTAGTTTGCAGTATGTGTATTTTCCATGATATCTTTGCTCAATATTGTTCAGGCGGTTATGAAACTGGTCGACTTTCATGACCTACAAAAAAAAAGGAATCTAAATTAATTTGACGATCCCGAAACTTTTCATAACGTGCCAGCCACAGTTCATTTTTCCATCTGTCTGCCACAGTAAGATTCCTCAGCATCACAAGTAACGACTAAATTTCACCTCCAGCCTAACGTTAACTCAGTGTGTCCAAACATTCGGTTTAGCAATGAGTACTAGGGCTTGATAAAAGTGTTCATAGAACTGTTTTGTTTTGTTTAAGGTACAAGTCTCTTGCCCTTCTACAGTCTTCCGTTTCAAAGTAAAGGTAAGTTTGTATGAGCTTGTGACAATTCATCACAGGTGCCATGCATTTGTGAGCTTTGTTTAACTGAAGAGATTTATACTCCAGCTTTTAAAAGCTTTAAGAGCCCTGAAAAGACACAACTCTGAAAATGCAATAAAACATAGGCACTTTTTTGTAAGAGAAATAATCTATTTCTCTTGTTAATCATCTCACAATTCCTGAAGGGGAGTTCTGACACACCAGGAAACCGCTGCTACTATTGTAAACGAAGGGCTGATGAAAATTCACAAAATCAATCACAAACCAAAGCCCGAACAACTTTATCACGTCCTACTCAGTCTGTTCACTCAGCCAGAAACAGCAAACCACAGCAAACCACTCCTCCTTTTTCCTTCCTCTTCAGCTCTTAAGGTTACTGTTACACAGCTTCTCAGAGGCTTCACAAAATTGCAAAAATGCTACATGAGGTTTTCAATGTTGACTCTGCAAATAAAAGGTTCAGTCCAAAACATAAGTACAGGCATCTGTATTTTCTTCGTGTGGATCACTAAAGTATTGTCTTCCCTTAAGCCACAAAAAATATCCCGAAATCAATCGGTTATTATTTCAGTAATATCCTCAAAAACAACTGTTTTACAAAAGTTGAAAGATGACTCATAAATTTAATTGAAGGTTTACTGGAAATGTGGGTGTATGTCTGCGAGCACTAGGTATCAATTGTTCTTTTTAACAGTGGCCATCTCATTTTGACAAGGGAAACTCTGTCAGGACCCAAACCCAGAGCAGGCTCTAGGTTTTATTTGTGACAAACTAAAGGCAATAAACACATAAAGTGGAGAGTCATGAGGTTCATAGGTGAAAAGAATCAACATCGATAAGCATCAATTGCATTTTATGTACATTTCATCACAGAAATGTTCTTATTTCCAAACACAGATGGATGGATTAGTACTGGCATCTTATAAAGGGTCCTTATGGGGAGTAACTAAATCATCAATTCATTGGCTGCTCCAAATTAGGCCAATTAACATACTGATGAGAAAAGAGTTTTATCTTCTCGGGATGATAAATGTCCTCATTAATTTTCATGAAATCTGACAGTTAGTTTGAGGGATAGCATATATACCTGAGAATGATGCGACAGGAAAGGCTCATCCATCCTGGGTTGTCCTATAATAAATATTAATACTTTACCACCAACTTGCAAACCTGCACACATCCCAAAATGAGACAGGAAAGACACAACACATGCTGTAATGAGGCTTTTAATGGATTATCTGTTTTTCTGATGTCTGAGGAAGTAGTATATTTCACATGCTATGCATTTTATTATTGCATTGCATTCCTACTTGTAAAAATTTGCCTCACATTCATGAGGACTCTCTTCCTGTATGACTGTTGAATATTAATACAAAAAGCACATCAATAAGGGAAGGTCTCACTTGTCTTCCTGACACACAGCGTCCTCTCACACTCAAAAACGCAGGGAAGCACACTCATGTTTTTTGACTTATCTGGTGCTTTCAACATTAACCAGCCTGAACTACTGAGGGAGAACCATGCAACTTTTATCAGTCCAGGTGACATAGGGTGCCACAAAATATCACAAAATAGCACGTTTTCACATATGTACTCTTTTATTTTATCTATCTATCTATCTATCTATCTATCTATCTATCTATCTATCTATCTATCTATCTATCTATCTATCTATCTATCTATCTATCTATCTATCTATCTATCTATCTATCTATCTATCTATCTATCTACCTATCTATCTATTTATCTAATTTATCTCTTACTAGGAGCTGCAAAAAAAACTGTGCAAAGCTGAAAATCGTGTTGCTGTCAAATTTGATGCAATTGCTTAAACCTGCTATGTGGTGTAACCCTAAAAACTAAGGTAAGGTAGGTAGGTAGGTTAATTTTATATTATAAGTTGATAAAATATATATTATGTTTATCATTCTTTTTTGCTTACACCATTTTGTGGCAGCACAAATTTGTGATTTTTATACAAATAAATGGCACAAATGGACTTTTAAATGACAATAAACCAACATTAACACAAAATGTGCATATTGAGAGACCTGATGAATGCTTCTTAAAAGTGTATTTTAAAAAGGTTTTGACTTTTTCATCTTGCCAATGCAATTAGGCTGTTAATGCATAGCCTATTTAGCTGCTCTGCAGTATTGCATACATTGTTTTCTGTGTGTGTGTGTGTGTGTGTGTGTGTGTGTGTGTGTGTGTGTGTGTGTGTGTGTGTGTGTGTGTGTGTGTGTGTGTTTGTGTGTCATATCATAAATAACGTTGGGTGCTGCGCTGCTTGTCCTTCTCATTGTTCTATGTTGTTTATAACGCTGTTTGTGGAAGCCATTTTTCTCAACAAAGAAAAAGGATAAAGTTCAACAATAAAGCCCATATTAGACCTACATTTTCAGGGAGGAACCATGAAATGTACGTGTTACACCGCTGCAGGTCTCTCTAAGTCTATAATAGTCCAATAGTGTATCCACTGTCTTCTGTTTCCTGTGCTGCTGTCTCTGGAGACTGTCACCACAGAGAGAATGAGCTTGATACAATTAATTCACCTCAGACCCTCATCGCCACCTTTGTTTATTTGTCCTTTCTCAGCGTTCTCACCTTACATCCATCCCTCCATCCCTCCCCTCGTCTCTCTAGGTCCTTCTCTCTGTCTTTCTCCCTCTTCCGCTGACCAGCTGCTTTCCTCTTCTCTGCCCTCCGCTACCCAGTGAGGACCAGCCCGTCCCACCCCCCACCCCTCGTGGTCCCGCAGGTAAACCAGAGACGCCCAGGGCACACCCTGGCTAGGAAAGGCCCAGGATCGCCTTACGGCCTCGCTGAAAATGGCTCTTTTTAAAACAGTGAGTACACTGCAGCTCCACTTTGAACAAAGGGCCAGGAGAGTCGAGGGACCAGACCCTCTTTCAGGGCTTTGTCTGTCCATTTCTGAGCTCTGAATCAGACAGAGACTTGGACTGCGATCAAAAACTGAGATTAGAGAAACATCACTGATACAGAAGTCATAAAATCAAAGGCTGCAGGAGATTTTTATTATCTATTTGGCAAAACATTAAATTAAAAAGAAAATGTATGTATGTATGTAAACAAAGTAAACATGTCTACAACATGAAGACAGAATATCCCAATCCCAGCATTCCATTTTTAGGCTGATGACACTGCTATCTATCGCTTTGCACCTACTACTGTTTGTTTGTGTGTCATGGGACATAAGATCACTTAGGTCAATTGCAACTTGTTCTACATGCTGATAAAACAAAACTGATGTTTTTCATTTCTTCACATAAAGTACAATCAATATAGTCTAACCAGAAATGAGTTGGCTTTTACTTTCAAATACATAGGATTATTCTAAACACTTGAGATATGTGTATGTATGTTGAATATATCTTTAATGCAAATGTGTTTGTTTTCTATATGTGTATATAGCATTTATTAATATTGGAACCAAATTTATCCCTATTGTGAATTAGTCATTTAGATATTTTTTAACTCACAATTCACCTAAATATGTGCACACTGAGATTCACTTTTCTGAGATACTTTATATGGGCTCCTCCTTGTATAAGTTCTATTTCTGTCCTTTTTTGCCATCATTTTGTAAAAGCACATATAAGGAGACATGGACACTAGAGAGAGACACTAATCCTAGGATCTCCAACCTCACAGAGAAAATCACTTAACTGCACAGGCAGGTAAGGTGACCTGTGTGTGTGTGTGTGTGTGTGTGTGTGTGTGTGTGTGTGTGTGTGTGTGTGTGTGTGTGTGTGTTGTGTGTGTGTGTGTGTGTGTGTGTGTGTGTGTGTGTGTGTGTGTGTGTGTGTGTGTGTGTGTGTGTGTGTGTGTATCTGAAACCGATCCCTTTAATCCTATATTGGACTGCTGCTAAAATTCTATTTACAAAGCAAGAATGGCAGAATTCTTCATAGATAATAATAGACAACATATTCACATATTCCCCAAGTTCAGAACACAAGATATTAAAGGTCCCATATCATACTCTTGTCTGGGGGTTTTATTATTTGATATCTCAAACAATATTTATGTGTGTGGATATAAGTACCAGAAATATAGTCTTACATCTTCTCTCAACAAATACATTTAATCTAGATATTTCATCTTACATTAGTTACACAGTAACATTGCCATAATATTCAGTTCTCTAAATGCCTTTACACTGAAAACATAGTTCAGAATAATAACAAAGCTGTTATTCTATTGCATCGGTAGCTTGCATAGGTAGAAGGACTAAAACATGGCCCAGAAAGGATTAAAACGGTACAGCATATATTCCTTATAACAGTGACAATGCTAGTTATTTGTGTTATATGGGAAAATGCCAAAACTAACATGTGGTATGACCCTAAAAACATAAAACCAGATAGTTTAAGTGTTTAAAAAAGGTTTTAAAAATGTAAAAACACATGCTATCAACTACTTTTCTAATCTCGGTTAGTCAAATTATAATTAGTTACACCATTTGACATTTTGTGTAAAAGATTCACACAAATTTGTGATTTTTGTAAAAATGAACTGTTAAACGACCAGAAACCAACATGAACACAAAACATAAATATCCAGAGACCTAATAAAAGCTTCTTAAAAGTGTATTTTTAAGTAAGTTTTTGACTTTGTCATCTTGCCAAACATGATTTGTCACTGACCCATAAATGTCCTGTATTACCTCCACACAGTATCATAGATGTGTAGATGTGATAGTAGTTTTGGAGTTTGCAACCTACTCTGTTCCTCATTAGTCAATCACTAATGCATTTATAGCTGACAGAAATGTTAATGACACATAATTTACACTAAGACAATGAGATTCATGGAGTCACATTAAAAATGAATTTGTATTAGCTTCAACAAATTAAAATGCAAATTGCTTCTCAACTCTGCCATGTGGTCCTGCTTTCTCTTCACACATACTTGAAGGAATAGCAGTGTGTCACCACTAGATGTCAGCGTATGAGCAGGAGTACAGGGACAGAGGACACACAGCTGCCACAACACGCCTGTCTCACAGCAGACGTGAACTAGTAGGTCACCACAGGTGATACCAGTGACACTAATTCAGGTCAAATAGAGTCAGGTTGCAGCTGTTGTGCGTGTTGACTCCTTGGAAAGATTCCGCTACCCTAAATAGAACTGAATTAGCATCATTGGTAAGACCTGTGGTTACATATACATTATAAAATTACTTAAAAAAATTAAACACAGGTTTTATGAAAAAAGAAAATTGGCTACAGCCACAGTAGCCTGTGTTGGTGAAGGATAAAGTAGCAGCTAAACCAGATAAAGCTCAGAAATTACCTCTAACTTTTCTCTGCTAACTAGATGCTTTACATCCTCTGACTTGATGCCAGGATTCAAACAACCCTCCTCCCTCCTTCTTTAATCTGGGCAGCGGGCCAGTAACGAGTAGTAACAGTGTGTTTGTAACAGCAGCAGTGTTGTAACGATAGAAAAAGTAATTAAATTGATTATCTGATACTGAAAAAAGTATCGCCATTAGTAACAGCATCTACTTTATCACCATTATTCCCATCACTAGAGAGCATTAACAGGCGAGGTGATTACAAGTACAAAATTCTATCCATGAAAACTATGTGAAGTCTCTGACAAAGTGATGAACGGGATATTGTCAAAACTGTCATGTGTTGTAACCCTAAAAATGTGATACCGGATTTACCGCTCTTATATTTTTTTTAACTACAAACTAGTCATAATGAACTAGTTTTATATTCTAGAAGGATTATATATTCAAAATCTATTAATCTTTTTCAGTTACCCCATTTGACATTTCGTGTTTGTACAAATTGTACAAATGGCACACAAAATGTACATTTTGAGACACCCGATGAATGCTTTTAAAACTGTCTTTTAAAACATCTTTGACTTTCTCATCTTGCCAACCACAATTTGTCACTGACCCAAATATCTAAATGGTTTTCTTTTGATATTCTATGCAGTAATTCCCTGAAATGAGGAAATATTAAACCTCGATTGTCAAAAGTCAAACTTAAGGAGTTTCTTTCCATGATTGGTAATTAAAACACAGTATATCCTATGAGGCTTTTAAAAAGCGTCCTTAAGGAGCCTGTCAGACTTGTCTGAGGGCAGAGTGCCACCCTGACCCCTCCCTCCACAACAACACACCGAGGCAGTAAAGCTTCTCCTCCAGCAGCAGGATCCAGGCTCGGAGGCGACAGGCAGCACCTCCGCTCCCCGGAGCTCCGAGCGCGTCCCGCCGCGATGGCCCAGGCCAACATCTCGGTGACGGAGAGCCAGTTCAGATGCCCCATCTGCCTGGACATCCTGAAGGACCCGGTGTCCATCCCCTGCGGACACACCTACTGCATGGCGTGCATCAACGACTACTGGGACCAGGCGGAGTCGGGCAAGTTCAGCTGCCCCCAGTGCCGGGAGGCGTTCAGCCCGCGGCCGGTGCTGCGGCGGAACACGGTGCTCGCCGAGGTGGTCGAGAAGCTCAAGCTGAGCGAAATGTTCGCGGGCGCTCCGGAGCTGTACCTGGGCGGAGTCGGGGAGGTGCCGTGCGACTTCTGCCCCGCGGAGAGCAAGCTGATGGCGGTCAAGTCGTGCCTGGTGTGCCTCTCGTCCTTCTGCGAGCTCCACGTCCTGCCGCACCGGGACGTGGGCACGCTGCGGCGGCACAAGCTGGTGGCGGCGGTGGAGTGTCTGTCCGAGCGGCTGTGCGCCCAGCACCGCCTGGGTCTGGAGCCGGCGGGGAGCGGCGCCGAGGCGGAGGCCGCGGGGGAGTGGACCGGGGACTGCCTGCTGTGCGAGGCGGACCGGGAGGAGGTGCACGGCGTGGACGCTCAGAGAGCGAGGAGACAGGTGCTAGACCACACACACACATTTCCTTAAAATGGCCTAAAGAAAAGATATACTAAAATATACAGTTTAAGAAGAAGTTGCAAACAAAATCCTCAGGATAGTTTGATGCTATGTAAGTCAATGGGAGTTTTACATATTTGTATATTGTAGAAAAAAGGGGGAAAACAACTGAATGTTTACTTACCATAGATAATAAATTCATTTTTTTATTTTTGTGAAACATCTCTAATATTCTGAATAATAATAATGTGAGACAACGACATGTCAAATGCCCCATGAGCAAAAGGCACTGAAAACAACATATCCTGGTCATGTGACCTCATAAATTGCATGTCCATCAAAAATAAAAGCCCCCTTTCAACTCCTAGGTTTTACAAAATAAATTAAAAAACAACAATAAAGAAAAAATAAATAAATAAATATAACGTAATTGATGCTATATGCCAACACTGCAATAGAGGGTTAAAGGACCTCTGGGGTCAATATCCCTCAAAATGAACTTTGATCATTAAGATGTTAAAATTCTAAAACTAATTAAGCTTATTTCATGTTTTTTTTTCCTGATTTGGGTCAGTTTGGTCTTGTTTTAAGTGCTTTTTTATCTATAGTAAAACCCAATATCTTATATTCAATCTCTTATATTCTTACTATTCAATATAAGAATGCCACAAACAAAATACTATGAGCAGGAATGTTCATAAAACTACACCTGGACTGACTGTTACATTTACTATTGCTTCTTAATCCAGAACAACTATCATAATCCTGAAGTACAGTTGCAAAGCAAGATATACAAGATGAGCAAAGCAAGAAGAACACGTGTCGAGCATGTGTTTTATCGAGTGAATGATCTCCTTATGAGTTGTTATTATTATTATTATTATTATAAATCAGTTCAGCAGTGCACTGCCGGATGTTCAGTGCACTCCTAAATTAGCCTTACACTACGGATTGGGTACCCGTAGTGTAAGGCTAATTTAGCAGAGTTTGATATGAAAGTTCATCTGTGAATATTCTCATTGATCCGGGTCATTGCTCTCTTATTGTAACACCAGTCAGACCGATGCCTATAAACTATTGAAGCCACTTGTCATTTTGACTAAGTGATCAGTAAATAAACTGGTAGAAATTTAAACAACAACTTATTGGAGTAGTAAACAATTATCAGTCCTATGCATGATAATTTCATCACGATTCTGTCTAAATCAATCACCCATCTAAGTTAAAAAAATTTTAAATAATAAGAAAATTAAATGTACATTTTACAGTATTTCATTTAAATAAGTATTAATATAAGCCACAATGGAAAAAATAGATCAAATACCTATAGAAGTTTGCAACTAAAAAGTATTTAATTATTGATGATTCTTCCCATTATATTCTGTAAAGTATTATAAAAAACACCAATTATTACTATTAACAAGCCAGGTTTTGGTATTACTACTCTAAAGGATTCATCTTTTTTTAAAATAGTGCTCTTCCTGAATATCTGAATGACTATTTCTGCCTGCCGGTCAGTTCCAGCTCCGGGACTCTCAGAGGATGGTTCAGGGGAGGTTACAGAGCAGAGAGAGAGAGCTGGAGGAGTTTCAACAAAGCTTGGAGTCCCTCAAGGTGACACACACACACACACACACACTCAGACAGGATCACAACTGTTCCTTTTAACTTATCAGTTTTTTTTTAATCCAAAGCTAGTATTGAAACGAAGACTCAGGTCTCAAAAAGTTAACTTTGCTTCACAGCAGGTTAACTTCCAAGGATAACAAGTAAACTCTCTGTAAATAAAGTAACTGTAGCCCCTGTGAACTGCAGTTCTTCCCATTATACTTCATCAGTTAGATAATTTGTAAATGAAAACAATTAGATTATTATAAATAAATATATATGTATATATACATACGTACAGACACACAAAATACATATGTACAGAGAGTAGGTCAGTATGGTATGTGCTATGTTAAGCTCTTGGGTTACACAACCCTCTTTATAGCTCTCTTGCTCACAAACACACTGCCTCACAGGAGACTGTTCAGTTTCCGATTTAAAGCTAATTTAAGTTTTAGTTTCTGTTTCTACTCCTTCAAGTTCCATAAAAGGCTTTTATTCCTCAGCCCCTGTGCATCATTACCATCCATCCAGCTTGTGGCTGCATCTTTGAAAACCACTTATGAAGTGTTAGTCTGAAATGGGGCCTTCCATCAGATGTTAGACATGCATTTGTCAACTTTTTCGCTGCTGATTGAGGTAGATGTCCACAGCTATGTGAAATCTGTTTGAAGTGCACTGAAATATGTCTGTTTTTCCATCCTGTGGTGAGTTGTATTACTCTTTCATTGTCTAAAAGCTTTTTTACTAAGGGGTGTCAGACTGGCTAAAAATAAACTTTGCTATGCACTCTACACCGTCTTATTACTTGGAATGACAAGAGGTTCCTAGAACACTGGCACGAAATGTCAGCAACAGATATTATTTTTTAATGCTTCAAAATCCCAGCAAACTGTGTTCTACTGTTCTTATGTTTTATGTATGTTGCATGACGAATTACTGCATTGTCACAATGTGAATGATGGAGAGGAACTGCAAATTGGAATTCTTTAGTTCACAATCAACCATCAAATGGAATCACATAATGTGGTCATATTTCTTAATGAAAGGGGATATTATGGCAGATTGACAAGATATGCTGTTTAATCTGACATGAAGGCTGCAGGAAAAAAGAGTTTTTCCTTTTGTGTGTACTTTGCAGGTTTGCCATTAAAGAGTCACTGTTGCTTAGAAAGTGACAGTTTTCCAAAAGGTTGAAATCTCTGTTTCAAGTATTTACTGTTTTGTCTAACTGCGAGAGTGTGTGTGTGTGTGTGTGTGTGTGTGTGTGTGTGTGTGTGTGTGTGTGTGTGTGTGTGTGTGTGTGTGCATGTGTGCTTTAGGTGTCCGCATCGGCTGTCTTGGAAGATAGTGAAGCTCTGTTTGCTGACATGGCAGTAAACCTGGAGAAAACTAAGGCTGAGGTGAGTAAAGAGGCTACGTAGAGAGATTCTCAAAACACCTAAATACAGTAGCTGACACTAATGCAGATAGATTATTGACAGAAACCTTTATTGTGTCTCAGGGTTTTGGACGTAGCAATGGAAGGAAGCTTTTATGAGAAAATATACAAACAACAGCTGTCCGGATTATGATTTTCTAACTAGGTTTGCGTTGATAAAATCATGATTCTGACTGGAAAACTGATATTTCTGAGAGTCCTGATATATCTCATATTGCACTTAAAGGTGCAGTGTGTAATATTTGGTAACGCTTAGTGGAAGGGACTTGGTAGAAATGGAATTTAATCATTTTAACTATGTTTAGTTATTTTATAATCAAATCAATTTATTTTATGTGCTTTTAATGCCATAGATTAAGCCGTAATAAGCTGTTATTTACACAAGAAGGAGGTCCACCCCCATGGAGTTTTTTAGCACCCAGCGTAGGTTCTCTACACACTTTGGGTACTCTTTAAACTGCATCCTCACCACTAGATGCTGCTGGAAAAAAAAACATTCTCTCTTTGGAAGTGGCCTTAACTCTCTATTGTATGAAATATTACTTCGACATGGTAAAAATGCTTTGAATGTTTTTATGACTTAGAATGGCCAAAATAACAGATATATGTACATCACATACATAACAACAAGTAGTAAATAAAGTGTTAGGATAGTTTCATGATATGTAACGTAATGGGGCTATATTAATTCCTTCTTCAATGTAATTTAATCTATACATGATGGATAGAATTACATTTTGCCAATGCAAAGTATTTTAAACCCTCTTGAAAGGTTCATATAGTTATCTCACAGAATGTCAAGTAATTAATCAGTCAATCAGTCAGTGCCACCTACGTTTACACATTTGGCAGGTCAGTAAGGTTTGACACTAGCAGGTCCATGCTGCATGAACGGCCACGTAAGGCACTGTGGATTCCAGCATCCTTCCACTGGTGTCCCGCTGTGTGCTGTAGGTCCGAGCTAGGCTGGAGGCTAAGGAGCGGGCTGTGGTGGGGAGGGCTGAACGAGACATGGAGATGCTGGAGAAGGACCTGGAGGAGCTGAGGAGGAGAGATGAGGAGATCAGCCAGCTTCTACAGACCGAGGACAGCAGCCATTTCCTCCAGGTGAGGCGTGGTCAGAGGGAGAATTTAGGGAGTAGAATAGTGGGAGCACAGAGAGGGCCTCACAGTGAGGACGGGTTAGAGACAAAGCATCCAATAACTGCTCAGTTAATTAATAACAGACTGGGCACAGAGAGCAGAAAGTTATCGCTATTATAATTTCCACTGACTATACATTAGATTGCTTGGCCCTTGGGATTGAGAGCTGGGAAAGAAACATTTTTTTATTTGCTTAGTACTGAAAACTACCATCAGATTTAATGAGATAAATGTCAGAGATTAGAGGTTTTGGAATATAAAGTTCTTATTAGACTGCTTTACACAGTTTAAAACAAACTAATTGGGGAAAGAAGTGACAGCTCAAAACATGTAGAAAAAGAATGTTAGCTGAAAAAAGTTAGTTTTTCAGCTTCTGAAGTTGACAAAGAAGTTTACCTTACTGAAGACTTGTCTAAAGGACAGGACTGACTGTGGAGGAAAAAGGAGGAAAGGGTAAATTAATAGCCATGTGTCAATCCTGTGCTAGTGAAATGCATCATCAGTGTACTATCAGAAACCCGGAGAGATCAGTCTGTAGGTGAAGGATGGAAGAAAGGAGAGAATGAGTCAGCAGAGACCAGTGGAAAAAGACAGCACCTGCCTAAGTGCTATTTTCAAATTCAATTGTACAAGGAATTAAAGAGGAGGGAGGGTTGTGCAAGGCTGTATTTTCCACTCCTCTCTCTCTCCATCGCTACAGGCGGCTCCGCTGCTATGTGCTCCTCTCACCGCCGGTCGGCACTCCAGAGCCCCCAGCCTGCCCATGGAGGCGTTCAGCAGCGCCAGGAGAGCGCTGTGCCACCTCCGCAGCCGCATGGAGGAGGTGTGCAGGGAGGAGGTGGACAAGATCAACCGAGCAGGTAGAGCAGGTGACCTGCAACCTGCAGGCTCTCTGTGAAACCTGATGTCTTAATTGATTTTAAATCTAGTAAATATTCAAACACTCAACATGAGTGCAAAGTCGTATTTTGATAATTTGTGATATTGCAAAGATTAAGCCTGGATAAAATGTAGAAGGCTCTATGCTCACAATTTTCATGCTATGACGTTTCTCTTCCAGTCAATGAGAACTACGTCTCTGGTGGAGAGTGTGTAAAAAGTAAGCATAAGAAACATGATACACACGCACACACACCCTGTGAGAGTGACAGGTCTGAGGTGACCTATTTTGCGAGGCAGCAGGTTTTGACATGACATCTAGCACTGCAAGGATCAGCGAAACACGTTAATTATTCATGGGGAAGAGGACATGGTGATGTCCTGGCCCTCCTCCAGTCCTGCTCCGTCCTCGTCACTTCACTTTAATGGGAAGCAAATTCTTTACAACTCCAATTCAGATTAATTAGTTCAATGGCACTTTCCTATGACAGCCAGGACAGTAGATCCTCTGTTCTCTGTGAAGAAGCGAATTTTGGGAAATTCACTTGCTTGCAGAGTTGGATGAGAAGATCAGTACTTCAGGAGGTGTTAGCGGAGCCTAGTGGAACAGAGACTGAACACACGTCCCTGTGCATTTAAAGATCACTCATTTACACAATATCTCTAGACTATGTCTTGACAAGTGCCTCGATGCTTCGTGCAGGTTGCAACAACACAGTAATAAAAAGACTCCAAGTAGTCACTTAGCTAAACTCTCCTGGTGGCATTCTTTTAATCATATGAAACAGACAGATGTGAGAGATTGGTTTTCTCTTGTAACTCCAGGCGAGAAAGTGAATAAGCTTATTTAAAAAAAAATGTTGAACTATTTTTTAAAATGCTCATCTCAATTGTATTGGGGAGGTGGCAGAAATCTCAGTGCTGTGAACTCCAAACCTCAGCAAATGCAAGCATCCCTATCTGCCAGGCAGCACACAGCGTGGGGTAAGTGTACACACATGGCGTTTTTGGGTGATCTAACTCTTTATCTTAAGACATCGTGGTTGTTTGGACTTTGTTAGCTCGCTAACTTACAGGCTTATTTGGAAAATCCTTCAAAATGAACAGAAAAAAATCACTATGTTGAGGACTTTTACTCTGTGTGTGTGTGTGTCTTTCCACAGAAAAGAGGTTGAGGCAAAAACAACACATTAACTTAAAGGGGAACTCCACACATTTTACTTTCAAAGTCTGTTTCCAAAGAACCAGTGCAGATGCACATTGTTTAACATAAAAAGTAAATTAGCCATAGCTTCAGAAAGGCTGTCACCACAGATTAAGGCTCATGTTTCAAAAGCAATGAATGTATTCATTAGTCAGAGCACGCACATCATCATGCAGCACGGTAGCACAGAGCAAACATCTTTTGCATTTATTAATGATTCTCTGTCAAAATCAGCAAAGGGAGGCCTGTCTACAGAATTGGCATATCCACAGTAAACATCACAGTGGACGATGGCATTGTTCAGGGGATTATAAATTATTCATTTTAAAATAATTACTCCTAACTCCTTAACTCCAGTACCTGGTGTGTGCAGCTCCCTCCTCACACACACACACACACACACACACACACACAAACACACACACACACACACACACACACACACACACACACACGGGGACGAAGCAGCTTGAGAGCACAGAAACTTGCCAGACGAGTGCATTTATGCAGTTATGTCAATAACATGAATGAACAATAGAATAAATAGTCTCTCTCTCTCTGTGAGGGTGGGGCTGAGTTTCATCTTTATTTCTCACTTTTTTTCCCCCTCATTTTTTTTGTCTTTTCATCTCCTCCACTTGTCTCACATGAAAATAAACCACTTGTTTTCATAAAAGTGGATGGCTATAAACAAATTTTTTTGTCCCTTCACAGCAGCGCCGGTGGCCTTCCCTCTGTCCTCTCTGTCTCTGCAGCCGGCTGATCAGAGGATGAGGGCAGCTTTCCTCAGGTGTAAGTCCTTCATCTTTCTTCTCATCTGCCACATAAGTGGCTGTGGCGCTCTGTGTATTCTATTGCAGCTTATCCTTCATTTCCTCTTCTTCTGCTATTCTTTTACCCCTTCATTTTAGTCTTCTCTCTCTGCTGCACCCATTCACTTTGACCATCCTGCATGTCATTCTCCATCTTGCCTCCCCTTTCTTTGACTCTTGCTGTCTCCTCTTTTCATCCTTTTCCTTTCTTCCCTTCATGCTTTCAGTTCACCACATAATGAGAGTCCCACTGGGAAATGTGAGAGCCGAGTCTGGATCCTCATCAATGATGAATGCCAATCATACTGTATTTATGACACCCAAGTCCGTCATTTAAACCCCGGCTTTGGCCGGACAGAGACAAGCCGGCTGACAGCATATCGGCACCTTGTTAGGCATCAATAATTCATTTTGTCAGAGGATTAAGACCGCATGTGTCATTTATCCCCTCCGTGCCAAAATGTCAACGGTAACGATGGAAGTATATCTGCTGATCATTCTTCCTCCGAGCCAACTCTGGAACTTCAGAAAGTGATTAGATCAGCGTGGTAGAAGAACAGGGAAGATA
Organism: Eupleurogrammus muticus; assembly: GCA_036785175.1. Taxonomy (NCBI): domain Eukaryota; kingdom Metazoa; phylum Chordata; class Actinopteri; order Scombriformes; family Trichiuridae; genus Eupleurogrammus; species Eupleurogrammus muticus. The sequence goes on along the minus strand of JAYKQN010000003.1, from coordinate 4,396,469 downwards.
TACAAGTATATATTTATAGATAGGCCATATTTAAGTTACCCATCATTCCTGGCGATTTAAACTGATTCCAGCTTATCCGTTCAGCTCTAAAAGAATGAAGCGGGATAATTTGATCCCTTTGTCTTGCTTCTGACACTGTTTCCAATAGCCAAACTTTGCATATTGACAAAAGTATCAGTACTGATATTGACCTAACTCGTGATGTATAGTGGTGCAATACTTACTCCTATTGCATTCTTGGTAACATCATCATTTTTAGCAGCTTGCATGTTTTCTACCCATGGGTTTATTTTTAAAGCATCTGGAATAAATATCAAGATATATTCATGGTATTAAAAACCAAAAAACATCTCCATACACTTGTATATCTCCTCTGTTTAGTGTCTCTTTGGAGTTTAACAAATAACAGGTTTTGTATCAGTCTCAATTAAATTATTGCACCTCTCCTCTGATTGGCTGACTAAAATGGCTGTGAACAGAGGATGACGTGTGACTTTATAGTTGTGATATCATTATTTAATAGAAGATTGTTTTAAGGCTCAGTTTCTGAATTTAGGCTGTGTGCATTTCTCTGTAGATTGAGCATTTTAAACCATGAGCAGCAATTATATGATCTAATGTTCACCTACACCATCCTTTGTGAAAAAGCCATTCAAATATTACTTTCTTGGATATGAGAGCTTTAACAGCTGTTTGTGTGTGATAGGCGTCACTTCTGATCTTGGCACAGAGAATGTATCACCTAGTTCACAGCCTCGTTTCCAGCTACAAGACGACTTGCATGTATAGATTTCTAAATTCGAAGCAAGGATTTGGGTTGCAGATAATTGTGTTTTCATCACATGTAGTTGAGATTTGTTATAACTAGTGCAGTGCCAGTAGCAATTCCTTTAGTATACCTATAGAAAAGTAGACAGATTGGAATTATGCAATTTTTTTTCATATCCAACACACTGCTCTGCTAACCACAGTATGTGTAGTAAATGCTGAAATGCTAATAAATCTTTTTTTTTTTCACATTGTTTTAACTTTAACAACAACTTATCTATCCATCCATCAATAAAATGATATTGTCAGGATTTTCTAAGGGGCCTTGAACGCATTTTAGAGTTTCAGTGTATTATATATCGAAAGAAGAAAAAGCATCAGCATGTGAACTTTTTTTATGAAATTTGTTGTTTTGACGATATGTGAGTTACATTGGAATCTTTTTCTTATCATCACAGACATCCTGCTCGGCTTCTTTCCATTCTGTTCATTCCACTCAGACCCTGCTTTGTTTTAACTCATCACTCCCCCCACTCTGTCCTCTCCTGCCTTCCAGGTTTGTGTCATCTGTCCTTGGACCCTGAAACAGCCCACCCCACCCTGGTTCTCCTAGAGGGGCCCCAGGGGGCCCACTGTGGCGAGGAGCCCCAGTCCTACGCACCCCACCCCCAGCGCTTTGACTCCGTGGCCCAGGTCCTGTGCAGGGAGGGACAGTTCGGCGGCGCCAGCTACTGGGAGGTGGAGTGGAGTGGCGGGGGCTGGGTGGACATCGGCGTCACCTACCGCGGTATCGGACGCAAGGGCGGCGGCAAGCCCTGCCTGCTCGGCCGCAACGAGAACTCATGGCGGCTGAGGTGTACACACGCCGGCTACGCAGCCTGGCACGACAACCGTAAGACCACGGTGGCGGCGCCGCCCTGCCCCAGGATCGGCGTGTTCCTGGAGCGCCAGAAAGGAGCGCTGTCCTTTTACAGCGTGTCGGACACGGTGGTGCTGCTGCACACGTTCCGCTGCCCCTTCTCCCAGCCGCTGTACCCGGCCTTCCGCCTGGACCTGGACTCCACCCTGCTCATCTGCCCTCATGAAGGAGGCAATGGAAACCCATCTTAAACCTGAATTACCGACCCTGTAGCTGATCTACTGAAAGAGCTGTTTACTCTAGAAACATCATGAAAGGAAGAAGAATCACAGGCAGAAAGGAAACACCAAACACCTTTTTTCCTTACATGTCTTTTTGCATAGTAAATGTCTTTCTTGAAGCAGAGAAAGAAAAATCCTTTTGATTGTAAAATACTGTTTTTGGATGATTTTCAGCTTGAGTTCTATACAGTTTGCACACATTCACAATAAGGCCTTTTTCACAGCAGACATTTGACAGTTTGTCCTCGCAGCAAAAGAAAACGTGTTTCTGGTAACACTACAGATGGCTGGCGCAGGACCAGGACCCGGCTACGTGTCAAACTTTCAACACAGGTTTTGGAACCACTTCCTAATAAGCCAGAAAGATATATAACTAGTAGTTATATGAATGGTTAAATACCTTCATAGATTGCTGTAAATCCTTTTGATCGGACCAGATGTCTTCTTACTTTCTGGAAAAGAGCTGGGGAGTATTTGGACCAAAACTCCATTAAAATAAGATTTGTGGTGATGGTAAAATTTAAATAATATTTACCATTATTTATACCAATATTTATACTAACATTATTACTAAATAGAACTTATAGCTAAATGGATCTTTCGCCAAATAATATGCCAACAGATACAACTTACAAACCGTTTATTTAAAAAAATGTTTTATTAGAAAGTGATACCCATCATTTTATTAAGATGTGATTGATTTTTTTTTCTTTTAATAATGGAGCCTGCAAAATGACCTCAGCCTTAGATTTAGACAGATGAAATGCCATATTGAAGAAAACATTTTTGTGAGGTCATGCTCTTTAGAGGTGGTTTGAGATCATTTTCATTTATTTTGGGGGTTTGAGAACAACACTTAGCAGGTCATTTTCAATTTCAAATTTCTGTTTATGTGATATCTACATTGGTATACAACCCACATTCAGTAACAATTTATGATCACATACATTAAAGTGATGTTGACCAAAGAGCTGTACAAAGGATACTGAATCAGTAGTGAAAAGGCACAAATCAAAATAACAAATGGCAATGAGCAAATACAAAGCAATATCAAATTATATGCATAAAACAGAAGGAAACTTGTAAAGATGAATTTTTCAAAAAGAAATTACAATTATAAAAATTATAAAAACCACTAGGAGCAAACAAAGGCCACTGAAAACATGTATGTCTTGAGTTTTGTCTCAAAATGTTAATAGAGGGGAACACTATTGAAAGTGGAGCAAAAGGAACAATCTCCTTTACTCACCGGACTATTTTAAAGCTAAATATCTCTATTCATAAAGTGATATTTAAATATTCGAAGCCAATATGAGCACCACTATTCCATTTTTTGTCATCTTTATGGTTTGGTTTTGTTGGTTCAGGAAAGCAGCATAAACTGATTTAATGGGAATTCTAACCTAAAAAAATCCTATTCATTGCCTCATATTTGTTTAGTCCAGCTTACATTTTTTGGGGTTAAAATTAACTGGCATCATATTTTTCTATTGATATGTGCCCTATAAACCCTCTTTCCATTTAGAGGTGGTTTGATTCAAGAATGACAGAGGACAATAATCTACTTATCATAGATTCCTCAGTGTGACAGTGGCCTTGCCTTCCATCTGGATGGATGCCATACTGTAGTCACAGCTTTTCCTATTCAAAATGGTGCTATTGCAGGTGACCCGAACACTGTGTGACACCCTTAAACCAAACTATTTCTGTAATGGGAATAATTCTGAGGATCAGTGTATGTAAATCCAAAATAAAAACATTATTAAATATATATATATATACTTCATATTTTTATATATATATAATATATAATATGAAGTGGCTATCGACTCTATTTCAACACTTTTTTTTGAAAGGCATGTTCAAAATTGTCATCATTTCATCAAAATAATACTAACAGAAAATCGTATTACACGTACCACTAATAAAACAATAAATGTATTACAATGCAATCCAGAAAATTATATTTCTGAAGTTGCCAATCTGATCAGATCTGAGAGTTAAATGCAAAGTAAGGAACACCCTTTTGCCATGAAGTGCATTATATTTTAAGATGTAACATTTAACTGAACTGTCCATGCTGTTCTGTAGAATTTAATTCCCTTGTAGCGTTTCATCACCCGTTTCCTCTCTGTGCTTACGTTATTGTTCTTTAATGTGACTGTAATTTAAAGTTGTGTATGTTTGAGGGTTGGCTTTTTCAGGATGAGCTCAGTGTGCCTTGGTTGGCTCATAATAAACTGATCCATGGAGGTCTGAATTGATGGTCTGAGTCCATTTCATATCCAATTAACAAGCATTTATCCAGTGATTGATTGCACAGTTTGTCAGCTTGCACCCATAAAATAAGAATTCCACTTGTAAAGGAGACCTTCGGACTTGCATTTACTCAGTGCTTTAAAATTTGAATTAGATTAATCTTTTTTGGAGAAACATGTTTTTATATACAATGAATTTGACTCAGCTTTAGTGGCTCTCAGTGTATGTACATCACTAAACCACTCAAAGATGATTTCACGCTCTTGTTCTTTGGTATAAATATTACATACATAAATTAACAAATAATTATAATATTTATATTGTAGTAAACTTCTAAAAAATTGTAAAAGCTGTAGTTATTTACAAGAAACCATAATATCATTAATTTTATATTTGAATATATTTGGGGCAATGCCAAAACTGCCTTGGGTGTCACCCTAAAAAACTTGGTATCAGATAATTTAACATTTAATCTAAAATGTATTTATCTTCTTTTTCAGTTACACCAGTTCAATTGTTTTTGTTAAAAACATCACATAAAGTCATGATTTTTGTAAAAATAAAAGATATAAATGGACTTTCAAATTTGAAAGACCTGATGAATGCTTCTTAAACCGCATTTAAAAAATAATTGCCTATTTATCATTGTACATCTTTTTGTTTTGTTTTTGAACAGTTAACTAATAAAACAAACTCGTTGAAGATCTGCCTTAACTAACAGTGCTTTAAAAATTTGAAGCACTTTAGAACTTTAGATTCTTGTCAGTAATGTAAAACTATCTATGAAAGGTGTCTGACTGATCCCACAAGTTTTCTACAGCAGAATACACCAACCATAAACACAGCAACAGATGCTTGGTGCCCACAGATCCTGATCTTTCCATCAGAGAGTCATTCTGGGATTACATGAGGAGACTGAGCTGAGAGGCCTAAATCCACAGAAAAAAAACTATTATCAGCATCAGTTGAGAAACCCATTCTCACTTTACTTTTAATGTCTAACACTTTTGCAGAGAAGGGCTACCGTACAAAAAACATGAACTACCTCAACACTGAATAAAAGTAGCCATCAATAGTCAATAATCGAAACAAAATCTCAAATCCCAGAAACGGCCTAATGGACTTTACAAGTGTGTACAACAGCAACACAACATTTCTTGGTTTTAGATACTCACATCATATAAAAAACAACTGAAAAAAAGAGAATTTTTCAGGAAGAGAAACAGAGGAGGATTCCTTTTCCAGGATGAACAGGCTGCAATAGGTGATGTAAACAGGATGGAAACAATACATTGGATCAGGAAAATCTAGTATGACATTATTTGGAATAACTGAAATGTATTAATTAATGGTGTAAGTGGAGGATGAGGTGACAGGATCCATCTCAGCTTCTAGGTGAACCAGGACAGCAACAGAAACACAGAAAACACAGTGCAGGACTCCAGGAACACATCAGTTTCAAAGAAGTATGTCAGTGTGTCATGAGTGTTACAGAGGGAAGAAAGAAAGAGAAGCCCAGGGTATTTGGTGAGGTGAAACTTTGACAGCACAACAACACAACAGGTAATTGAGCAGCAGCATCCTGACCCTATTTGACCTGCGTGGAACCTTAGTTAGTATCACTGGTAACAGCTATGTTTGCGTACTAGTTCGTGTCAACATGGCTGCCCCTTTTTTGTCCAAAGCTCTGATATGAGAATAGATTTCAACAACTTCAACATTGTGTACATTTCAGCGAGTAATTTCTCCTAATGTTCGTGAATAAAACACAAGCCTGACAGTCCGCACTGAGGGATGATAACCCCGTGGCAGTAGAGTGGGAAGTCGAGTCACGTGACCACACTCGACATAAACAGATGTCATATGATTCTCGGTTGATTTTCCTCCAACATGGCGGCCAGGTCGCAGCAGCCGCCGCTGGCCGCTGCTCTGGTCCTCGTCGTCGTCCTCGGCGGGAGTTTGGCTCTTCCTCTCGGGCCAAAGACGCCGCGGGCTCCTGCCTGCGGGTACCAGGTCAGCTTGTATTTTGTTTTTGTTTTTTTTTCAAGCGTGTTCGGCTTCGTTGAGAGAGAAAGTGAGACAGAGAGGGAAAAATCCTAAAACAGTTTCAAAAGCATTCATCACGTCTCTCAAAATGCACATTTTGTGTTACTGTAGGTTTCTTATCATTTGAAAGTCTTGTATCATTTGTACAATATATTTTACCAATGTCACGATTTTATGCGATTTTTGACACAAAATGTCAAAAGAATGATACATAAATATTTAATTAACCTAGAATATAGAACTAGTTAAAAGAATGTTTTTTAATATAAAAACATTTTCTAAGAAAATAAACTATCATTTGAAGTATAAAGTTTTTAGGGTTACACCACTTAATCGTTTTATTGTTGTTTTATTGTCCTATAAATACTGTTCATGTTTTAAAACGCTCAATCCACAGATAAATGCACACAGCCAGAATTCAGAAAACTGAGCCTTAAACTAAGCTTCTATGAAGGACATTTCTATCTTTTTTTCCCAAAAATTATCTGCCATTTTCTGAAATGTAAAATGGTTTGACCAAAAACGAAAATTTTACATAAAAAAAGCCAGGGGCTTTAAACGGTTACCATGAACAACGAAGCTGGCTTACAGTATCACTAGAGTGAGGCTCCTCTTCTTCAACAATGGTCCATCATGCAAAATCTGCATTGATGTAGCAAAGCCAAACAGTGTGTTTTGGGCTGTGGACAAAAGGAATAAAATATAAAAGCTCATATATTCAACTGTATGGATCTACAAATGACACAGATATGCACAGGTCCAAGACTCATAATGCATAGCCCACATCTAGAAATATAAGAGTTCAGAGGGGAAAAAACACTGTTTGGTGAAGCTGTTACCAACTCACAGACATGTGAAATGTGAGCAACTACTTCTGCTTTTTGTAACGTCAAAAGAGAAACGCTTTGGGAACACAGTTGATTATTGAAACTTCTTATATTGTCCGTTGTGTCCAATCTTTATCTGAAAATAACCAAAGCTGTCAAATAAATCTGTCTGTGTGTGTCTGTGTGTGTCTGTGTGTGTCTGTGTGTGTGTGTGTGTGTGTGTGTGTGTGTGTGTGTGTGTGTGTGTAGTCATGTCATGCTACAAAGTCCAACATGCTGAATGTCCATTTGGTCCCTCACACACACGATGATGTCGGCTGGCTCAAGACTGTGGATCAATACTTCTATGGAGGTCAGTCTAACACACACACACCCTTTCCCTCCCCCTTTTCTTGTCCAAACAGATAACCTAACGTGTGTGTTTCATTGTAAATTGTTTGGGTCATGTTGGTGATCATAAATTCTATGATCACAATAACATTTATATGATGGAGTATAAGTATTTTTCCATTTTTCCAAAGCTGATATCTAGGAAAAAAACTAGAATATATTTACATATGTGTAGTTGGGGCGAAGTTGAATTTTTTTAATGTATATGTTTATGTTCATCTTTTTGATAAAAGTTTTTCTTAAACAAGTTTTATTCACATGCATAAACATATTGTGTGTCAGTGCATGTCTTTTTTATTGTTTATTTTTTGATGTGGGCTTTTTTCCCTCTTTATTTTATTATGCTTTTTTACAATAGAAGTTAGATATTTTCTAAATAAATGGAAAAATAGAAAAAAAAATAAAGGGTTCAGAATGTAACATTTGTTAGAACCAACACAGAATTCCATCTACACTCAGTAGTTATGAATCAATAAATCAACATCTGTAAACTACTCAGCCTCCAAATATTTAATTAATTTATTTTTTTCTACTTGTATGAACAAACATTGCACTTGAATGAACCCTGCAGCTCTCACATGGCCACATTTTGTTATGCTAAGCAACAAGCAAACACTGTAATAACACTTTTATAGTTTTGGTGGCATTGAGTGAATAGCTATATTTTAACGTCACATGTCTTTCTACAGCAGGACAGCTGTGTGCCCTGCAGGTGACTATCATCTGCTCCTGACTTCTGTGTCTTTTTTCTGTGAGAATGTGTGAGCAGCATTGTAGATAGTTTTAGTGTGTGTCGATGTAGATGTTTTAGCCTCAATGTTTATGTGCAATCTAATACTACGGTGTACACACTTGGTTTTGAATTGAAAAAATTGTAAAAATCTGAAAATTGTGTTGAGAAAAAAAAATTAAATTTCTTTCAAGTTTTGAAGTCATGAAAGCGTCTGTAATCGGGTGTTTTTGCTTAAAGCTACAAAAGTCTCTGTGTAAATGTGTTTAATCAGTTTAGTTTTTTCCTTTAATCTGTGTGGGTGCATGTTTGTAGACCGCAACGACATTCAACATGCGGGGGTGCAGTACATCCTGGATTCCGTGGTGGATCAGCTGTTGAAGAATCCAGACAGGAGGTTCATCTATGTGGAGACAGCTTTCTTCTACCGCTGGTGGAAGCAGCAGAGCTCCAGCATGCAGCAGACAGTCATGCAGCTGGTCAATGAAGGTACACGAGTCAACACCACACATTCGCACTCCCTCTTCATCACGTCTAAACACCTATCCTCCTTACTGCAGGCCGTCTGGAGTTTGTGAACGGCGGCTGGTGCATGAGTGACGAGGCCACCACCCACTACAGCGCTGTCATCGACCAGATGACCATGGGCCTGCGCTTCCTCAATGAGACGTTTGGTGCCTGTGGTCGTCCCCGGGTCGCCTGGCACATCGACCCCTTTGGTCATGCCCGTGAACACGCCTCCATGTTTGCACAGGTAGTTTAGCTCAAGACAAAGACCAGAAAGCAAGCAAGTCACGTTTAAAATTATAAGTTAAAAAAAAAAAAAAAAACTGTGAGACCTGTACATTTTATAGACGTAATATTTTAATGAGTTAAACAATAAAGGATAATCAGAGATTTTAAGATGTTTCCATAGGTGTTTCCCTTTCATTCTGTCAATTTACAAGAGTTATAGAAATAGTTCAGACACCTATGTGTCTTGTTCCAGATGGGATATGACGGCTTCTTCTTTGGCCGTTTGGACTACCAGGACCGGACTCGCAGGATGATGGTGAAGGAGCAGGAGCTTCTTTGGAGAGCGTCTGACAGCCTCACACCCCCCATGGCCGACCTCTTCACTGGTAACAAAAATACTTCACCCAAATTACAAAATGATTATTTATTGTCGAGCGTGACCAGACATCACTAAAGATATGTGATGAAATCATTTGTAACCTTTTCCCCTCTGTCCCCAAACTCAACAGGGATCCTTCCTAATGGGTACAACCCCCCTGAAGGCTTCTGCTGGGACCAAAGCTGTGATGATCCACCAATCAGAGACGACCCCGACCTGGAAGACTATAATGTCGATGATGTGGTGAAACGCTTCCTCACCATCGCCAACAATCAGGTTAGACACACACACACGCACACACACACTCATTTGGACAGAAAAACATCATATGTCAGGCCAGATTTATTTCCCTTGGATGGAAAAGTCATGCCCCACCCCACTCTGCCTCTGATTGGCTAGCACTCTTTGCCTTTGTTGGTAAGTTGGTTTAAGACATGATGAGTGAGATTGTTAGGGTGAGAATATTAAGTTAAATCATTCAGAGGTGAGTCGGGCAATTCTCAAATGACTTAACCATCCTTGAGGGGGGGAAAAAAACTTGCGTATTTCATTAGTGAGATGTTGTGGTAAAATATATGCACCTGCTTGAGATTCTCCTGTGTTTGGGTTACCTATTTTTTAACAATTCATCTGCTTCATCTTAATACTCTTTAAGGCTTTGGTGTATAAGACCAATCACATCATCATGACCATGGGTTCAGACTTCCAGTATGAAAATGCCAACCTGTGGTACAAGAACCTGGACAAGCTCATCCGCTACGTAAATGCCCAGCAGACAAATGGCAGCAAAGTCAATGTCCTCTATTCTACGCCCTCCTGTTACCTCCAGGAGCTGCACAGAGCAAACACCACATGGTAGTAAGACAATAAATGAATAAGAAAATTGTCTTGTTGAAATAACAAGGTGAACCTATATTCACGGTATGATTTGTATGTATTTTCTGCATAGGGCTTTGAAGGCAGATGATTTCTTCCCCTACGCAGACGATTCTCATGATTTCTGGACGGGCTACTTCACCAGCCGACCGGCTCTGAAACGCTATGAGAGGCTCAGCAACAGCAATCTGCAGGTAGTCAGAGGTTGAGATCTTCCCTCAGTCAGTTCATTTCAACCCTGGACATAAGTGGCTGATTCTAACTGCACTAATTAAATTGTAGAAGTTAAATGCTTTGGCATATTAGTATGTGCTAATATAAGGTATCGTGACAAGTAAAAACCTATTGATGGCAGTGGTTAATGGATAACTAATGTCATGAGGTTCATCCTCTCAGATCCAAAATGTCTGTGGTAAATAATAAGTAAGAATGTAGTTAGCATAATACTGCATCCTGGAGTGGTGAAGAGGTCTGTGGACTGGTGTATTTGTATGTGTGTGCATGTTTTTTTTGTACAGACGTGTAACCAGCTGGAGGTCCTCGCTGGGCCACTCTCTAGGAAGGGACCCTTTGGAGAGGGCGACAGCTCGACCATGAGTGAGATTTTATTTTTTTGCTACTCTATGCTGTAAAACATTGTTTAGGAATCAGGCCTCTGGGGAGGAAAGCCCTTCTGTCTCCCCCTCACGGTCACATTTATACCTTAGGAGAAATGGCTTTGAAATGGAGAACGAAATCACCCCAAATTTATTTTATCCTTAATGACACAATGCTGTTGTCATGTTGTTAGACTTAAGACTGTTAGAAATAAATTGTCAGCGACTGATAGACGCTTTCTTTGGCAGAGAAAGCCATGGCAGTGGCTCAGCACCACGACGCAGTGTCAGGCACCGAGAAGCAACACGTAGCCAACGACTACGCCAGGAGGCTTGCCAACGGCTGGCAGCACTGTCAGGTAGTTAAAACTACTCAGCTTTTTTTCTTGCTTGCTGGCTTGTTGTTTTTGCCATTTGGGCAACGCTATTGTGAAATTGTAGTATCACATACATTATTCTATTAATTATAATGCTTAAATGGAATTGTGAAAATGGAATTATATTTTTGTGCTTTATGTGTCCATAGTATATGATGGAGAATATGTCATGTCTGCTCCTCCCAGGTTCTGGTCAGTAATAGTCTGGCTGCTCTCAGCGGCTCATCTGAGAAACGATTCTTCTGTGACAACCTCAACATCAGTGTGTGTTCTCTCTCAGAGTCCAGCAAAAAGGTGACACACACTCTCACTCTCTCTCTGTCTCTGTCTCTCTGTCTCATGAAGTCCAAAAAAATACAATACATCATTTTTCCAAGTCCATGTCACATCCTTTGTAAATACAGATAAACTTAAAGGTGTAGTTAGGGCAGACTTTTGTCTCCATCTTCTGGCAGTTAAAGTAATTACAGACATACATACTTACAAGTGCGTTTTGAATACTTTACTATTAATGAAACATCTGTTTATGGAACAGGTGCATTTTTTCTTGTTTAAGTTTCAACATATCTCCCAGCTCTGGCCATATTTCCCTATCCTATTAAAAAAAAAAAAAAAAAGTATCAATCCTACCACACAAGATCCTAAAAAATCCTCCGACTGTAAAATTCATGAAATTGGCCATGTAGTGCTGAACTCAATCCACAGTGTGTGAACTGGTTTGGCGAGGACTTGTATGGATCAAATGTTCATCTGAGAGTTTTACGTAACACGGGTTTAATATTATTAATCAGTTGTTTTCATTCCAAAATGTCACTCAAAGCCACATCTCTGTCTCAGTTCTCAGTCAGCGTGTACAACCCTCTTGCTCGGCCTGTCATCTGGCCTGTCAGGCTTCCAGTCAACGGAACAGCGTACACCGTATCTGATGCCAGCGGAAACTCTGTGGACTGCAAGGTCAGCAAGTGTGTTTGGCAGCATTACAAGAAAATGACACATGATGTTTTATTTTATGGACACTTGCTAGTAGTTAAAATATAGTTTTTATTCTCATCTTAAGATAATATGCATCTCACAAGTTTTTATAATATAGAATGATATGATTTCATGAAATAATCCAAAACGAACCTTTTGGCCATGATTCAGCAGGTATAGGGTATTGGGGTTAGTGACAAATCATGGTTGGCAAGATGGAAAAGTCAATAACTTTTTATAATGAAGTTTTAATTAGCATTCATCAGGTCTCTCAAAATGTCCACTTTTATGTTTGTGTTGTTTTTTTGTGATTTAAAAGTCCATTTGTACCATTCATTCTTACAAAAATCTGTTTTTGTGCTATTATTGAGACAAAATGATAAATGTTGTAACCAAAAATTCAAATTTTAAAATATTGAAACCACCTAGAACATTAAACCTCGTTGATAGCATTTGTTTTTATATATTTATTTATTTTTTACTCCTAAAAGAGTTACAATATTTGGTAACAAGTTGTTAGGGATCCACCACATCACATGCTCAGCAGCTTTTCTTCATCCCTGTTCCAGGTGCTTCCGGTGTCGAGAGTTACTCAGGAGGTGAGGAGGAACAGAGGCTTCGCGATAAACGAGCTGGTATTCCAGGTGCAAGCTCCTCCTCTGGGCTACAGCACTTACTTCGTGTCCCTGCTTCAGGACGGGCCTCCACCTGTCAACACGCACCACCGTGCGCCCACAGCAATCCAGAACAAGGTCTTGACTCTGCGTTATTATACACTTGTTTCATGCTGGGGAATAAATGGGTCAGTGACAAATCATCATCATCAAAACATCATAAAATACAGTTTTAAGAAGCATTCACCAGGTCTCTCAAAATGTACATTTTATGTCCATGTTGGTTTCTTATGATTTAAATGTCCATTTCTACCATTCATTTTTACAAAAATCTGGATTAAACTATCTGGTATCAATTTTTTACATTGTGATTACACATTGTGATTGCTCAAAGTCCATCAGATGTTAAACAAACTTGCATTATCGACTCCAGTTCCTACGAGTGACCTTTGACCCTGTTACTGGCCTGTTGAGCAGCCTCAGCAACTTGGAGACCAACCAGACCATCAAACTGATGCAGAATTTCTATTGGTTAGTATCTCAGAGAAAAAGCATCAAGCATACTTTTTAATCTTTCATCTTTTGAAATGAACCTTTTTCTGTTAATGTGTGAATGTTGCATGTTCCAGGTACAATGCCAGCGACGGGAACAACTCATGCAGTAACCAGCCTTCAGGCGCTTACATCTTCAGACCCAACTCCTCCACACCTTTTACAATCAGCCAGACGGCCTCGACTGAGAACGTTCAGGTGGAGTCGGCCTCATAATATCACACCACGGTTCTTTTTATCACCCAGCCAGTGTCGACTTAAAATAAGGAAGAACTTTTAATTGATGCAATTACTCTGCTTTACTCGGGCATCTGTTCCTTGGTCAATAAGAGTCTGCCAGACACATGGTTTTGTGTGTTTTTTTTTGTGACAAAGCCAGCTTACTTTAATCTCAGGTCTGAGCGATTCACCAAAAAAATCACAAAATAAATAAATAAACTTTTAAAATAATTATGTTTTAATTTGGAAGACTAAAATCAAGAAATATGAGTCTTTTACAGTATTTCAAACTGTATGGAGGCAAATGCATTTGAAGATGCCACCTTCTTATTCAGTTTGAAGTCAGTCCAGATCTCACATTCATGATATTCAGAGAAATGTTCTGGAGAAATTGTACAACTGGAAGCAGTGTTTGCATGTGACAGGTGACAAGGAGAAGTATTATTAATACTTAATAATATAAGTATTTATTTGTATCGTCTCACACCCTTTCTCCTCAGACCTCGGTGGTGCAGGAGATTAGGCAGTGGTTTGCTCCTTGGGTGTCTCAGGTGGTTCGTCTATACTCCAACAGCAGAGCTCTAGAGCTGGAGTGGACAATCGGTCCAGTTCCTATTGAGTGAGTCAATACACTTTACACTTGTCTGTCTTAACTGCTGCATGTCCTTTTTAAAAATTTGTAGCTCTAAACTTCCTCTCTCCTTGTCTCCATCAGTGATGACCTGGGGAAGGAGGTGATCACTCGTTTAGACACCAGTATCGAAACTTCTGAAATTTTCTACACTGACTCCAATGGCAGAGAGGTGCTGCAGAGAAAGTAAGTCGACTGGCTGTAAACGTTACACATTTACACACACTTAACCCAAACAATGCAATAAACATGTACTCATAAGATCACAATTCAACCCTGTTGCTGTATTTGCTAAAAAATGTTCCAACCCTGTTGCTGTATTTGCTAAAAAATGTTCCCTATCCAAACTAATAAAGATTTTAATGTAAAAGTTAAATGATGTTAAGTCTTATAACAATCTCTAATAACTGTGTGTGTGTGTGTGGGGGGGGGGTGGTCGGTCCCACAGGAAAGACTACCGGCCCACTTGGAAACTCAGGCAGTCGGAGCCCATCGCTGGAAACTACTACCCCATCAACTCTCGTGCTTTCATCAAGGTGCTTTAACGTGTCTTTCAGAACCTGTTGTTTTTTTTTGTTTTTGTCGTAAACTTAAAACTAGTTTTCTGTTCCTTAAGAATATTTATATCAAGTGCACACATCATGATTTGCAGCCTGTCTGTCCTGCAGGAGGGATTCTCCTCTGTTTCTATTCCTCAGGTTTCTTCCGTTTTTTTCCCCAGTTAAAGTTTTTTTTGAAAGACTTTTCCTTATACAATGTGAGGGTCTAAGGATGGGACATGGTGTGTTGGCAAATCTGTAAATTGTGATTTTTCAAATATACCTGACTTGACTCAAATGTGCGGCTAACTATAGCTATAAATATTAGTGTAAACACAAGACATTCAGTCTTTGTTCTGACTAATTTATTTCTGATGTTTTTATAGTGAATATTTTCATGAATATGCAAAAAAGAATGTTCTCTGGGACCTTTTTGCTTCTCAGCTTACTTTGGTTAACTCTGTGTGTGTGTGTGTGTGTGTGTGTGTGTGTGTGTGTGTGTGTGTGTGTGTGTGTGTGTGTGTGTGTGTGTGTGTGTGTGTGTGTGTGTGTGTGTGTGTGTGTGTGTGTGTGTGTGTGTGTGTGTGTGTGTGTGTGTGTGTGTGTGTGTGTGTGTGTGTTTTCGTTTTCAGGATGATGAAGACCAGCTCACTGTGGTGACGGATCGCTCTCAAGGAGGAGGCAGCATCAAGAACGGCTCTCTGGAGATCATGGTCATACACACACACACACACTAAGTCATTCATAGCCCACCACTGACTCAACATGGAAATTACTTGAATACACACACACACACACCACTCAGCTGTGTGCCACACTGCAGAGCTAATCCTCCGTTTGCAAGTGCTTAAACTGGATCAAACCAAACAAGGAGGCGCCCTCACTTTTCACAGCGTGTGTTTGTGTAAGAGGCGGGAACAGACTGTCCATTAACCCCCCCCCCCCACAGCTCCACCGCCGGCTGCTGTACGATGATGTCCGCGGTGTGGCCGAGCCCCTCAACGAGACCTCCGACATCTTCCCAGAGGGCTTGGTGGTCCGCGGCCGCCTCCTGCTCACGCTGGAGCGCCCGCCTGTTGCCGCCGACAACCACCGTCCCCTGGCACAGGAGGTGGTGCTGCAGCCGCTGCTGACGTTCACGGATGGAGAGCTGCACCCCACTACTCGGCTAGAGGTGAGTGAGCAGCCGCCATGACACGTCTCCACCTGCTGTATACGGGTTTAAGCAAAACATATTCTTTTAGGTGTGATATAAAGTTCTAAAAACAATTTTTAGTCCCAAATGTCCCTTTTTCAGTGTCAAATGTTCCTTTCAATGCCAAATGTACCATGTTCAGTGCCAAATGTCCCCTTTTAGTTTCACCTCTTAGGTGAAAAATGAAATAAAATAAATGTTTTATCAGGATGAAAGTGAATCTGCAAATCTTTCAGAGCGTGTGAACGATCTGAAAATTTCTTTGCAATTCTAATTATTTTAGTATTACTAAAATTATGTTTAAGTGATTGGGGGGGGAAAAAAACTATTCACATGCATTAACTTCCATACATCTAAGTGAAAATAAAATGTATGCAGCGTAATGTACTGCAATATAAACAAAAAACACAGAAAATCACGTCAAGGGCTGTCAAAGCTGGAGTTTCAACACTACCAATTTATTACTGCCTACCATCCTCCCTCTGTTTTTGTCTCATTTTGTCAATTCAACACAATATTGTGCATGTGATGACTTATTGTTTTAGACTGAGAATCAACAATCAGTTAAGATCAACATCTATTCACTCAGAAATTATACTAATTGCACCCTACCTTTTACTTGATCTTATAAAAAGATGTACTAACACATTTGAAATTTGAATAAATGAATGATAAATTAAATTGTATTGCGGAAAAATTGCTAAGCGGTTTGGAGGATTGCCAATGTTGTTTCGAGAATGTAATTTCCGTTTCAAGAAATGAGCCAAACTGATGGAGGAAAAACTCTAATGAAGTGAATCTTATCTAATTATTGAAGGCAATTTCTGTGACTGCCTGTTGGGGTTGTCATGTTGTAATTGTGTGCTATAAAGTTGTTTACTGCGTGTTTAAACAATCTCTCCTATGCCCTGTGTGCAGTTCTCTGGGCTCCAGGCTGCGCTGCCCCCTGCTGTTCACCTGCTGACACTGACTCAGTGGGACCAGGACCTGGTCCTGCTCAGGCTGGAGCATCAGTTCCAGAGCTGGGAGAGCAAAGTAAATTCACAGCCAGTCACCGTCAACCTGCAGGTCAGACCCGGTGAAGATTGGACAGAAACAAAACACACTAATAATCACTTCATATAAAATATTAAAAATGACAACAATGTGTTTTATTTCAAGCATTACAGATGCTAGGATTACTTTTTTGATTTTATTTTTCCATGTAATTATTTTAAGGGTCAGTTACAAATTGTTAGGAAGATGAGAAAGTTGAAAACTTTTCCAAATACAGTTTTAAGAAGAAGCAACTCTTTCGAAATATACAGTTCATGTTTATGTTGTTTTCTTGTCATTTAAAAGTCCATTTTTATCTCTCTTTTTTTTCTCCAAAAATCATGATTTTTGTTTGCAGTTTTTGACCATAATGTGAAATGGTTTTACCATATTTATTTAATTCACCTAGAATATAAAACTAGTTGATAGCACGTGTTTTCATTTTTTAAAGCCTTTTTTGAGAACTAAACTGGTACCAAGTTTTTAGGGTTACACCACATGGCACTTTTGACATTGTCCCATATACTGTGTGTGTGCTGATCAAGTGATTGACAACATTTTGGATTTCTGGTAAGCTGTGACTTTTATAAAAATCAATGACTAACCCTCACTCACTGACTGTTTTTAAAAAAAAAAAAAAAAAAAAAAAACTTGCACAAAGGGTAATTTACCAATTTTGTTGACTTGTGACATGGTGGGAATGAAGTTCAGAAACATGCCAAAGAATTACAAATATTAAACAATCAAAAAAATTAGGGTTATTAATATAAATATGCGGGCGACACGGTGGAGCAGTGGGTAGCACTGTTGCCTCACAGCAAGAAGGTCGCAGGTTCAAGACCGCCTTGGGGCCTGGGTCTGGGACCTTTCTGTGTGGAGTTTGCATGTTCTCCCCGTGTCTGCGTGGGTTTTCACCGGGTACTCCGGTTTCCTCCCACAATACAAAACATGCTCAGGTTAATTGGCAAATCTAAATTGCCCATAGGTGTGAGTGTGTGTGTGAATGGTGTGTGTGCCCCACGATTGGCTGGCGACCATCTGGGGTGTATCCCTGCCTCTCGCCATAAAATGCGCTGGGATAGGCTCCAGCAGACCCCTGCGACCCTGAAAAGGAATAAGCGGGATAGAAAATGGATGGATGGATATAAATATGCACTCATGGATGATGTCTTCTTTTTCGACTCTAGAAGCTGTTTTCTACTCTGGAGGTGCTGGGCGTCTCTGAGCTGAACCTGTCAGCCAATCAGTGGAAAGAGGAGATGACACGTTTTGACTGGACGCCACAGATGGGTATGAAGCCTCTAGAAGAGTCTTCTTACACTACAATAGCCCCCCACATAAGTGTGAATTTTGTTTGGTGTCACAGCACTCCATCTATCTTTTAAGATATTTTAGTTTGGAGGCCTGACTAATTACTCATGTGAAGAACCACAGCATCGACACAAAGTTTCTCCTATGAAATGAATATGTTCAGAAACTTAGTCATCTGAATGTGCTTCAAAATATTTGTTGAAATTCCCTTTTTTTTTAAATTTATTTAGACATTTCTATTTCTTGTATAGACGTATAAACTTTGGCCTGATGCTGGTGCTGGACATAAGGGAGGGAGGGTCAGCAGATATTTCAGAGAGAAAGTGGCCAGTAGCATCTGAAGGATCTTATTTTAATTCACAGAATGATTTAGTGCCTACTGGCAAATTCTCACCTAAGCTTTAACCTTCCTCCACTTTGGACAATATTTGACAATTAGTAAACATCCAGCAGCGGCGTGTTAACAGATTTGTCTAATCTGTCAGCTGTTCTGGGCAGATCACTGCAGCTGGTGAGCTGCCAGGCGCTGATAGACCGCTCAGCTGGTAGCCGAGGGTTGAGTTCCGTTAGAGCAGAACGAGGACGCCAGGGTGAATAGAGATCCACTGACGCCTTTTTAATTCTGGGGGTGCTAATCATTGCTCCATTAAGCAACGTAACTGTAAAGACTGCTTTCCTGCTGGGGCCAATTAAGCAGGGAGTGTAATATAATATGCCATAAATGCATTGTAGTGGTTCATAGCTTCATAGTAAACTGTGGGCCTTTGAGCAGTTTGAGACTCATTTGGTTAAAATTCATTTCCAGAGGGCAAGCCCCTGCCGAAGAAGGTTGAAGACCCCTCAGCATGGGAGATCACCTTAAGGCCGATGGAGATCCGGACCTTCCTGCTCCGAGTCAGCTTCAGATAGAGAAGTGCATGCTTCAATGAATGCCCAGAATGAATCAGCAATGCTCCTTCAATCAGTATAAGCTCCTGTGGCCTCTTGCTTTGTGTTTGATTAAACAGGTGAGAACTATTTCCACACCAGGTGGGAAATGTGCAGGCACGTGAGGCAGGTTGAATAAGGCTTTTAATAAAAAAAAAAAGGCACTGAGGAAAATAAATCTAAATGAATGTAGCCAGATTTTCCCTAAAAATGTTTGTTAATTTTTTGGAACTGAATGAAGAGTTTAATTAGATCTAATGTTCAAACAAGAAAAACACTTATTTGACTCAAGACTGAATTTTTTTTAGACCGCCTATACTGAATGTATAGTATTTGCTGAAGCTGCCTTCACATATCAAGACAAGCATTCTACATCCCTCTGAAACTGCTCATTTTCAACTTTAAAATTAGTTTTTCTACAAACTCATGCCAACCTATACAGACTGCCTGGTGTATATATTTGTATTTCTGCAAAATTATGTACATAGTTGTTATAATTTTATACTGATCAAGTCATTGATATTAAAGTATCATTCTTGCTACTTTTGCTTCTTGTATCAGACACATTGAGGCAGGTTTTTTCTTCAGATCATTTGATTAACACAGCAAAAGCACAATTTCAGTGTTTTTACATTTGGCGTCACTAAGAAAAGCCACCCATAAAAATTGGTTAATTTGTAAGCATTTTAGTATTCAAAGTTGTAAATCTGTCTTAAACATCCAAAATAAATGAGAGCATTGAAAGTCAGATGTAGGACTTTATTGGACTGTAACAGTCAAATAAAAAATAGAAGATTAAACAAAAATCTCTGGTGTGAAGCTGAACAAATGATATATTCTGTATCAACGCTCTCCCCAACCAATTACAAACTGATTGTGGTGCATTACCCTCACTTGGTCATGGCTGCATAGGGCCTACATTCGAACTCTAGAAATAAAAAATAAAAGAATGAGCTCGTATATTCATTCTTTTTTCTCCTGGCTTGTCCGCGTAAGGTCGTGGGAGTAGGTACAGTTGTCTCCGTGGGTGCATACGCCCTGAAACAAAAGAATCGACAGCATTTATGGCAGGGTTAAAGAGAGGTTAGTGATCTTATAATAAAATTAATACAACAGATTTTAAACAGCCCAAAGGTAAATTTCGGCTGCGGCTAGTAAAAGCTTCTCAGCTCTGATTCTCTGGCAGGAAACCAACGATGGCGACTTGCCAGAGCAGCTGATGGGAGAATTCACCAGCATGTGGCCGGCGTTCATTTCCCACCCAGGACATTAAGACTTTACAAGTGTAATTAGTATTAAAGTTAATGGTCTCCCTTTAATTCTGAGAGGTTTCTGTGTGCCAACATTATCATAAAGGACTGAAACAATCCTCACCTGCTGAAACTCAATCAGCTGTAGTTAAAGTGTCAGAATAGAAATCACGTTACCATAATGACTGTTCCTGAGCTGTTGTGCTGTGCCTGGTTAGCGCGGCCCACACTAGTGAAATTACAGCAATACTAAAACTACGATATAAATCAATTTAAAATTTAATCTCAATTTTAAAACGTGTAGTAGTAGTTTTGCACATTCAAATTCATATTGTTTTTACAACAATGTCAATAAGTGCCGCTGCTGCAAACAAATGAATACATGCTTAGAAAAAATATTGCATTTACGATGGAAAAATCAAGTTTATCTTAAATCAATACTCACACAACCACTTGCAAACTGAACAGTTATTTGATTGTAGTGATTCCACTCATCTACGATGGAGGTGAAAGAATCCCTTCCTAATTAGATTCTAATGCTAAATTTCCTCCCTGTGTTATTACCCGTTTACTGCAGCAATACACAGAGGTAATTTAACATTTAAAAGCCTCTAACTTTGGAAGACACTTGATTTGGCTAATTTGGATTACTAAAGCCTCCAATTAGCTTCAGCAGAACTTGAAAGTCCTGTGTTTTTTAAAGTTGTTATATTACTAACAAGATCGGTATAGTTTTTTTATAGTACAAAAAAAAAAATCTTAGTTTTACATCTCTATGCTCATGCACTGAATCTCTTTATAAAACATGCAGATTTGTGTGTGCCTAAATTTAAATGAACCTATTTCTCAAAGAAAGCCATAAAAAGAAGCCACCTGGGAGACACTCTAATATGTTGAAGACATTAGATCCAAAATTCAACTTTCCCGGGCAAAATGCAAAACTTCATGATTAGTGTAGGGGAGACTTGCAGCTGTAATCGCATCAAAAGGTGGTTCTACAAAGTAGTAACACGGTGGGGGGCCAAATAATATCACATGTACCACTTTTCAGTTTCTGGAGCCTGAAATGTGGCAAAAGGTCAAAAAGTGCAAGGGCAACTTTCACAACTGCAGTTATGTCATAGCTTCATGAACGGGTCATTTTAGAGCACAGTTTCTGAATTAGGGCTGTGTGCATTCCTGTTGCTTCAGAGATTTCTATAACACATACACCTTCCTAGATTTAAAACAAATTCAAACCTCACTCTTTACAATATGGCTCTTTTAAAAAAGATGGAATTTTTCTTTGGGAAGAAGCTAGATTATAGCACATTTGATTTCCTCCTTTTCAAAGATTCTCTTGCATTTCAGACACCATCATTAACCCTCTATTGCATAGTGTTGCCATATGGAAAACACTTCATTCTCATTTCTCTAAAAAAAAAAAATTGATGTAAAATCCGTTTTTATAGTTTATAGGCGTAAAAAGGGGGCTTTTATTTCTTAAGGACATACAATATATTAGGTCACATAACCAGAAAATTCTCTTTTCAGTCCCTTTTGCTCATGAACATTTGACAGAGGGCTAAGTGATCTGTATTTCTAATTAAAGTCCACTTTTCATTTATAGAGAAAGATTGTGTAATTTACCCATCAGTAACACAATGTTGTTTAAAGTCATTAAGAGAAATAATAGAACTAAACCTATAATATGAGACACTCGCTCAACACTGTGTTGTAAGCAGAGGTTTTCTGAGAATAGTGTTTTCTGGATAATTAACTAACTTTGGAGTCATTAACAGTTGCAACAGTGTGATCTAATCACTTTTCTTTCAGCGGAACAGTGATTGGGTTATTTCAGGTATGAAGCTACACACTAATTATTCATGTGCCCTTTGCTACTCTTCCTGGAAAAGAAATGAGTGAGATTTGTCTGAGGAAACCACCATGAATTAAAAGTTCATACTTCATTAGGAGAAAACTTTTCATGGTCGACAGGTGATTCAACACAATCATGTCCTTGGAGCATTTACCTTTAATTTACTGGAGGCCCCACATCCACAAAGGTGAGTGCGAAATTAAAAGTTGGTTTTGCATAAATCTTTGCGATAAACAAACCACTTACAGCTGTTTTGCAGCAATCTGAAGGGGGATATTCTAAAACCATTCCCACATATTGCTTTCGCACAGCAATTGTGTTTCTGCCTGTTGTGAACTGACCTGTCGGAACCTCTTGCAGGAGAAGTTTTTTGGCTGTGAGGAGTCTGTGATCTGGTTCTTCCTCTTGTTCTGGTACTTCTTCCTCTTGTCGTCAAGGTCACCGGAGATGCTGCCACCGCTGAAGAAGAGATAAGCAATTGTGTTATTTTCTGATTACTACACATTTTACAACTAGTGTGTTTAGGTCCTTTTAAAATGTTGAGTATTTACATTTTTTTATGATATTTTAACAGTTTTAAACATGTATCATACATATTTTATTAATGAAATGGGGCTTGTAATGAATCCTAATAGATGTTTTTTTAACAGAAGATATGTTGAGATAATCTGTCCTGAAAAGTGTTGCTACCTGGTGTGTCTGTACGCGTGTTTTTTTATTACCCAGCCTTAGCGCGAGCTTTGGGTCCCCAGAAGGCCTGAGGATTCTCCTGGAAGCGGGTTAAGTGGCGTTTACGGGACTGAGGGTTTGCGTCCTCCCTCACAGTGAAACAGGCCTCTTGACTACACACACACAATCCAACACAGAGGTGTCACATATGCAGACTTTAAAGCCCCAATTACACAAATCTAGATTTTTATATTTAATCCAGATACTTTTACATCCAATTTGTCCTTTAAACCACAACAACATGGCACCACTTCAGAGATTTGTCAAACCAGATAAACAAATGGAGAGATTTGAAAATATCAGATGGAGTAGATTGGAGGTGGATTCATGATGTCAAAGTGCATGCTAACATTTGCTGGACATGTCTCAGCTTATGTCTCTTCATGCGTTCATTGTCATTAGCAGCTTTACAGCTGAATTCAAGATTACTGCTTGAAGTGCAAGACACGGTTACTATGACAACAATGACGCTTTCACATGCTCTAAATGTTCTTTCCATGCAGGTATTTGAAATTTTGCTCATGAGCCTCTATATGGCATCACAAGCTGTTAGGCAGATTAGCATCAAAATATCTGGGTAAAAAAATAAGGACTAATGTAGCTGGGGACTAAAAACACAGATGTGATTTGATGATGAAAGAATGCAAAAAAAAATAAGATCTTCTTTCTACAGTTTCAGCATTCCAGGTTGCTCTTACAGGAAAATGTTCTCAAACCCCTTGTGTTGTGTCACCTGAGGCATTCATTTAATATCACTGGCCTACTAAGTGGCCATTGGTGTGAGTGTGGTCTCACCGGGGCTCAGTGGAGAGGATCTTAAAAGCGGGGCTGGTCTCTGACAGCTTCTCCCTCTTCACAGGGTTGGCCTTCTCCTGCAGCAGAAAAGTCAAACACAAAGGTAAAGTGATGCATTATGGGACTTCCCAATGTGACAAATGCAACTCAGGTTGGTTGTTTTTTTTCCCTACCCAGCAGCGCATGATGTCCCAGATGGCTGCAGGGGGAGCGTCTGTCTTGATGGCGTTCTTACAGGCGTGAGAGAGGGAGACTCTGTGACCAGCATGAAGGAGAGCAGACCTGCAGGCAGAGAGGAAGATTCACTACAGTAAATATTTCTTTTTAGATAAACCCGCTCCCAGAGGAGGAGAGGAAAAAACTGTGGTTTTCTTTCTCATTTTACCTAAACTGCAGCAGGGGTGGAGTGTTGCAGTGTATGGTGCTGGACAGACTGTCCATGGTGTAATAGAGAGGCACATCTTCCAACTCCTGACAAAAGAAGTACAGTGGACGTGGACATAAGTTCGACTTGAAGTGGTTTCTTCTATTAACTGCAGCCACTATTGAATAAAAAATTCTCCATAAATGGAGAGAATGTAAATCGCAGGATGAGTCAAACTCGAGGCCCGCTGGCTGAATCTGGCCCAGCATCTCATTTTCCGTGGCCCCTAGAGAGCTTGCACAGACTTGCATGAAGGAAAATCCGATAAACTTCCTGAAGACAAGCTTACTTAATGTTTAGCATAGCAATGCAAAACCTTAGGGAAGAAAAATCTATTAAATATCTTAAATAAATAGATATCAGTATATTTTTGGTGAGGGACTAGTTAACTTCAATAATTTAAAGTTTTTTGCCACAGCAGTTTTATAATTTAATCATAATATGATTAACATTATGATATATAATATGATAATTTATTGTAATATTGTTTAAATTCTATTGAAATTGTAATTGATAATTTACTATAATTATTTAGACTATTATAAATAATATATGTAATCTTTACAACCAGTATTTTGAGGGAAGCCATAATGTTGATTTGGCACGTGAAGAAATTAAGTTCCTATGTATATGAACATAAATACCTCCGTCACCATGCTGAGAACGCCCTCGATGCGTTTGGACGTCCCAAACCGAGTCGGGTTCCCTGACACCGCAGACAAAACCCTCTGGACGAATGAGGGGTCATGGATGGGTTCTGCCCAGATCGGACCCCCTAGCTGTAAAGATGGCAGACCGACTGTAGGTGGTGTATTGTATGTGACACAACAGGATCCAGACTAACTGGATTCATACTTAGAAACCATAGAAATATAAAAGGTAATTCTGAGAGTAAATTTAGACACTGGGGCAGCATCACCAAGATTAAGAAAATTAAAAATAAAGAGCAGCAGCCAATTTAAACAAGTTGTATGTGTATCAAGAGATAAGTGTGCATATTGTGTGTGTCTCACCTGATGTCTCTGTCCACATTGCTCACACTCTGGTCTGACTGGGGGTCCGGTGGCTGGAGAATACTTCATACTGAAATTAGATCAGATGCATCAGCACCACAAACACACACACACACACATGTTCACATGCTGTGAAACGAAGACACTGACAACACCTTGAACTTATTAAGAATTCTTAAACATTAACCACATCTGCAGCAGGAACATAATTTTCACTTGGCTAAACAAGATGAATCCACTTTTTGTTACTCTAAAGATGGTTAGGTGGTTTCTACTTTGATTTAAACAGTTTGGCCCTTCTGGAAAACATAAAGAGCCCCTCATTCTTTAACACAGAGGGACTGAAACCAAATCCTGAAATTTCACAACAATATTTTAGTTCTCAAGTCGTCAATTACACACCGTCCAAAAACAGTCCTCTAGCAAAAATATATTTAGCTTACCTTGCCTTGTCTAACCTATTGAACCATGTCAGACTGGTTCATCACAAACAGTCCACTGTCGAACACAAACTGTGTGTCGATGCCATTTTTTCCCCTAAGGCAATAGCAACTACTTCCAAACAAGCATAAATGAAGCAGCTGTTCATCATTGCGGATAACCAATAAATCGCATCTGTAGTTAATGACTCGTATGTTTGCTTATGAGCCATTTAAAGATGTAGTTAAAGTATTTAAATGGGCTTTTAGGCCTCATTTATAATGGGGAAAATGGCATCAATTTTCAGAAACAAACTGAAGATACAAACTTAAACAGTGGTGTAATAATTGTATTTTTAAATGACTTAAAACAAAGAAAACACAGGTTTGAAGGTTTGTGTTTCTGCGCTGGTAATTAAAAATCCTATGATCTTCATTTCAAGTTTTTATTTCACATGAACAGCGTGTGCAACATCTTACTGTGCTCCATTGCTTGTTCTTCTGCCCATTTTTTGGAAATGGAAGGAACTGCATCCGACACAGTTGTAGACCAGAGCCTGTTTGCTGCAACATGACAAGAAAAGCATGATGTCACATTTAAATATCATCTTGTTTCATAGCCATGAGCATTTTTTTCAGATATGAAAATTTCTGTGTGTGTATTCATGCATGCATGGACGTTATTGTTACATACAATAGTGTATGCATATTACAGTACATAAAATGTACCGTTTCTGAATTCATTTTTTGCTTTACTTAAAATTCACAAAACATAATTAAGGTTAAATATTTTATATGTTCCCATATTTCTATCATTTCCCCCTTATCTCACTTGGTTTTACTGCTGCCATTATTTTATGTTATTAGTCGCTGCAGTGACCCAGTTTCAGGATCACTTAACTTTCATCATACATCAGCTTTTTTTTGCTGGAGACGACATGAGTGTGTGTCTTAGTGTTTGTACCTGGCTGAGTTTTTGACCGTGGCCTGGCCTGTGAAGATGCGTACAAACACCCTAATGTAGAAGTCCACGCTGACAGACAGTAGGGGCTGGATGTATCGCTGGTACACCCCTGCCCTCTGGTCCAAACTGTGCAGGATGATACGAAGAGCCTGCAGGAAGAGGGAAACGGAGATTCACACAGTCACTGTTTTCCTCTATGTGAAATGCTGTGAAAATTCTGAAAGCGTTTTATTTTACTGAAGGGAGATTATTAACGGTTATGCATGGGGGGAATCTTTCTGCCGCGTATGTTGAGGAAACGGCTCACCCAACTGCTTTCATGAATAAAGGCTTTCTTCTACTGAAGCGTAACTCACATGAAATGAATGAATTATTTACCCCAAATCCATGTTAAGTATTCGTGTCATCACAATTTGTCCCATTATTGACAGATTTTGTGGGAAAGATGAAATATTTTCAGTGAGATTATCATGACCAATACCTTCACAATTCACCAACAATTACACACAATAATATATATATATATATATATATATATATATATATATATATACACACACACACACACACATACATACATACATACATACTTGGGAAAGGGTTAAAGTGCAAAGTTTAGGAAAATCCATCAAATCTGCTAATCTAATGAATTTAAAGCTACTATGTGCAGAATTTCTTTGCTATTTCTTTTATGTGATTAAAGAAGCTTTTGTTCATGGAAAAAAGCTCATTCATCTCAAAGGTGCAGTGCGTAGTTTCTGGTGAAATCCAGTAGCAGGATTTGCAGGCTGCAGATTACAGAACCACACACAAAGGACATCAAAGTGGTAGGTAGGCTTTTTCAGGGGGGGGTTCAAACTGTTTGCGGGGAGGCTTATAACGGGAAAAAAAAGCCTAAATGTGTGTGATCTTGTTAAATAGATAGTACAGAGGTGCAGTAGTTTTGGGGAAATTTACTGTTTTTACACTTTCCTTGATTTCAAAACTAATGAATGCCTCAGGACAGACCTTTTTATGAGTTTAGTGTATTCTGAGGTTATGTTTTATCTCAATTGTTGAATGTGTATACGGTTAAACAACATAATCCAGATCCCAGGAATCAAGCAAAAGTAAGCAAGTAAACTAAAGAGGGGGAGGGTGGAGGGGGAGGCCCCGCCTACTGTGCTTATAGCATACTGTACTGTTAAGAATGGAATCAAAGTAACATTTACATTATGTTTCTCACAGAGTGGATTTATTTCCTCATAGAGGTGATTTTACACCTTCAGTCATATCTATGTCTTCTTTCCTGACTTTGCTTGATAGTTTGAACTTCCTCTGTTCACTGGAATTACATTTGCAATACTGCATGCACATGAACACAATATGCATCCATGCCTAAAAAACATTGCTTCATAGTGCTCTAAAACACCACATGGTACCTTAAAAGGCAGAAGTGAGCTTGAAATAAACTAGTATATAAATGTTCCACACATTTAGAGAGCGGAGAGACATCTGATTGTTTCCAAGGTTGATAATGATACACACTTTTAGTCTTTTCTTAGACATTTGTGGGGCTGCAAACTGTTTTTTGAAAAAAAAAAAAATGGTTGTGAAGTGGGTATTTGTGTCTATTTGTTATTCAAAATGTTTCCAAAACGTTTGATCTTGGAAAGGTGAAGGAGGGATACTATTCAATGATCTGATTAGCACTTATTTTGAAATGTCGATTCCCATGTCCAGTGTTTTGCTGTCTGCCACAAGTTCAATTTCATGTGTGGTTTTATTGAGCGCAGCAAAACATGTCTTCTTCCAAGTAAACTTCTAAGTACAAATACACTTAAGTACAGCTGTCTGTTCTGCATGTTCTCTGAAAAAAAAAAAAAAAATCAATGAGAATGGGTCAACGGTACTCCGGCTAATCAGCAACAATCATGCTGAGTGGAGCTTCTGAAGGAGCACTGAAGGGAAGGGTGCAATATCAAATATCAACCATCTTTCTCCACCTCTAAGAAATCATGAATGAAAGAATGGTGGCATGCCTCTGCATGTGGACTATGTGCTTTTTCTTTTACCCATGATGTGCATGTGTGTGTGTGTATGTGTGTGTGTGTGTGCGCGCTCACCATCTCATGACAGTATTTGGCTTTGATAGAGACTGAACCGTATTTGCTGTAGCAGGTCTCGCCACTGTTTCCTGCCATCACTGCCATGTCTGTGCATGTTATACACAACAGACCTGTGAGAGAGGCAAGGCAAGTTATTTTGTATAGCACAAATGTATGGTGTACAATGTATAGTACAAAGATCTTTACATAAAACATTAACAAAAGATCTTGATAAATTCTATCAAGATAGAATTTTATTGTTAATAAACCCTAAGCACTGACTTATAATCATTCCTCTTTGACTCAGTTACCTCAGTTTTATGTATGTTTAATTCAATAAAATTCTGGCATATCCAATCATTGATTTTCTTAATGCATTTACTCAATGTTGTTATAGGATTATACTCTCCTAGTGGTACACTGATGTGAATTTGCATCTGCATAATTATGGTGGCTAATGTTCTTTCATAATCTTTGCTAATGAGAGCAGGCAACTATTGAATGGTAGAGGCCCTATTGTTGAACATTGGGGGACTCCACGGGTCTGTATGTTCACATGTGTAGTCACCTATGGACACAAAGTAGTCCTTTAAGTAGGATTCAAACCACTTTAGCGAGAGGCGGCAAAACAGAAGGAAACTCAAGATTTTCTTTCACACCTAGTTTGGAGACAACAGTAAAGTTTCTTTTGTAGCAGAATTTTAACCCCTTGGTTGCACCACAGGAGGATTTTTATTCCCCCAAATCAAGAGCGTTCAGACTGCAAAAAAATCTAATCTAAAAGACAATTTTCAAGTTTTCACTTCGGTCATAGAAAGAAAAAATTCTTACAAAAACGGTCAGGCTGATTTCATGCCAGCTTTAGAAATATCATGAAAATGCACTGCAAATAAAAGCTGGGTACAAATAAATAACTTATGTACAATCACAAGAAAACTGTAGGTAATACTGTACCCATCAGGGATGGATTAGTATGGACCTGGGGGATAGAGGTTGAAAATGAAACAGAATGCTATCCATAATCCATGTTTCATCTGTGGAAGATAATAATTCACTATTAAGAGAAAGCATGGATATATGACATACCTAAAAAACCCGGAAATCTTACGCTGTGACATGAATGCAAAGAAGCACGCTTATATCTGCTAAGACTGCGCTGTGATCATTTATTCCAAGCAGATCTAATTTTATTGGCTTCAGTTTGAGCTTTTCCCATAAGAACTCACACATTCATCATCCTGTCACATACATACTACCACCATCTTCATCTTTCTTCATTCAAAGCAAAACCGGTGTTGATAAACATTAACCTGGCATTAAAGAAGTTTTACGATAGGTTTGTTATATGCAGGTCAATATAAGCCATGTTTCCATATTTGTGCCAATTAGAAACAAATTTAACATCAAGATTGAATTAAATTTCACCCCAGATAGTGGGTTAATTTTTTTTTTTTTTGGTGGAAATTTTTCAAATGTCCATTAGCAAAAGGGACTAAAAACCACAATATCCTGATCATGTGACCTAATAAATTGTTTATCCTACAAACACCCCCTATTCACACCTAATTGTAAAATCATAGGTTCAAAGAAAATTAAAGATAAAGCAGTTGTTGCCATATAGCAACACTATGCAATAAATGGGGAGTGATACAACAAATATCCCCAGACTGACCAAAAAAAGAGAAGCCACAACCCAGGCCATCTTTAGTTTACATTTGAGTGGAAAAAAAGAAAATAAAAGGTCTTTCACCAGATCATAACAATGGAGATTTGTACTTTTCAGAAAGCCTTGATAGCAGAGGTGTGACCAGAATGTCATGTGTGGGTGGACAGTAGCTCATTTGGTGGGGCAGAAAAAAAAAATGATGAAACCACTACTTTCTACTACTCGGGTAATGGCCTCATAATAGCAATAATCCATCTTCTCTCTATAAAACAAGGAGTGTCTGTCAGTCTGTAACATGCACATCTCTCTGACTGTTTGTCTGATCAACCTCAACTTTCAGACAGAACGTGCACATGGCACAATGGTGTGTACCCTTTTTTATGTGAAACAGTTTGGATGTATTTGCTTATCCTTTTTAGAGATGTTTGGCTGAATAGATAAAACATTATCATTAAACAGTAGGTGTGCTGTGGTGGTGTAGGGTAGTGTTCTTGCCTCATAAGCAGCAGACCCAGGTTTGAGTCCTCGCTGAAGTATTGTTTAGCATCTATGCCATAAAATATATTAAACAAAAAAAAAATGTCCACACATTGTGTCACCACTATCCTGCAGCTCTTACAGTGCTACAGCTCCACATCACATTCACATCCCACCTGACGGAACCATTCAAACCTCCATGGACTTCCTGCTCCAATTATGCAGCCAACGTAGTGAAAGTAAATATCCTGGTTTATCTGCTACTTTATTCCTCACTAACACAGGATACTGTGGCCGTAGCCAATGACAAAACAAACTCAAACAGGCAACTAGCAACACACTAGCTGCAGCACCTTTAATTACAATAAAAAAGTATAAACTACAATGAAACTCAAAAGTGCAGAAGTCACAGACCCACAGGAAATCTATCTACTTTTCTATACGAGTACATACTTTCTATGGACACTGCACTAGTAATAACGAAGGACAAAACAAAAGAAACCACATGGCACCTAGTGCCCACTACCCCTGAGTAAAAATGAATCTTTAAGAGTCCCAAGGTTTTAGCACCGTCCGATACCATCAGATCATGGATTGTGACATTCACAACACATAAGAGTGATTTAAAAAACATGTCTTCTATTCAAAAAAACAGTTGGAAAGCAGCAAGGTTTTGAAAATCGTTTTGTGACCTGAAAATGATATATGGAGCCCTTAAAAATACAACATAGAGAAATGATTTTAATGAAAATTTGAATTGGAGCTTAAAAAAAAAAAAAAAAAAAAAAAAAAAAAAAAAAAAAAAAAAAATTCTGCCTGTTCAGCTATCATAATTCAAGACTGAGTTTGTTATTTTCTTATTAAGTTGCATGGACATAAAACATAATTCCATAAGTTTCTTGAGGATAGAAATACATATTTAAACAAAATGAACTTAAAAAAATTATAATGAGGAAAGCATGAATCTATTAAAGTGCATATTTCAGTTTGATGTTGCCAGCTGGTGCCCTTCAACGAGTGACCAGTACCAACGGGAGGATTATAGGGTAAGTGAAGGGGGAGCAGTCTGTTGATGATCCTGAGTGCTTGCGGGTAAAAGTGGTTTAGCATTCTGCACGATTTGGCACGGATGTTCCTGTACCTCTTCTCGGGCAGCAGGAGGGAAAACAGCCTGTGAGAATAGTGGCGGGGATACTTGATGATGCCGGAGGCTGCAAAAGCTGCGTCGATCGTAAATCACGGTGAGAGGAAGGGGCACCAATGGTCTTGCCAACTGTTCTCACTATCGTGGTCAGATGGCATTGTTTGAATGCTTTGGAGTTACTGAATCAGAAAGCAAGGCTATAGGTCATACTTTCAATGATGGTGTATAAAATGGTGAAGCACTAGAATGGGGAGATTTACCCGGTAATGTAAGGTTTTAAAGGTTCAGTCAGATTTTCTGCCAGGTGCACACCCACTGAAACTCCACAGTGGCACCATTGATGGTCAGCAGCAGCCCTCCTCAACAATCCCCATTGTTTTGATGACATTTAACTCACTGACATATCTGCTGGGGGTTAGATTCGGACATCTTACCTCTGCTCATTCAGTGTCCAACAGCCTTAGTTAAATTACATTCAAATAACTGCTCAGCTCACTTAGAACCTTGAGGGAGGTGACACAAAAAATAGTAGCAGATTCACTCATACAGGCTGGGTTTGACTTATTGAGAACAGGAATTACTGAGGTGACTTTGAGACAGGTGGGTTGAGTGATGCTTGCTAAAACCTCTTGCAGCTCTACTATGCAGTGCATATGAACAGGTCCAAGATTGTTATGCGGGCCTATGGCTTTGCATAGTTTGATGTTGGCAAAGCTGGAATACCAAGCAAGAGCTGCTGTTTACTTCATTCAGTTCATTGAGTTTGCCTGGACACAAGGGGTCTTTATGAATAAATACATTTCAGAGAGAAGGGATCAGAATAGAGAACTCTCTCAGACCACCAGTCTGTCTACAGTGTAAGGGACACCAACTACAATCCTGGAAACCTGATGCCATGTACAAATAAGAGTAAAAAATCAAACAATCAGCACTAGACCTTCTGTATGCACTCTGATACATTATAATCTGAGAAACCCCCCGGACAACAACAGAAGAGTTAGTTGTAATGAGTGACGAACACAACTACCCACCTCCTTCACTGACAGCCTGCACAGCAGCATCCAAAAAGGTGGCAGGGCTTCCGTAGGGATCCAGATCAATTACATCATAGCGGTCCTTCTTGCCTCGCATCTCATACATCAGCATGCTACAAAAAAATAGAAAGGAGGAGGAAATGAAGGGGAAATATGAGAAAAGAAATTTGACCACATCCAGTTGGTGGATGCAATACCCACTTTACATTGGTTTGCCAACAGCCATAAAACACCCCAGGAGGAGAAGAAGTTCATTGAACATTAATTTTATTCTTTAAATTAGAAAGAGCTTGCCCACTATTCTTCATTTCAACAAGGAGCCAGGACAAACAACAAAGCCAAAAAAAAAAAAAAGCAGCCATCACTCTCCAGCAATCTCTTCCTCCCAGAAAGCTTACCCAACTCCTGGGGAGGGCATCCAAAAAGGATTACCTCCCTGAGGAGTCAGATAAGCGTTCTGGGGGACACAATTGACACATAACAATATAATGTCATGTGTACAGTGTGAGTATTTAACTCGCATTTACCTCCTAAAAATAGGTGTGTGCAAAGTACGGGCAGCACCTTGTTTTTCATCCTTCTATTCTTCCCTACTGCTAAATACAATCAAAAGCTACAAAATATTCTGCACAATAACCAGGACACAATTTGCTTAAAATTCACGTAGTAAAAACACACCCTGTCAGAGCAGAAAAGAGCAAACAAGAGGAGTCAAGGCCAGTCAAAAAAGGGCAGATTAGTTTAGACAAGAGAAAGGAGGAAGGACTTAAGAGAGGATAGAGGAAAGGAGTATGAACACAAGCAAGGCAGACAGGAAAGAGAAGAATAATGAACTAAAAGAAAGGACAAAAGAGCAAATGAAAGAGAAAAAGCAAAGAGACAAGCAGGGAGGATATAAGAGCAGGAGCACAGGAACGAACAGAACAAGACGTCAAATATGAAGACTGGAGAGGAATAAAGATGAGAGAAGCAGAGGAACTAACGGACAGCAAATCAGTCAAGTGGATAAATAATGGCGGCAGACCAGCAGCAGAAAAGCACTTCCCTGAATGTGACGAGTAATCATACCTGGCATCCCTGCAGCTAGCCTGGAGCAGGTGGCTGACTTTGTTGTACTGGGCGTTCCTGGCGATCAGCGCTGCTGCCTTGGCAGAGAAGTCGTTGGCGGTGACGCTCTGCAGGCCAGGGACCTCTAGGGCGAAACGCACGGATCGGAGGCCGGACGCCGACAGACCCTCCAGCACACGCAGGCCATGCTAAAATGAGAATGTGCAGGCTAGGATGTTAAAGCCATAAATGCAGAAATGGTTGAAAATTCTCAATGCATGCCTGATTCAGATCAAATCATGTATTAAAGGAGCAGTACATAGTTTCTGGGGCATCTGGTGGTAAGGTTACTGATTGAAACCAAATAGGTAACCCAAACGTGAAAAAACCTAGGGTGGGTGCAATGAAAAAAAAAGCAAAACAACAGCTTTAGAGCCATCTATCTCAGTCACACACAGTTGGCTCACTGTTGTGTTAATTTAAATGTTTTTTTTTTTATTGTTTTTAATTAATTAATTAATTTTTTTTGTTTAACTTCTTTCAATGCTGCTGTAGCACTGTGAATTTCCCCACTGTGGGACAATAAAGGAGCTACCTATCTATCTATTGTTTGGTTTGTCTGTAGAAATACTGTAGAAATACATTAGAGTAACATGGCAGGCTTTGAGGAGGGAAAACTGCTGCCCTCATAGATAAAAACCACATATATTATTTTATAATTTAATAATTTATAATTATATACAAATTAAAACAAATTTATGAATATTCTATTTATTTTTTGTCAATTCTGTTAATGGCACTAAATCTTAGATGATGCACCTTTAAAAGAATTTACCTTACTCCAATAACATTGAATTTAAAAGTGGACCTCACTGCCTCGCCCCGAGTTAGACAACAACATCAATACAACATTTATGACTTTACTTTATTTATGAAGCCAGTCCCAGGAGGTGTCTATCTTAGCCTAGGATAAAGATGGGAATTGGGTGGAAACAGCAACCAAACATCACCATCTAAAAGTCACTGATTAAGATATTAAACCCTGTCTAAACTGCACCAAAGTGCAAAACAGTGGTGCATGGGAAAATGTCTTGGTCTAGAACAAAGACTTCCTGTAGGCAAGTCACCATGTAGCTCTTTACTTGAGTAGTGTAAATACACAAAACTTTATTTTCTGATCCATCAGTGTAAATCCGCTCCTTGGCCATTACAATATGAAGTCACTCCTGGTACATACCTCACATTTCTCCCCCACCCTTGCAGTTGCAGCTGGCTCCTCTGATCCGTTTTCCTCCTCCATCTGTGCCTCTGCATCGTTTGTTTCCTCTGACAGGGAGACCAGCACTTTCTCCTTCTCTCCTGGTACCACCACCTTCACCCCACGCTTAGCCAGCAGTTCTCTGGCAAACTCTGTGATCACAGCACATCTGGGGTGGAAAATGGCAAATTAATAACTTATATCTGTTCATGTTATAACAGATTAAAACCTGAGGACACTATTTTTCAGCATTAGTTGCAGAAGTGGACTGATGCGGCCAGTGTTTATACTCACGTTAAATCCCTGTTAAACTCCTGCACAGGGTTGTAAAACACCTCGTTGGCGCTGGGAAACAGAATGGCTGCCTTGCCCTCCTTGACCACTGTCTCCCCGGGTAACAGTCCTGCAAGGGCAATGCTCTCCTGTTTAGCTGCTGTGTCAATAGGGGTCAAACTTTCACCCGCTGCTGAACATTTGGTAGGTGTGGCTGAAGGATCTGTGGGTTCCTTGACATCCTGAGCAGCAGATACAGGCTCCATGGAAAATAGTCCCTTGCTGGCACAATTAGCAGCAGCACAAGCTGAACTCCACTGAAACACCTGCCTGGCAGAAGATGTGCAGGAACAATGTAGATGATGGCAGATGAGGAGAAACAGCCCACGTTTCCACAACAGCATAAAGTAAGATGGTCTACAAAAAGACCAAAAAAAAAACAATCACTCAGTAATGTTCAACATCTTTTTCATTTACTCGAATAAAAGTATACAACTTCAAAACTTCAAAAGTCCCTTGGGTTTTTAAGAAGAAATTTAAGAAATTCTGATTTTGCAATGTGAATGTTTTCTAGTTTGTTTTTTTTTCCAGTCGTCTATGACAGTAAAACTAAATATTATAGATGACTATAAGAAACAGTGAGACATTTTTTTAACTACCTTACATAAGAAAATATAGGACAGATTGATTGATGATGAAAATCTTAATATGACAAACGAGTATAAGCTGTCTAATGGATTGGTTGTTTTTCTGTAGCATCAACCAAGCAAGACCTGTAAAAAAAAAGCCAAAAAAAATTGCAAGTACTAACTAAATTAACATTTACAACCATTAACCCTGAATGCTGTAGCGAGAGTGCTAGCAAGAATGAAAAGAAGACAAAGACGTCACACCTATACTCAGGCTACATCCACACTATGCCATTTTATGTCATTGGTGTAAAAAGCTCAGAACATGCAGAGGCAGTGTGGAATCTAGACATAAATGTGGAAAAAGATGTGCAATTATACACAAGAATATAGCAATGTTGATGTAGCCATAAACCCCTCCAATAGCTTTCAATCATTATCCAAAAACGTTGGCCCTAAATATATTCCTCAAATGCTACAAGAACCCTGAAGTTATCAGGGATTAGTCCATTCGTTACTCAGGTTTTAGTTACCAAGCTGCCTATTATGAGCCCAATGTGGAGATTGGCTTTCAAATATACCTGTTCATCAAATATTTTGACAAAACGCTAAGTTATGGCTCAATGACAAATCGTGTTTGGCAGGATGAGATAGTCAAAAACTTACTAAATCTGCTAAAATACAGTTTTAAAACACTTCATCTTGTTTTGCTTGGTTAGTTGGTTGGTTTCTTGTCATGTAAGAGTCAATTTTTTTTACAAATATGTTTTTGTGTTATTTTTAACACAAGCTTTCACATAACTGAAAAAATGATCGATGTTATATATTTAATCCATCTAGTATATCAAACTACCTGATAGCATGTGTTTTTATTTTTTAAAGTATTTTTTTAAATAGATAAACTATCCATTCCACTATCGTCTTTCGGGATACACCACATTTTTCAATGTTAACACAATGACTAAGTGTATTTTTAGTAATGTGAACCAGGGCTGTACTTTAAGCAGAGTTTATCACACAAGTGTTTCGTGTCTCTCAATATAATAGTATAGCTAGCATGCAAACATGACGGCCATTATAGTCAACACAAAAATGTTTGACGACTATGAATGACTTAATGAACTTCAGCTCACAGACAGCACGCATGACGCTGGAGCTGCTAAATACAGCACATCAGCAGCTATCATTAGCTAGTTTGCTAATAAAAAAAATAGGCTAACTCCAGTTAACAGTTTTACCTTCGGCACCTCCTCCAGTCCGCTCTGCTTTTTTTGCTTTGGCGACGTGTTTTGTGGTGAAAGGTGATACCGGTGGTCGTTCGGCGTGTGTGTTACTCGCAGCGTTCAGCTCTGTTTTGCACTTTGATTGGCACGTTAGCTCATGAAGGCAGCCATGTCTGGAGCGTCTCTACGGAAGCCCGCGCGGTCAGCGGAGGGAAGCGCGAAGCGGCCGGTGCAATGTGGCAAACGTGGGGAGCCTGGAAAACACATTAGATCTTCTAAGATGAATAATCTGATATATATATATATATATATATATATATATATATATATATATATATATATATATATATATATATATATATATATATATATATATATATATATAGAGAGAGAGAGAGAGAGAGAGAGAGAGAGAGAGATCTTCATCTTCTAAGATGAATAATCTGATATATATATATATATATATATATATATATATATATATATATATATATATATATATATATATATATAGAGAGAGAGAGAGAGAGAGAGAGAGAGAGAGAGAGAGAGAGAGAGAGAGATAGAGAGAGAGCGTGTTTATTTCTATTTTACTCATTCTTTTGGTGGACATGGCCTGACCACATGGCCTGGCAAAAAAGGAGGGCAGCACTGTCACTGTACATAAACACATGACCGCACACTAGTATAAGTGAGGGAGTACATGTATGAGTTCATATATTATGTTTGCGGGAAACCTCAAACACAATATATTATAATATGTGTACGCTTCTTTTGCTTATTTTGCAAAATAAACAATTTCTCTTGTGATTCTGATCAGGGAACTGCCCGGTAATCCAGAAGTATGAGGGTCCTGATTGTGTGTTAATTGGTTTGTTAATAATAATTCCCTAAAGGCCCCGTCTTGAAGAGTATCACTTTATTAAAATCCAGTTTTGAAGTCTTCCATGTTTCTGTATGTATGCTTATATATTACATATCCCTATACATGTTTTTTTTTAATATAATGATCATTCAGGAGGTGATGTAATACACACTGTATGTTTAATTATGTTTAAATTGTTTCAATTGACACACTACAGTATTATGTTGCAGTCACATCAAGGCATCATTAATCCAGTCTTATAATAAATAAATAAATAAGACGGCAACCCTCTGCATTTAATTTATTTATCTACTGTGAATTTGAGTGTTTTACATGAGTGCGTTCACCTTCACAATTAAAAATGTATACACTGTGAATCATTTAAGCCAATGCCAGTATGTTTAGGCTTAATATGTTTAGAGTTGACTGCTTCAAAGCCAACATGTATAAATAAACACAGGCTTAAGAATGTAAATTCCAGCTTCAGAGTGATACAAATTTTCAAAAATGAACAGTTAACTTTTATAGGGTTTTTGGTGTTTCGTTACACAGGGGTCCTGCTGGTTCTGGTAAACCCATTGCATTTAGGGGCCTTTATTTACCACATATTGAAGCCTTTTTTGTTAAAATTCTCTACAGACGTGTATGTTATTCCATTTGTAAGTAACAACTTTTTACATTTGTTCTCTTCATCTTTGTTAAATCACAATTATGAATGGAAATGTCACTCATTAAAATAAAATAAGGAAATGCATAATAAAACAGAAATAATTGGATAATTATCAACAAATGTACAAAGAACCAAGTTTTTACAAAACTATACTTTATTTTTTATTATTTTTTATTTCATTAGTAATGTAACCTTCTATAGTCGGATCAATATCTGTCTGATGTACATACAAATGCTATCCAAGGCAGGCATTTTCAATAAAAAATATCTTTATTTTCTTTTTTTTCTGCAAAATACTGAAAATACCTGGAAGAGTTAATTGAATAAAGTAGTTCCCAATAAAAAAGTGATCGTTTTTTTTACGAGTTTGTATTTAAGATGTGAATTTCGCCACTCTTGCACTTTCTGTGCGTCTTGACTTGCTCACTTCAATGAGCTAAAGCCACTCGAATTCTATTTCGTTTCATGATGTACCATCAAGCTGTTGCACGTGTTGTTTCGCACGCAGACCTTAGTGGCAGCATGGTGGGTTAGAAAGTGTGGAGTCCGCCCCGTACTGTACAGTATGCACACACGCCTGAACATCTGGATGGGGGCGCTGTGACAATGAATGCCCAGAGAGCGTGGCGCTATACATCTGACACAGGAGAATTATAGAGTTAATAGTATTTGGCATGACAGGGAGAGAGAGCGGGGAGCGCAGTGCCGTGCCTGAATGCAGTCATCCTGTTTAGTATTCACTGTGCGCAACTGCCTCGAGGCCCCGGAGGGCTTACCTGCCCGGAGTCTAGACACACTATCACGGCTATAAGGAAGGCGGAATCGAACCTGCGACCCCCGGCTTCGCGGTCCGCGTCGGTGTCGTGTAGGAGTGAGTCGGTTCCATCACCCAAGGGAGAAGAGACTCGGGTGAGTGTGTGAGTGAGTGGGGCTGAGTGGGTGGACTGGCTGGTGGGTGGGGCTCAGACAGTCGGGTCGGCTGGGGACGCTGCCTGTCTACCTGCCTGCAGCGTTACTCTTTTAAAGGTAATCCCGTTACGTCTACTTCGTATACTTCTGCATTTCTATCCTCTCTTCTTTGGCTAAATTAAACAGTAATATAAGATGATTGTATATAAAATTCTGACTAAAAGAACACTACTGTGCATGAAAACTGAAAAGAATTATAGTTATGTAACACAAAAAGCAAGTATCTCACCATTGTTTTGACTGGATAAAAATTGCTAAATATCCACATATATAAACACATACCCACATTTCCTGCCATTATTCATCCAAATTATTGTATCTGAGCCAAGTAATTTTAGTAATGCTGAGGAAAACAAATGGAGAGTTTACTATAGCCTAATATAGCCGACCTTCTACCTGAAAATTAAAGGGACCCTATTATGAAAAAAAACACTTTTTAGTGCTTGTGTGAAAATATTTAGATTTATGGTTTTTGTGGTTGATTTCTTGTCATGCAAACTGTAAAAAAAAAAACACCCACTCATTGCGCTGTGGTCTGGCCTCCTCTGTGGTGTTGCGGGAACCTGGGTGAACATGAGTGATGTAGAAATGGCTCCTGTTGTGATGTCATTATAGGAGTGGAAGAAAATAGTAACCACCCCTGGATCTATGTAGCCGCCCCCTCTTTCTGGAGATCTATTACTTGACTTTTGACCGATGCCAGCCTTTTTAGCTGAGGGATATTTCTCAGTGCTTGGCTAATCACAACAGTGTGTGTTTCATTAAGGAGGGGAAGAGGGGGAAACAGAGTGAGTGTGAGAAGGCAGACTGCATTGCTGCTACACTCTAACTATGTGCTTTTGCACAATAAAACCATGCTAATTTATGATAAACCTAAAAAAATTAAACGATCTAGGAAAATGGTTCAGTCAGGTCACTTGAAAGGCTTCAGTGACATAGAGTTTCTAGGTGTGTGTTACTTACCACCACATAAGCACACTATTTACTTTAGATCAAGTTATTGGAGTGACATTTTTTAATTAGGTTTCATGTATTGATGTATTAATAGGTTAAATAAATTATTTGTTTATGAAGGAAATATATACGCCTATAAATTCATTACACATATAGGCTAATAATTTTGGATTAGGAAAATGATTTAACCACCTAATGGAATTAAAGATAGATAGATAGGTATAAAAACATACGTTTCCTGTCAGTATGCTGAGGGAAACGTATAGAATGAGGAAGTGGAGAGCTTAAATGTCCCTTCAACCTGATAATTAAAGGTGACATTTGGTGGCAAGGACTTTATAAGGTGGGTTTTATTAACCACCCAGGTGACCTCACCTTTTACTTTGACTCAAGTCACTGACTGACAAGCTTTTTTCAGGTTTTATCTGGTATGTTGTGTAGGATTAAGTATTAACATGTTAAAAGGAAATGTTGTGGAATTAAGGTAGAAATATGCAAAGCATTTGGGATTATGGTTTATTTATCCAACTATTCAAATGACAGTAGCCTTTATCCTATAGATACATAGATGATTTTATTGATCCTGGAAATGTGTAGGTTACAGCAGTGCAGGAAACAACGATAAGAACTAAAATAAAATACATAAATACAAACAACATAAAATTTCAGTTAAATGGAGTTTATTCTACATACATGGAAACTATTACAACATGTAGCCTATACACATGACATGACTTTTGAAATAATAAAAAGTAAAAATAAAAAACATTTTTGTGGAAGTAAGGGTTGTGGTAGGTGTAGTTACAAGATAGGTAAAGTAATGAATGAGTAACAAAAGGTGCAGTGACATTCATCAGTAGCATACTGGCAAAAGTGATGAGACCATGAGTCTACCTGTCTGTACCTGTCTGTCTGTCAATTTGCTTGTCTACCTGTCTGTTGGTTTGTCTACCGGTCTATCTGTAGATAATGGCTGTATCTATCGGTCTGTCATTCTGTTTGCCTATCTGTCGGTCTGTTTGTAAATGTCTATCTGTAGGCCAAATTGTCTACCTGTCTGTACCTGTCTATCTCTCAGTCTGTTTGTCTCCCTGCAACTGTTTGTATACCTGTCTATCTGTAGGTCTAATTTTCTACCCGTCTGTATGTCATTCTGTCTGTCAGTCTCTTTGTCTAACTGTCTGTCTGCCTGTCAGTCTGTCTACCTGTCTGTCTGTCAGTCTATTTGTCTACCTGTCTGTCTATCATCCTGTATGTCTACCTGTCTATCTATCATTCTGTTTTTTACCTGTCTGTCTGTCTGCCTTCTGCCTGTCTGTCTGTCTGCTGATCAGTAGCTCTGCGATCTGTCTGCAATCCCTGGGAGAGTATAAAAAATCCCCGCTCTGCTCCTCTGCGTCCCCCTCCTCGATAGCTCTGCGCTCTTCTCCTCGCCTGCATGTGTATATGTGCGTGCGCGCGTACGTGTGTGTATGTGTGCGTGCGTGTGCTTACGCGCGCGCACGTCTAAGTATGTATGTGTATGCATGATTGTGTGCGTGCTCCGGCTGCTGGTTCACAGCATTTTACAGTCACAATGAATGGCTGCCTGTAGCGAGGCGGAGGGAGACACTAGACCGCTTCTTCTCCTCCATTGAAACACTTTCCAGCGGAACGCAGCCGAGGGGTGAGTTCAGTTGAACGCGGCGGGTCAACGGGGACAACGGTTCGGACTCGGCCGCCAGCGAGGACGGGTCGGTTAGTTGTCCGAGCCCCGAACTGTGTGGTTTTGTGGTGGGGTGTCTTCTTGAATTCGGCCGGGTGAATTTGCTTGGAGGGGTGGTGTGTGTGGTCTGCGGCGGTGTATTGAAGTGGAGGGGGTGCATATTGTTTTTTATTATTTTTAAAGGGGGGTGGTAAAGTTGTGCGGGATACTATGGGGGATGGGCTCAGGGCGACAGACAAACTTTAACCACTTCACCGGCTTCTCTCGTCGCCGCGGCCGGGCTGTCCCCCCTTTCCCTCGGTGAGCGACTTGATGAGTCCTCCGCATTCCTGAACTTTCTTTAAAAAAACTACTGGCTGTTTGGGGAAGCGCAGAGGGATGGGTCCCTGTCTTTTTTGTCTTAACATGCTGCCTTTGGACCGGTTCGCTTAATATCACAGTGTCCTGTCGGGAAACGGGTTAAGGTTTCTCAGCCAACCCCCTACTTTCCTTTCCCCCTCCTCTCCTTCTCTCGCCATGCCGGATCCATCCGTCTGTCTCGCCCACAGTTGCAGCGCATTGTGTCCCGGGATGACCTGTTGATGTCGGTTAAAGATGGAGTGCCAGGATCGCCCTCCGCTATAGATCCCCCCTCTCCTTCCCGGTAAAGGCAAACGACACCAAACATCAGTAGTGTAGCCTCGCTGTGTGGCGTCCTGAGATTAATTAAATAAATAATCCGCTGTGATATAACATAAGCGACATTTTGGTGGAGGAACAAACGCGTGTCTGTCCCGTATCGGTAGCTGCCATTCTGCCCGGAGCAGGAGGAACTCGGTGTAAACGGACATCACACCGCGGTGAAAGACTGCTGAATATTTAATCCCCTCGACTATTTTTGTGGCAGACCCCCCCCCCCTTCCCCCTCTTCTCCTGTGCCTCGGACGATAAACGGGTGTTTTGGGGAAGGAGGGAGGGAGGCTGACATAATAATAAAGGAGAAGATCTATTTTTCGTGTCCTCTTTCCTCCCTCCCTCCCTCCGCTAACACCGGCCCGGGCCAGCCGAGGACTCCCAAATCCTACAGGGCATCGCGGCTGGCACACGGCGGGGCACCGAGAGCTCTCTGCCCGCTGTGACCGCCTCGCTGTCCCGCTAGTGGCGGGTTGTTTTCTCTCCCGGGGGGCGTCCACCGGCGAGACCTCGACTCTGCTAGACTTTCATGTGAGATTAATTGATGTGTAATTGATGTGAATAAGTTAAATAATATTAAGGTTTTGAAGTTTCAGTTCTAGTCGTGCTCAAGGGAGGCTAACAGTGACACTATAGCCACAATTAGACATTGTCTAGTGTCGGCTAACGCGTCGTTTTTAGCCTTAAATGCCCGTTTAAACTCATAGGCACACAGGGGCGTGAGATGTGTAAATGTGAATTAAGTGCATTTTTCCGAACTGTATGAATAAATGAAGGGTTGTACTAATGCCAACGTTAGCCTTAGCTTTAGCTTGCTACTTGCTAACAGGCCACCTTTAACCTCCCCAAACCAGGAAACTGAATATGATGATGAAGTGGTGATTGATGTGGATATCACAGCGTTGAATCAAATGCTTGAGTTTGATTTTACGCCAGCACGTTGACTGCAATGATCAAGTTACTTGTTGGTACGTGGGTGTTAGCCTGAACATGTGGTAAGTCTGCAATGAAGGAAAAAAACAGTTTGTGGCACAGGAGATTAATTTAAATGTGCCTACTTTGACACACACAGCTTAGCATGAAGTCAGAGCATATAATGGGGCACATGGGGACTGCAGGGCAGAGGTCAAGTGGTGTGAATTAACTGCCTTTTATGTCTCCTGGAAGTTGTTGTGAC
Organism: Eupleurogrammus muticus; assembly: GCA_036785175.1. NCBI lineage: Eukaryota > Metazoa > Chordata > Actinopteri > Scombriformes > Trichiuridae > Eupleurogrammus > Eupleurogrammus muticus. Next base: position 4,352,049 of record JAYKQN010000003.1, on the reverse strand, counting down.
CTCGCTGACCTGTGAGAAGGGAAATGTGGCTACGAGGATGTCCTTGGATGACATCTCAATGCTCCCCAGTGTGTTGAAAATCAAATCAAGGCAGCAGTCCACACACATAGAAGGAAAAAGTGAGCTCATAGCATCATATATGTGTATATATATATATATATATATATATATATATATATATATATATATATATATATATATATATATATATATATATATATATATATATATATATAAAATCACAAATGCCTGGTGTGAAATAACAGCAACACATTTTTTTGTGTTGCTCCTAACTGGTGTGGCTGGTGCATTTGGATGCTTTGTCTGAGCACTGCCTGCTTATTATTCATATGATTGCACATATTTTACACCTGGAAACAACCACAGGCATCCACTATTGGTTGCCGAGAAGCTCCACTGGGACATTCTGTCTGTTTGATTACTCGCTCGAGGCCATAGAAAGTGCAGTAGTGGGGAGCAGACGGTTTATGGCACGTCTAGCCAGTCCAGGGGTCAAAACCAGAAACTTTCAATCTCATTCCTGCTGCTCTATCAGTAATTAATAGTTAGTGTTACCCTGCTTTTCATTAATACACATACCCAAATTACAATTAAAATCATCACATGATAATTAAAGTAGAAGTAATGTATGTAAACAATTCCTGGATTAGGCCCAAAATGCATGGAGAAAATATCACTCTTGGCCACTTCATTTGAGTTATAATGACATGAATGTGATGCACATTGATTCCTTTACATCGACACAAACTGTCACGGCACACTTATGCGTCAAGGAACAATGGCCAGCAAACACTGACTTAGTTATGTCTAAGCACTATTGATTTTATTGTAATAAGTAGGGGAAAAAAACAAGTGTAATTTATCCAATGAAAAGATAATAGTGTTTTGATATGATGTGAATGTTATGCAGATCAAATTGTACAAAGTGCTCCCATTAAACCCAATGAACAGCCTGTTATCTCAATGGTTTTCAGAATATGGCTGCCTAATTAATTATGCGTAATGATATTGTAATATCAGTTTACCCGATCAATACACATGGAATATTAGCATTTTTCACAATCTTTAGTAATCTTTTTTGAAGTGCTGTGCCAGTTAGAGAAGTTATAACAAAGGGGGTTATTTTAAACTTTATCATAGGGGCAGTAGTTAAAAAAATAAAATACTTGAAATGCAGCTGCAAATAGACCAGTTTTCTACTCCTCTTAGCTCAATGACTTACTTAATGTGCCTATAGCTATCAAAATAAATTAGTAGTTAATTAGTAGTTATAAATTTACACATTAATTATGATGAAACACTGATTGACTTCTATTCTCAGTGCTGCCCTTTATGTAGGCATAAGGCAGGAGGCCTGGACTGCTTTAGCCCAATCAACCTTTTTCATTTATCCAGGGAAGCTTTGCTGAGCATGCAAGCTACAGCGCCTTACTGCTTCACATTTCCTGTACAACCACTATTTACTGTTAGCCAAGAAGCAGCTCCATTGAAGGAGTTTTGATTCACATGCTCTTAAACCTTTTTTTTTTTTTTTTTTTTTTTTTAAATTTAGGGGTTGGTTAGTGCGTCCCAGGTGTTACTGTGCCGTATTTTGTGAAGAGTTGTAATTTACTTGTTTTGTCAACCTCACTTTCCCAGACTTTCCCAGAAGGACATTCAACACCCACCAGAGCATGGGGTGTTTTTTGTGTGCTGTATACTGAATGTGAGGTTGTAAAATAAGGTTTTACAGCTAGAGACTATTGTCATGAGGTGCCATGCCCAGTTAAAGCCTTTGCATTAAAGCTGTTGCCACCAACTACAGATCCACAGAGGTTCAAGGTATTGCTGCACGGCACACTGCTCAGCTGATTCTGTGTGGGGAAATCTACTTATAAATTGGCATCTTTTTGGATGAAAAAAAACATAGTGTTTTTGGGATCGACAACAAAAGTTGATGTTTAGCTGAACTGGCAAATTGCATGGTCACGTTGTCTATATTTTTCCAGTTATTTACAGGAAAAATAGAAAGAATACCACCAAAATCGAAACAAAGTAAGCCTTTATAGGTTTCTGTACTGATTTTGCTTTTTATGTCGTCTTTTTATTTCTAATTTGAAGTTGCAATAAGTTAAAAGACAGGAAATAATTGTAAATGGGAGTCATTTAATGGCAAAAAATGCCAAACATTCCACAGTTCCAGACATTTACAAGGATTTGTTGCTTTTCTCAGTCTCATATAATGGTTTAATTTGTATATTTTGGTTTTGGACTGTCAGACTAACAATCCAGGTAACCTAAAGATGTTGCCTTTAATATTTAGAAAATTGATGGACTAGTTTCACCGTTTCATTTGTTTTTTTTTTTTGTTTTTTTTTAAGAACAAACAGTTTATAAAGATTGAAAGTAATTGTTAGCTGCAGCCCTAATCCAATTCTCTTGCAAAGCAGTGCTTTTCTGCTAATGCCACAGTTGCCCCGGGGAGACAGCCATGTGCCACGTCCGTCAGTCTTTTGCAAGTGAGGAGCTTCACTGCAAGAATCTTAAAACGTGGGATTCATGCTATCTCCTCTGTGCAGGCCAACATGTATGTGATTCCTCAACAACTTGGTCGGGTGCATTTCTTCATGCTGGAGGTATCACTGTGCTGGTGGGATCGAGTTATGCCCCTGTCCGACTGTGTCTAACTTTTTTTTTTTACGTCGAAAATCTCTCCCCCTAAAATGACTCATTCAAGAGGATCTGTGTGGTGATATCTCAGATGGAAAGAGACAGTGTGTGATTAGTGGAGGGATTCAATGTAAATGTAAAGTAAAAAAATGTGTTATAGTTAAGTTGGACATGGTTTATGCAGAAATCAAAGTCACATTTTTTGGAACGGGTGGATTGTCTTTCCATTTTTTTTTGTTGTAGAGGGAGTTGTCCAATTCAAACTAATTTGGACCTTATGGTTGGTTCGGTCTGCCCTCTGTTGAGAAGGGGCTGACTGACTGTTGACTATGTGGCAGTGGGACATTTTTCCAAGACCTCAAAGTGATAGTGGAAAGAGCTGGGCCATCGATTTAACAAGATCAGAATCCTGTGATTGTACAAACCCCAGCTATAACTGTACAAATTGTATTCTGAAGGATAAATTAAATTCTCAGAATATCAGTCTTCCTGTTGCCAAAGTCTGAACATCTCAACACCCAAATATAGTTCTAGGCAATACACCAATGTTTATTATTTGAACATATTTCATTTCAAGTAAGTTGGTATTTGTCTGAATTGTGAACTACAATTATCTTTCCCACCTTACATATAATAATTAATTTACAGAAACTGATGTCTCCCTGAGTGATACCCCTGAATTTGCTGGAGTTGTGGAGTCCAGAGGTGATGGCTCTATGGTTTTGGAGCTTTTATTCTGTTGTATTTTGCTGCAGTAACCCAAACTCTTTATTAAGAGATTTGTTTACATATATGAAACATACTATATGTTTTGTAACCTAATATAAGGATTTTATGTATTGGTAGTATAAGAAAGCATAGTTTTATTTCCCAGTTGTTGCTTACTTCTTGTCAATTCTTTTCCAGTGGAGGAGCAAAGCACAGTCTCTTTCTAATTGTTTCCTATTATTGTTATTGTGTTGTAGCAGTACTACTGGTCAAATGTTGCTGAACTTTTAATGTGTCCACTAAGATTTCCAGCTTCCATCCTGCTGAGTTCATGTTCTTATATTGAATGTACACCACCCAGACAATTTAATGTTTTTCATGGAAGGTCACATATCATATTCATATCAAATAACTTGCAAAATGAAAAGAAAATATAGTCAAGACATTAACAAGGTTAGAAATACTGATTTTTATTTGAAATAATAATCTTCTCCTTCAAACTTTGCTCTGGTCAAATAATGCTCCATCTAACCAGCTAAACTGTTTTTAGCTGTGGTAACATAATTGCACAAGGGATTTCTAATCATCCATTAGCTTCTAATACAATTACCAACCACAATGTGCTATTAGAACACTGGAGTGATGGTTGCTGGAAATGGGCCTCTATACACCTATGTAGATATTACAATAAAAAACATACATTTGCAGCGAGAATAGTCATTTACTACATTAAGAATGTATAATGTGTGTTTCTGATTATTTGTATATATTCTTTTTTGTAAAAGCAGTGCTTCTTAATCAAAAATGAGGACATTTCTAAGTAACCCCAAACTTTTGAACAGTAGTGTATTTGTTTGGACAAGTAGTGACACACCTTTGTCTTTTTATCCGTTTACATGTGCTTGATCACAGGGCGCACTATATACTATAGTTGAAAAAACCCTACTTGTAATACTAGTTCTATAATGGTTGATGTGTTCATTTTTAGGCAGAAAACCTTTTTTTACATGGATAACATGTTTATTTTTCCTCGCTAGAAGTTTGACGGTTCCCCCACTTTTGATCACAGGCTCCTTTGTTGGATTGGTGATGAAGAAGAGTAAAATAGATGAGTTATGTAAGTGACTGCGTTTTGACCGAGAAGGAGCAATGAGGAAATGGCAAAGTAGGCCAAAAACCACCAAACAGTTTATTAAGTCTGAATGAGATGTAATGAAACGAGGTAAAAAAAAAAATAGACAGATGGTTTATATAACGGTTGCGGGTGGCCCCAAAATACTCTTTTATTTTGGAGCTGAGAGTTTTGAATTAAAGTTGTTTACCAAATACTTAAGTCATTAATCATCTACAGTACATTCCTTTATTTTAAGTCTCTTTCCTCTTGCATTTTGTTCTAGGCTCCCTTTCCTACTTCTTCCAATCATTTTTTATCTCTTCTTTCTTTACTGTGTTTTTTCCTTTAAAGTAAGTCCTTTAAAGTATATGCTTATGTTTTAAAGTAAGCCTCCTACTAATGATTCCTCCCTCCATTCACTCATCGCTGCTGTAACCTCTACCTTGGTTCTCTCCTGCTTCCCTCAGACCCTGTGGTGCTGGGCAGAGCGTTATGGCTCAGACGCTGCAGATGGCGATCCCTAACTTTGGCAACAACGTCCTGGAGTGTCTAAATGAACAGCGGCTGCAGGGCCTCTACTGTGATGTCTCTGTAGTCGTTAAGGGACACGCTTTCAAGGTTCCGTGTGTTTTTTTTTAACTGTTTTATCTAAAGAATAATCAATTGCTAATATAAAGATGATACACAGATAGTAGTCTTTGCGTTTTTGTAGAATAAAAAGTAATTAAGCCTTTTGGCTCCAAAGCATGCCTTTCTCTCTGATAATCTGTGTGATATATAATTATCTAAAACTACAGTGACAAATCATGAAGAAAGTAAAAAAAAAAAAAAAATTTAGCCTTAAGAAGCGTCAGGTCTCTCAAAATGTGCATTTTATTTTAATTTTGTTTTCTTGTCATTTAAAAGTCCATTTGAATCTTTTTTTTAAATAAATAAATATTGTTATCCACTTAGAATATAAAACTAGTTGATAGCATATGTTGAATTAAAAAAAGTTTTGATACCAATTTTTTAGGGTTATATAACAGTTTTGGCATTGACCCATACATCATTTGATACACTTATTTATATGAACTCTTCTCCAAACAAAAGAAAGAACTAGCCAAAGTGACCCCAGAATTTTATGAGAAGAGCATAATTATTTTATGTTTATATGTTTCCCTGACATGCTGACACAAACGTTAAAACAACATTCCATGAAGCATCTTTATTTCAATGAGCATTCATTGCGCCTTCAGTGATATCTAATTAACCCCACAGGTATTGACAAGATTTTGTTCAAGATCAATTGGTGAGATAGAAAAAAGTATGTTGAGGTCTAAAACTGCCCTGTTTAAAATAATTTCCAATCAATTTCCTGAGCTCACTCTGGAGGAAAACAAATCTTCAGCCTAGCCACCACTCAATACAATTTAATTTTGTTAAAATTTAGAAGATATCGCGAGGAGATACAATGTGAAATTGTAGAGATGAAGTATTCTTATACTCACATGTTAGTTACACTGTGTAACTACTCTAATAGTAATATCTAAGAATTTACACACAGTTCTGTTCAATTCATTGACATGAATGGATATCCGTCCAGCTCATTTACCATACAGTTCTTGCCGTTTTACTCCTCAGGCCCACCGTGCGGTGCTGGCAGCCAGCAGCTCATACTTCCGGGACTTGTTCAACGCCGGGGGCAAGAGCTCGGTGGTGGAACTGCCCCCGGCTGTACAGCCACAGAGTTTCCAGCAGATCCTGGCCTTCTGCTACACAGGGCGCCTCAGCATGAATGTTGGAGACCAGTTCCTGCTCATGTACACCGCCGGCTTCCTCCAGATCCAACAGATCATGGAGAAAGGCACAGAGTTTTTCCTCAAGGTAGCCTGCTAATTAATGCATGAATGATTTAACAGGCAACAATAATTTTAAGGCTTTCATTAAAGGTGACTGTAATAAGTGCTGAGGTGTTCTAGGAATAGTATGTTCCTTCATTTCTGCATATTAAAGAATTTATATATTTTTTGTGCCCCCCACCTGTTGTGTGCGGCATTATGCGTGGCACTGTGTTGTTGTGGGGGTGTTTGCATACACTTTCTTAGGATTTGTACTAACACTACAGGTTCTGTCTATAGTAGCAGATTATTTGATTAGATTTGGAGTGCCTTGCTGCATAAATCTGCATATTAATGAGTGAAATTTCCTTGGAAGTATCCAATAACACTTTGAGACACAGACTTAATATGACACCAGCTATGTGTTGTGTGAAGTATGTTAAAAAAAAAAAAATTAACTATTTGCTAGTTAAGTAGGTGGTGGTGTGGACATTAAACACTTGTTATCAGATCCCTGTGGTGTTTTGTTGAGCTACAGCAGCCACTTGAACAGGATTGTGGGGAATCTTAAGACAGATACTCAAAGTAAAAGAATTCATTCATTCAGATTCTGCTGCCAAAACCAGAGTCTTTTTGATATCTTATGAGAAATCTGTACCTGTGCTGCAGATTATTTTCACAATGAATGAATCCAGTGAGTGTTTAATGGAATAATCTCTTAATAGATATTACTTGCTGTATATGGAGAGAAACAATGTTGTTCTCACACCTGTTTTTCTTCTGTATAATTTGCAGATGTTATTTTCCTTTCTTATGCATTTGTGTGTATCATTAAGTTATTTTGCTCTTTAAAATCTTAAAGTTGATTACTTTCTGACGATTGACTAAAGTTAGAGTTTAAATTCTATATTGACAATTCAATATATCATTCATCTTTTTATGACACTTTATGAAACTACAGGTTTCATCTCCAAGCTGCGACTCACAGGGTCTCCACACCGAAGAGACTGAGCCTCAGAGTCCTGTCACTCAAACGGTGGGAGGGGGCGGGGGCAACGTTGTTGCCGCCACGGCTTCAGGAAGGCCCGCCTCCTGTCTGACGCCCCTCCCCCTGGTGTCCAAGGTGAAGACGGAACAGACGGCCACTACGCCTCAGCCCACCCCACAGCCGCAACAGGTAGGATCTCACTGCAGCTAAGCCTCTTTCTGTTCAGGAAATAATTATTATTCACACACCAGAATGGCTTCTGGAGTCTTTATTGGTTCACTATTGAAAAGAAACAGATGTGAAAGTATAAATATATAAGAAATTATGTTGTAGACACATATATTTTAATAAAAAATAGTCAATCAAAAGGCATATCAAAAATGCATCTTTATCAATGAGCAGTATTGATTAAAATCTTACCCATTCCTACTTGCAAACTAGCATCAGTCAAGTTCGCTCATACACTGGAATGATAGAATGGTTCCAGTTGTGTCTTGTAACTGAAAGTTAAAAGGAAACAAATCAGAGAAACCAAAGCATCCGTCAGCTGCTCAGGAATATTTTCCATGATGTCAGGTGCTAATCAGCATATCTGTATATTTGCTGCAGTCCTCACTTTCAGCAGAGTGAGGCCTCGTTGTGAGAGCAGTGTGATCATCATCACATACTTTTGGTTTGGAGTAGAAAGTAGCACAAATAGGCAGATTTGTCAGTGGATGCTCTCAGCGAAGAAACACAGTAACAACATTTCTCTTGTTTTTGGAAGCTGTCATCAGATTTGTTGCTTTGTGAGATTCTATCTAAAATGTCATTAGAACAGTGTAGTAAGTGCTAAAGTCAGCAGGTGAGCAGCAGTGATGTGCAGAAATGCAGTCTGGAGTCGGCTTTAGCGGAACACTGACCTCTGCTTTATTTTTTATTTGATCACGGTTGGTCTTGTATAACTGTGTCACTAAAATGTTCCTGGAGTGGAAACACCACATGGATTATTTGCCAAATAAATAATTTAGCCAGCATTTGAAGCCAAATAGGGTTCAGTGTTGTAGTAAGCACACAGTATGATCAAATTCCTGATCTTAATTACTTATTCTTTAATCAGATATTGCCTGAATAAATTCAAATATTTAACCTTTATTAAGGCAAAGTTCATCATTGAGAATTTCATAATATTTTTTGTTGAATGAAATATTGTGTTATGAGGAAGTTTATTGGTTTAACAGTTAGAAGGTCACAGGGTCAAGTTCAAAAACATGCTTAGGTTGATTGGAGACTCTAAATTGCCTGGAGGTGTGACTGTGTAAGTGAACGGTGTGTGTTCTCCACAATAGAATGGTGACCTGTCTGAGGTGTATTCCCGCCTCTGGCCTATAATGCGCTGGGATTGGCTCCAGCAGACCCCCTAGTGAGAAATAAGCGGGTAAAGAAAATGACTGACTGATTAGTAACTGAGGTGTCATTTAGCAATGGTAGTGATACTTGTGTATGGGCACTAAAAATACCCTCACCTTAAAGTGCTACTTCCTGATTCTGTGTTAGACACTACATAGGAAATTTGCACTTTTTCACTGAAATCTGTTTGTTGCTGCTATTTAAGGTCAAAAGCGTGTAATTGTTAGTTGTTTATTGACTCACAGTCTTTCAGCATATCTCTCTCTCCTCTCCTCAGCAGGACGCATCTCCCTACTCGGTGGTCTGCACCCCCGTGGCCAAGCGGCTGTGGGAGGGCAGCAATCGTGATGGGGGAGGGGGGTCCGGAGGGGGCGGGGGAGGGGGGATGAGGAAGGCCGCACGCTACTCCTCCTCCTCTTCTTCGTCCCTGTCCTCCAACAACGCTGCCCAGGATGCTCCCGGGCGCGGATCTGCGGCCAACGCCACTCTGATGGGTGGCGGTGCCGGCAGTGGAGGTGGTGGTGGCGGTGCAGGAATTGGACTCAACAGTAACCACAACAACAACAACATCAATGGCGGCACCCCTGAGGGCACAAGCCCGGGCACGCTCAGCATGTACACCAGCGACTCGCCCATCAGTTACCACGACGACGAGGAAGAGGATGACATAGCGGACGAGAGCGCCGAAGAGCAGTACAGACAAATCTGCAACATGTACACCATGTACAGCATGCTGAACGCTGGTGCCACAGGTAAACACAGCAGCTAGAGCTCAAGTTCATTTCAAGACCTCTTTTTTCCATGTAGATTTCCGGTGTTTGTCTTCTGATCCCTGCAGCACTTAGAAATATGCTGTACCTTGTTTATAAGTGCCAAGCCTGCAAAGTGTGTTTATTGAACTGCAGACTCCTAAGGTGAATGAAATGTTAAAACCACAGAAACCACTGACAGTTCTGAGCTAAAGTTTAAAGATTATTTTATCAACCGTTGTGTCAAAAAAAAGACCAGATGCTCGTATAGCATTAAATATTCACAACACTGATTGTTATCTACTGATTCTCAACCCAAGAGTAAGTACCGCCGACTTTGACCTATAACTCCTGACAGAACCTGAAATCCAGATTCGCCTTTTTCCTTTAATTCCCTGAGTGAAGTCCGATAAAGACAGTAAAGAGAATGTGATGCAAAAAGAAAGAATCAGCAAGTGGAAGGTGAATGCCATGAATCTACTGTAGTCACCTTTCCTTCACTCGTCACTTTACTCCACACACACATCCTGCACCTTAAGTATGCATTAGCTATGTACGTGTACATGTGTGTATGTGCGTGGATATGTATGTGCGTATATATATGCAAATATGTAAATATGTGTGTACGTGTATGTATTTAGGTATGTATGTGCATGTATGTATATATGCTTTGCTTATGCATACTTTTTTTTTTGTTTTTTATTTCTTTTTTATTGCTATTTATTAATATTTTTTCTCCATTCTTAAGTCCATAATGCATACTGTGTATGCTGATCAGACACACACATATCTCACTTAAATCCTGAACACTTGCCAGAGGCATTAAGAAAGGAATGCTTTCATAAAACAAAAATTATATGAAGGAAACAGTGTGTAAAGGTCTTTTTTCCAGAAATTTGAGCTAATGTATGGATTTAGAACAGTGATTAATATGTTTTAACCAATATTTCATCTCAAAGCTGGTGTAATGGAAATTCACTGTAAATGGGTCGGTGACAAATATGGTTGGCAAGATGAGAAATTTAAAAACTTTTTAAAATACAGTTTAAAGAAGCTTTCATCAGGTCTCTCAAAATATACATTTTGTGTTAATGTTGGTTTCTTTACATTTAAAAGTTCATTCATAGTCATCATGACAAAGATCATGATTTTGTGTAATTTTTTTTAACACAACATGGTGTAACTGAAAAATAAGTAAACAATGTGTGTGCTTATATTATAAATCATTGTGATTGAAGGGTGAATCATCATTCATTACCATGTTGTTTACTTCCTGTGTCCTCAGTGGTGGGGGAACGGGTGGAGGCTCTGCCAGACCTGGCCCCAGACTCAGGTGGAGGGCGGGGGGGCCGGGGTGCTCGCTCCCGGCAGGACCTGGCCTCGCTGCCCGCCGAGCTCATCAGCCAGATCGGGAACCGCTGCCACCCGAAGCTCTACGAGGAGGGCGACCCGGCCGAGAAGCTGGAGCTGGTGAGCGGCACCTCCGTGTTCATCTCCCGTGCTCAGCTCATGAACTGCCACGTCAGCGCCGGCACCCGCCACAAAGTGCTGCTCAGACGCCTGCTGGCGGCGTTCTTTGACAGGTCAGTGCCCAACGCTGGTTACCTGCCCACCTCTGATTTACCAACGTAGTCAGAGGAAATCGAAAGGCATATTTTTAACCCTCTAATGCATAATAATTGTTTTATTGTCATTAAACATTAAACTAAAAAGCTGTATTTTCAAAATTTGGTGTAAAAAGGGGGATATGTGAGCATCATTCATTTTTTCTAATATATCAAAATACATTTGTTGCAAAATATGGAATATTCCTAGTGTTACATTTAAATTTCAGGTTAAAGGATAAGATAAGACAGAAAATAGCTGGAGGAAAAAAGGATAAAACCTAAACTGTTAAATGGTAATAATTAATAATAATACTCGGTAAACTCTACAAATACCAACAGGTTTAATTAATGTTTTAATGTGTCAGTTTTGCATGTCTAAACAAAACGCAAGCATAATTGTGAAATTTCTGTTAATACTGGTGAAAAGCCTGAATGTCAAGGTTATATAATATGAAAGACAAAGTATGTCGCATTGGTGTGATTGTGCAGGTACGGAGAAGAAAGTCATAAGGAAATTTTTTTTCAGCCAGTTTTCTGTCACCGGCTGCAAAGAAGATGTATGAAGAATGACATTATGTACAAAAATAAAGAGTAGATTGGAGAAAAAAAAGTAAATGTCATCTGTCTGTACATTATCGGCTGTAAATTAGGATCTAAGAGCTCTAAAGTATCTGTGATAATGTTGTTTGTAATTGTTTATGATCATCTAAAGTCACGAGTTTCCACACATGTCCTGGTGCGTGCTACAACATGTCTACATAATTGTGAAGTTGCTGTTAGATGCTCCACTGTCATGCAGTTACTGCAAAGTGCTGACGGTGGACGTTTTTTTTGGTTGCCGTTGGTCAGGAGCACTCTGGCTAACAGCTGTGGAACTGGCATCCGCTCTTCAACCAACGACCCCAGTCGTAAACCCCTGGACAACAGAGTGCTGCATGCTGTCAAATGTGAGTTGCAAGATTTCCGGCACTATAAATGGTCTGAATTACAGCGCCGTGACTGAATCTGCCAGCATGCAAATTAAAAACCCTACATTTTTAGGAATGTATCATTTGTTCCTTTTCTTTTTTTTGCCTCTGTCTTCTTCTCATTTCCTGCATCCTCCTTCCTCTCTCTCTGCAGTCTACTGCCAGAACTTTGCACCGAGCTTCAAGGAGAGCGAAATGAACGCCATCGCGGCTGACATGTGCACCAACGCCCGCCGCGTTGTCCGCAAGAGCTGGATCCCTAAGCTGAAACTGCTGATGGCCGACAGCGACGCCTACTCCGCCTTCCTCGCCGACAGTGTGAAGATGGAGGCCGACGCGCTGGGAGCGGAGCAGGGCTTTGACCCTGCCTCCCTGGAGGCCGTGGCGGCAGTGGCCGCCAACAGCAATGAAGCAGGAGGCGGAGCTATGGCAGCAGACACCCTCCAAGGGGCAGGAGGAGATGGCAGCACTTTGTTTTGAGTGAGTGAACAGACAGATAGATGGATGGACAGTTGGACTGATGGATGGATGAATGGATGGAGGGAGGGAGAGAGGGTTGGTGTTTCTCTGGGGCGATGAGTAGAGAAGGGTGGCCACTGTAGTCCAGATGACAGCTGTCACTGCTCCTGTAATGGTTTGAGGGGGGGGGGGGATCTGTTTCTTCCTTTACACCTCTTTTGATCAGTTTGTTCTGCTTTTCGTTCCTTCATTTGTCTGCATTTCTGTCTCTCTCTGTGGCCCAGAATGCAACATTTTTGTTTCACTTCTGGTGAAGAGAGATAGAAGGACACACAGAAAGGTAGCAGAGGGATGAGGTTGACAATTAATCTACCCCCCCCTAAGATTCTCGTCCCTCTGCTCCTACCTTTCCAGATTTGATGGTTTCAGCCTTATATATTTTCGTCTGTTCAAAAGTCTAAACTGTCACTAAGACCCTTTTCTTACTGTAATCAATCACAGACATTCCCTGGGGAGGGGGGTGGGAGTGGGTAAAAAACTTGTTCGGAGAAAGTGAAATTTCCTTCCCCAAACTCCGGTAACACTGTTGTTTTGATATTGAATGTATGCGTGGCGATGCATCCGAACCGCAGTGTTGTGAGTCAGTGGAGGTTTCAGTGAGATTGTACAGAGCCCTTTTTTTACGTTTTTTTTTTTTAAGAGTTTTGTTTTGTTTCCGCTTTTACTCGTTCTGGACGGCTAGATGAAATCTTCTCTGAACATTGGGCTGATGAGGTCAGGGGTTGAAATGAATATTGATATGTATATTGGTTTATGATCTCCCCGACCCAACCAACATGGCTCTTTAACCCCTGCTGGTTTGCTGGGAGAGTGACCTGCTTATCTGTCAGAGAAATGCTGGTGAGTTACTGACGTCGTCGGGAAAGACTAATCTATATTTTCCATCAGCTAGAGAGTGTTTGGGACTTGTCAGCCAGTGTGATGGCATTGGCAGACAGCAAAAAAAAAATAATATTTGTTAACAAAAAATGTTCCCATGAAACCCCAACTCCCACTGTGTTGATCCTAAACGCCCCCCTTTTTTTAAAGCCTTTTTCTGTGTTTAAATTTTTAGCTTTTTCCTATTGTGTGTTGTATTTTTTGCCAAGGCTCCCGAGGGAATGAAAATTTGTTAGTGGTGATTGTCAAAGACTTGCTTGGTAAATGCACTGTTATTTCCCTGCAGTGCCAGTACAATCTATGTTTTTGTATGTGGCTGAGAAAACAATCGGTGGTTTTATTTAAAAAACAAAAATGCAACAAAAAGAGAAAAAAATTCTTGCTGAAATTAATTTTATATTTGTTCATCACCCATTTTTTTAAAAAACAGAAGTTGAGGAAATATCTAAAAGCGAGTTTCTGCCTGCTTGCTTAGGAACAAGTTATGTGTGTATCTGTGTGAGAGTGGGTGTCTGTGTGTGTGTTTGAAAATACAGCAGCGTTCTTGTATTTTCGGCGCACGTCTAAATTGTTTTCCCTAAGAATATTCACCGCCATGCCTGTTAGCAGCACAAGTTTCCTCACGCTCTGCTGGCTGGATGCGTGCTCGCTTGGCATGGACAAAGGTGCTAATTCAGGCATTGGTACAAGGCAAGGAACTGTGTGTGAGTGTGTGCGGGTGTGTGTGTGTGTGTGTGTGTGTGTGTGTGTCTGTGTGCGTGTCTGTGTGCGTGTCTGTGTATGTATGTGCGGCCACACAGTTTATGGGCGTGCTGCAGCAGAGAGAGAGAGAGGCCAGACGGTATGTTTTCACACACGCTTGGTCGATTCATTCACCCATCACTGCGGTGAGCACACATACACGCTAATACGCATTTGGGCGCTGTCAGCTGCATCAGCTACAGTACACCAGAGCAACGTGGGTATTAAAGGGGAATTGCACCGAAGCAGACCCGAAAGGCTGTTGTTTGACATTCAATTTTAGTTACCCCCTCTTTGTTTTATGAGGTTTGGAGTGGTGAAAAAAGTAAAGTTTCACTGAACTGGATTAAAGTGACGCTGTTGTTTTGGCACTAAAGTTTGGGGTTGTATGCAGGATGAAAGAAAATAATGTAAATCACATGAGAACGTTGGCATAGAAACCACCCTGAAAATCAATATTACAATCAGATTTGCCTTGAATCATTTGCATGGCTGAATGAGAGCTTTCAGAAAAAAAGAAGAATAATGCAGAACTTCATTCTTTTTTCATATATCCAGGTCCAAGTTCACCAATGCAGCTAAATAGTCATCAGCAAGATCGAGTTTGCTCTCGACTGTCTTAGGTCAAGCACTCAATTATTGTTGCCACTAATATTCATTGCCTTTTCCTCTGTGATGGAGAAATACAAGTAATCTGATAAAAATAATTATAAAATGAATTTTTTGTAATCCTCTAATCTGAAGAGTTGAAAAGACAGTATTCTGTGTAAAGTCAGAGGATCAGTCCCAGACAATCGCTAATTGTTTGCTATGGAACTTGGAAGCAAAGTAAGCCAACTGTAAAATAATAGTCTGTGTGTTAAATAGATTGCCAATGCCCACACTCAATGTGCAGCCCATTAGCGTGTGCTCCGAAAATCAATAGAGCAGAGTATATATATCCAATATGTGCATACCCAACAGGATCTGGAAGAATCAAGGGTGTCTGATCCAGATTTTAAGATGACGCGAGGACGGAACTGAACTGCTTCCTGTTTATTACATCCAGGAGGCAAAAAGGCCATTTATTGCCCCGCACCAAAGTGAGATAAATCTGTGTTTGTGCACTAGTCCTGTTAAAGTGCCGACAAATGAAGACTCGAGAGTCCCAGAGAGGGAAGATAAAAATAGGACAAAGGACAAATACAGAATCTAGACACAAGATTGTTGAATGAACAGTCAAATAAAAAAAAAAGGTTAAAGGCACTAACCTCGATTAGTGCACCCAGAGGTTACATTATTACATTAATTAGCTACTGCTGGTAAGCTGGCCTAACCTAATGTACCATAGCTTATTAAGAAATCTAATTGTGCACCAACAGCCCTACAGCTTTTAAGGAAGGACAATTTAAGGACAACACACCATGAAAAGGTTCACTTTGGTCCTTATTTCTCTATTTTTTCATCCAATGGAAACATTATGATGAATATGCCTGTTGGAGGAAAGAGAATATTCAGTGGCACAAGTTGAAACGTTTCAGTCTGGCACGCTGTGTTTTCTCTCCATGGCATTTTTTTGGCAAAAACGAATTCCAAAAAAAAATTGCTCTTGGGTGATTTCGGAAAAATCATTTGTTAGTTTACAGGTGTCCGATAACAGACTCGCATCCAATATAGTGATATTTGTTGTTGTGAACACCGACCTTGATGGATTTTGCAAGATCTGTGGTTGGACTCAGTGCGTTTTGGATCGTATGTGCTGTAGTGTATCTGTGACTACAGGGGGCAGCAGTACACCTTCAGAGTCCCGTCTGCCATCGCAGGTTCAAAGTATCGGGTCCAGTGTTGAATTTCAAAATGCGATCACACCGAGCTGCTTTACCGCAGCCTTCGTTATGTGCCATTTCCCTCCCGATATGTTCCATTTTCTTGCCAGGATCGGAGAACCAAACCAAACGTATACATTGGGTTACGATCACTTTGAAATTCCCAGTGCGAAAAATATATTTTATCAAATATTTTGCTTTTTTAAGTGTGATATTCTTGAAGAGTTTTAAAAGCCAGACAAAAAGCCAGACATATTATAGATTTTTTTAATATTTGAAAGTTTTTGACAGAACTGACATTTAATGTTTTTGGTGTGTGTGTGTGTGTTTTTTCCGTTTTATTGAGAATAACCTCAAGCACCTTTTTTGTATAGCCAGTGTGGAACCAGATGTGGGCAGAGGCAGATTTAGAGAACATTGAACTGTTTAATGTCACTTGTCACATATATTGATGTTTAGACTGCCACACGCTCACACACACACACACACCCTCGTAAAGTGGAAGGGGTCCATCGTTAAATCGTCTCTCAAAATGGTGCTGCACGGAATCAGAGTGTTGAAACACCCAGAGAAGAACCAAAAGCTGCCTTCTGAGGCGTTTGTCTTTGAAGTGAACCAGTTTGGTAGGGCAGTTTTGTAAAACTGGTCTGCTTTTGACAGTCTTTGAAGAAAGATGTTTACTAATTGTTCTTTTCTATATATTAAAATGTATATCAAGTTTTTTTATTATTTCTTTTAAAGAAGCTATTAGTCAAAGAACCTTTAGTCCTGAGATGAGCACGTAAAAAAATCCTGCAGTCAGCAGGAAGACGATGACAGGAGGTGGAAGGCAATTGTGGCATCTTTTTTAATATTATTTTTTTTTAAATCCCTGCTGCCTGGCCCCACCTTCTATTCTAAAATACATGGTACGATCCATGGAGACTTAATAACTGAGGACAGAGGCGAGAAGAAGAGTGAGATAAAGAAAGAAAGGGGGGGAAAAAAAAGTCAAAGCGATTTGGGGAGGGGGGTGGGGTGATGCGAGACAGTTTGCACATTTTGTTTTCCTTCCTTTTTTTTAAGAAAACGTTGTATTCCAATGCTTTGTTTAAAACCGCCGCCTTAAATGGAAAAAAAAACAATCCGAGAGAGAGAGAGAGAAAGAGAGAGAGAGAGAGAGAGAGAAAAGAAGAGGAGACGAGGACAGTCTAAGCCTCCCTAGAGAGGAGGGACAAATGGGGGGGCTGGGACGCTTGGATGGTTTGGTGTGCATGCATGCATACGTGTGTGTGTGTGTATGTGGGGTGTATTGCAGGGTGGGTTTGGGAGCTGTGTGTGTGTGTATCTGCACATCTGTGCGAACAATGTGTGGGAGTGTTTTTAATGTTTGTGTGTGCATGCATATTAATGTATGTATACAGTTTTTCCCTCCCCTCTCGCTTCCCTCCATCTCCATTTATGGCATGTTAATGTTTGCCTCCTCACTCGAAAGAGCTTTTGACAGTGGTACTGTGTGTGTGTGTGTGTGTGTGTGTGTGTGTGTGTGTGTGTGTGTGTGTGTGCGCGTAATGCGCATGCCTATGCCAGGCTGGGTCTGCGTCTCGATCTACAGTATGTGCTGCATACGTGTGTGTCTGGCTTCTTGCGTTGACTGCGCATGTCTGTCACTGTATGTGGGTGGTTTGGGTGCTCAGCTCTGCAAGGTCTGTATATGTGTGTGTGTGTGTGTGGGGGGGGGGGTGCAGAGGTTGAGATGAGTGGCTGTTTGTTTTTGTCTGCCTCGGAGAGCAGCATACCTTTTTTCTTTTTTATATGTATACATTTTTCCTTCCCTCTGCCTTATACACCGACACACACACATCTACAGTCACATACCCATACCAAGGGCACAGTCCATACATCTGTGCTGCATCAAAGCTGCAGATGCAGCACAGCCATGTTCCTCGCCGCCTGCTAACTGTCCCACACTCCTCCACGGGACAGCAGCGAAAATGCAGCTCAGACCCTGACACCACCGCCACCCCGCCCCCCCCCCCCCCCCCCCCCCCCCCCCCCCCCCCCCCCCCCCCCGCGTCTTCTTCGTTCCTCCCTCCCTCTGTATCCTCAGTTGCCGCTCTACTTTCCCTGTTTTCTATTTTCTCTGTTTATATCTCCTTTCTGTTTCATCTCCTCTGTATGTATACATTTCTCTCTCTCTCTCTACCACACACACGCACACACAGGAAGGAACTTAATAGTGTCAGTCCCTTGTTGCTTCATTACTTGAACCATCATTTTCCATCCATCGCTGCCTTCATCTCTGTCGACTCCATTTTCCTCATAGAATGCAGATCCCTGCCAAACTCACATGTGTCTGCATCCCTGTGTGTGTGTGTGTGTGTGTGTGTGTGTGTGTGTGTGTGTGTGTGTGTGTGTGTGTGTGTGTGTGTGTGTGTGTGTGTGTGTGTGTGCGCTTGCACATGCATGCGCACATGCATGTGACAGAGTGGCCATGAGTGTTTGTTGTCTACAACAACAACAGATGGGGCTGCCAAATATGTTGCTGTGTGTGCATGCATGTGAGCTATTTGAATGCAAATATGCAAATAAATGGGCGTAGGTACATCTGACTAGGCACATCAGTGCTTTGTGAGTGAGTTTGTGTGTGTGTTTTTGTGCTTCCCACCCTCCTCTGATGGGAAATTGTGGTCCGATGGTGTGATTTCTTTGTGTGTGTTTGTTTACTGCACATTTTTAAATAATCAGCCGATTGATGAGAAAGGTCTATCCATACCCTATATTCCCCCCGGCTGCTGCGGCTGACCAATCGGAGCATCCACACAAGAGACGCAGCCAATCATAAGGTGAATGTTGACCAGACTGTTGAACCAAATGATCAAGTGGGGTTGAAAAATAATTCTAATCATCCTAGACTTTGGGCGAGGAGGGGCGAAGGAGGAGGAGGAGGAGGTGGTGGTGGTGGTGTTGCTCTTCCTGAGGAGGAGATGTTTGTTAAGAATCTCCCAGGACAGATGAGGCATTGCGGCAGTCTGCCGTCACATGAGCGAAGCCACAATTCAGACAAAGAGACAATATGGGCGAGAGACTAATGACAGAGAGGAGAGGAGGAGGAGGAGGAGGAGGAGGAGGGGGGGGGGGGGGGGGAGCTAAGGATCGTCTCTCTCTGGCCCTGTGCCACCAAGATAAATACCTGGGCTCTTTGCTTATTTTCGTAGAGTGGCATTTTGCAGATGGGTGGGGTCGTGGGTTGGTTTGCCTGAATCCGTCTTTAAAAGACCTGAGCAGGACGCAGCAGCCGCCACTCCGCAGATGCCGATGTGAGCGAGAAAGAAGTTCTAGAAGATTCGTCACGTCCGGGAACACATTAGGAATCAATTTATATCTTATATCCACAAAGTTGAAATTGCACTAAATGTCTGTAAAAGAGCAGAATTAATACATTTTTTAATGTCCAGAAACGCATTTGGCTGCATGTTTCTGTGCATTCCTGTCATTGTTTTAAGCACTGCGGCGCTGTAATGTGAAGGCGTTTTCCTGCACCTGTACAGGTGCTTTTTGCCTTGTTCGAATCACCCAGTTTATTGTCAGCGTGTCTCTTGTAAAACTTTGACTGTACTTAAGAAGTAAAGGCCCAGAAAAGAATGTGTTTTTTATTAAGAGGAAATGCAGGTGTTTTTTAGTAGATCAGTGGTTCCCAACCTTACTGAAACTCTTTCACAGGTTCGGGTTCGACTTGTGAGCAGCTAAATCAACTATAATATTCTCAGATTTTTTCATTTGAATTGTTATTCAATTCAATTGTTATATTTGTTGCTTTATTATTTTTAGAGGCCTAGAGATTTTAAACTAGAGTGGAAACATTCCATCAATTATTTGTATAATAATATAATAATAATAATTTGACCAACAGAAAATAAAACAGCAATGATAACTGAACATTTTTTTCCATTGTAAGTACACAAAAATAATTTAAAGCAGTGCTCCAATTAGTTGGTTTTATTTGATAAATAATTAATGGTTTATGTAATTTTGAAGAAAAACATCATCATATGATTCCAAGATGATTAGGTCATGTATATTAAAGCAAAGTGAATACTTTGGTATTTTAGACTGTTATCAGACAATCCAACACACTTAAAGAAGTCTCCTCGTACACCAGGATATCATGATTTAATGTTTTATAGACCAAGCATTAATCAATTCATCAGAAGAAAACTATTTTGCAGGATAAGCAATAATGAAAATAGTTGTTAGTGGAATATACTCCCTTTAGATGAAATTTTAAACATTTTATAGACCAAACTAAGCAAATAAAAATACTTGTCTGATAAAGAGATAACAGAATGATCTAAAAACAAACAAGAAGGCATTTAACCTATCAGAAATCAGTTTCATCATGACCCCATGTGGGGAAGCCACAGGTTGGGAACCACTGTGTTAGTAGTACTGTACCCGTGCGTTGGTTTTGCAGCTCAGACGTTTGCTTTGACCTTCTCATGTCGGTGGGAAATCGGGACAAGGGCTGACTGAATAGTCCTTCTGAAAAGGAAATTAGTGTCACCTGGAGCACTCGTGAAATGAACAGAATGTAGAAGTTGTGTTGGGAGGTCGACGGACGCAGATTTCAGCAGTCTGACACTGCTCAGGGGAGAGGTCAAATCCTGATGATTGTAAGATGAAGTCGGCACCCTTCCAATGAGCACAGCACCTGTATGGGTGTTTGAAGGAAGTGGTGAGGAGCTGGTGGTGGAGTGCTATTGGGAGCAGAGATTAGTTGTCATAAAGACGTTTTAAACACTCCTCTGCACTACAAAGAGCAAAAAACCTGCATGAAACCGAACAGAAAACCCAGGCAGCCCAGCACTGTGGACTCTATATCATTCAATCTCTTTCTACCTTTCCAAAAAGACAACAC
This sequence comes from Eupleurogrammus muticus, assembly GCA_036785175.1. NCBI lineage: Eukaryota > Metazoa > Chordata > Actinopteri > Scombriformes > Trichiuridae > Eupleurogrammus > Eupleurogrammus muticus. The sequence goes on along the minus strand of JAYKQN010000003.1, from coordinate 4,331,195 downwards.
AGGCTGCAGCTTTTTTTGCCTCTTTGTAAAGCAGTGATGTCTGAGCACAGTTTTAGGACTAAAGGTTGAGCGGGGCCAGAACAGACGCTTTTTTATTGTTAAAAAAATTTTCTATTTTTTTTTTTTGAGCAATACCAGCCCGGTTGTGTTTTTGTTTTAGAAGAGCTTCGTAAAAACTTTTCAGTTTATTCTTTTTATGTTTTCATTTTGTTTCCTACATTTGAAGCTAGCGTACTGTAGTCCTTGAAATTTATTTTTAAAGGAGGTCCTACTAATAATTCAACATTAACACCTGTATGTAGAGTTGCCAAGATGTGTAAAAAAACGAAAGAAAATTACAAAAAAGAGAATGTGGAGACATGGTTAGCTGTAAAATAGTTTAGAGAAAGACATATTTTTGCATTGCAATTGTCATATGACTGAGGTGTTGCGGGCGGGAGGGAGGTGGGCGGGGCTTAATGCTGGACCAGATGTTTCTGACGTTACTGTACTGCAGCTGTTGTCGGGTCCAGGTGTTGAACTGCAGAAAGCAGACGGGCCGACTCATGGACGGATGGAGGGCCGAGGCCAACAAACCGCTGCTAGCTCCCTGCATTTAAAGGCTACAAGTCTGAATGTCTGTTAACAAACAAAAAAAAACATTCAAGTCTTACTCCATTGTCTTGTGACAATATGAACACATTAAACTTCATTAAAAATCGACCCAAAGCAAAGTTTACTTGACCTGGTTCTAGGACCAGCTTTTCCATAAAGAATAAGCTACTGCTGCTTGAATGTTCTTGTTTTTTCTTTACTCGCCACCTGGTGGCCAGAAGCCACCAGGTGGCGAGTAAAGGGGGGGGGGGGGGGGGGGGGGCTCGGCAGCTGTAGTGACTTGCAGCAGCCACCAGGGGGCCGACAAAAAAAATTCCCAAGAAGCAGTTATCCTACACTAGCTATGATTGTAATCTTGGAGTCTCAATCACTGTATTCATCGAGCACCTTAGAGGCAGAGCGACGAAACGCTTCTGCTGCTCACGTTTTTACAAAAAAAAACACAAGACACCAAAACCTGCCAAAACTTTGTCCGCCCGTGTCGGCTTGAATGCCAAATAAAAAGTTGTCAGCAAGATTGAAGGTTGCTGACATCGCTTCCAGAAGAAAGAGCAACGCAGCCGTTTGAGCTTCGACTCGTCCATCCACCACTTTGTCCGTCTGTTTTTTTTTTTTTTTTGTTATCACTCCTGGTCGCCACCTCGGCTGCCGATCCACAGAAAGGAACAGAAGTGACGAGGAGAGAGTGGAATAATCTGTTTTTTTTTTTTTTAAGAAAAAAAAGCACCTTCGGGCGAGTGCTCCCCTGTGTGGATGCAGAGCCAAAGCCCTTCGCACCTTCCTGAGCATGTTTATTATGTCACTTCCTGTCTGTGGTTCGGATGCTGGTGTCAGATGTGGGGTTTTGTTCATCGGGGGGAGGGGGGGATCAAGATGTAATGTGAGGGTTCCTTTTGTAAGTTTCTTATTTTTGTTGTTTTTATCTTTTTGTACTATTATTCCCTTTTTTATTGTGTACGTTGTTTTTTCTCTTCTCTTCGCGACATTTGTTGTTTACTGTAAAAATGCAAACGATTATGTGCCCATCGACCGACCTGCCTCCCCCTCGGTGGGAAGTGGGAGCAAAGACTGTGCGAATGCTCCTCTACATGGGGGGGGGCTCCCTGTGGGCGTAGGGGAACCAGAGAAGGGTGAACGATGCTGATCCAAACAGGGTTCCTACACAGGTCCAGAAATAGAGGGAATGGCAAAAAAATCCCCAAATTTCTCTTTAGAAACAGTTTAGATGGATAATCTGGTGTTCAGAATCAGAGGAAGCAAAGACTAGACAACTGTGATGTTGTTTAACTAAAATTTCATTCAAAATGCCTGCAGGGTTTGATGAATTCTGGGATCAGGCCATTTTCTTTCATTATGTTTTTATCCTGACAAAATGTTAAAGGAAAAATCCACCCTGAAATTCCCCAAACCCGATGCATTCCTTTAAGCTACATTAATTGATTTGCCACTCGGGGCCATAAGTGAACATGTTGGCAAACTGTTGGACAATTAAGAGTCTTGTTTTCTGTCCACTTGATGAATGTAATGCAACTATTCACTCTCCTTTTCCAGCCACATTTGCTCCTCACTGAGGAACATGTCCGGCCCTTTAGCTGCTAAACGTTCCTCTTTACACCAGCTCATGGCTAATCATGTCTGTCTGATAACTTTGGTGCTCAGTACTGTACAGTCATTCCATCAGAGCCTTTTGTGCTGGTGAATCAAAAGTCATGCAGTTGTAAAAAGAAAAAAAAACTGCTTGTAGAATTGAGAATTGCAAAGTCAGGCATGTGGCTAAAAAAAATCACATATTAACTTTTGGAATCGGGGTGGATTTGGCCTGTGTAGGGACCCTGCTGAAAACCCAGAGGAATGTCAGGAGCCATGTCCGGATACGAGTTCTGTGTAGAAAAACAGAGGAAAAAAAAAAACTGGCGAAACTTGAGAACAGAGAGCGAGGGAGGCAGACGTGAGGAAAAGTGCAACATGAAACCAAGATTGTGATCCTGAGGTGAATCCTCATCTCTCCCTCTCCATCCCTTCCCCTCCGCCCGGCCGACTTCCTCCTCATCCCCCTAGGCCTGTCCTCATCGCCCCCCATCCCCTGACCCCGCTTCGCAAGCTCCACGCGTCTCTTCCTGCCGTCTGCAGGTCTGTAGTCTTCTATCCACAAACATTTACTCCGCTCTTTCCAAAACCCCCTCACACCAGAGACAACAAGCTCACGCTAATAAATCTATATATATATATATATATATATATCCTGTATATGTATACATGAATACAAAAACGGGCAAACCTCTGAGATACAGAAGCTGGCACGCACACCTTCAGACTGTTCCAGGATGTGTGTGTGTGTGTGTGTGTGTGTGTATCTTCGTGTCACTGATGCAGTTTTAAAAAAAGAAAGTACCAGTTTACCTCGGGAGCTCTCAGCCATAGCAGACCTTATTCCCCACAGAGATCTCAGCGCTGCGATGAGCAGCTCCTGAACTGCTGTGGCTGCCGTTACAAAGCAGGTACATGACTTTTTTCTTTTTTTTTTCTTAGTTTTTTTGTTTTTCAGGAACGAACCCCTGGGAGGCTCAGCAGAGCGCTCTCGGACCATACGGACGCGTACAGTGCAGGGTTTTTACAGAAACGGGAAACAAGCCGAGAGTCCATGTCAACACAGTCTTACCTCAGAATCATACTACAGAACAGGGCGGGCAGGGCTCTCATATGATCATAGTAACAGTGAATGACTTCTTTTTTTATTCTTTATTTCTTGTCTCTGGTGTCGTTGGGTCAAAAAAAAATACTCTGCAGAACTCGTTTTCTTTTTCTTGTCTTTTCCACTATAAATATATAAATATATAAACTGTACATTATGACATAGAAGCACTATCAAGGTTTGATTGTTAGATGTGCACTCGCAGCATGAGGTATTATTCTTTATTATTCTTCATAACCCAGAAAAATAAAATAAAAAAAAAAGTGAAATAACAGCTTTTTGGAGGTAAATGATTATAAAAAAAAAAGGATGGAAAAAAAACAAAACAAAGATGCAGTAGAGTTTACTGATGTCAAAGAAAATACCCAACATCCCCCACCCCCCGCCACACACACACACACACACACACATACACACACACCAGTCCTCCACCCCCAGCCCTGCCCTCCCCATTCAAGCGATCGCCCTGATGCCCCCCTGCGCCACTCCCCCGCCCTGCCCCGTGTACATGCCAGTGTTTCCCCATGTGTTCCAAGTGCCAATAACTTTGTGAATTCCTAACTGTGACCCAGTAATAAAGATAATTGCACATTAACTACTGTAAAGCGAAAAAGAAACCAGACTGATTAAAAATGAGGAAAAAAAATCTGAATATCTTAATAAAAGGTTTGTAACAAACAGGACTGACCTTACTGCTGTGTCGGGTCTTTATTTGCTTTCCCTTTCTTAGACATCTTTATCCAACTATTTTACCGCTGTAATGGATTTACTGATTTTTTTTTTCTGCCAAGTGATAATGAATGGTTCCTGCTTCAAAAATGTAAGTATATGCTGCCTCCTCCAGAGTTAATGTAACTGCAAACTGCATCAAAACAAGATGTTTGGTTATGTCAGTTAATTGTGACACTTTTTTCTATTTTAATGTTATTGTGACAATTTATAGTCCAAACAATTGAGCAAATAAGTGAGCGGACCTACAGACGAACACTAAAAACAATGATTAGCTGCAGCATGCATCATATTTTACCTTTTCTTTAGGAGACAAATCATGGTTGGCACGATGAGAAAGTCAAAGCTTTTTAAAATACTGTTTAAGAAGCATTTATCTAAATGTACATTGTTTGTTTTCTTGTCATTTAAAATATCCTTTTTTTTCTTTTTTACAAAAATCTTGATTTTGGTCAATTTTTGAAGAAAATTTCAAATGGTGTAACTAAAAAAGAATGATAAATTTTACATATTTAATCCACATAGAATATAAAACTAGTTGATAGCATACCTAAGTTTTAGGCTACCATGACAGTTTTGACATTACCATGAAACACTTAAATGCAGCAGGTGCGTTCACATGCACATTCTTTCCTGAACTTCAAGCCTGGATCTGTCCACGCAGGAATCCGTCCAGCTTGTAAGTACGCATGTATCAGAGCTATCAGACAAAGATTAGAAGACAATATGAATCATGAGGTCTAATCTTTTACTTAAAATTAATCAGAAACTGGTTTTGGTTGATAGTTTAGATGAATAATTTACAGCAAGTATGTGTTATCTGATCATTTGAGCAGTGTCTATTAGTACAGATGTAACATCTTGATGATGTAAACAACAATTATGATGCTCACAGTGATGCATGACCTGATTTTTCAATATGTAAATGAATTTGCTAAAGGAAAGTAACTCCTGAAAGACAATGGGTGGTTTGTTTTGAGTTTTGTTTTTGGTAAATGCTAAGCAATCAGTGTGAAGGTGTACACGAGACAAACTGACAGGCACATTGTTTCATCACTTATGTGTTAAAAGCATTTCAGGAATTTGTTGGGATTCTACAGTGGTTCTCTGCACCAACTACTGCAATGAAGCCGTTCACTGGAGGCCACCTGCTCAGGTAAGAGCCGTACTCACAAACACACACGCACACACATCAGCAGTTTATTCTTCTTCGTTCCAGCATCTCGTAACATTATTGTGTGTATTTCAGTTAGTAATTTGGCAGAAAAAGCTTCTGAAACTGCCTTTAGTAGATGATGGCACATTAAAACTCACACACCCTCCAGTAGACATGTTGACAGCTGTTACTAATTACATTAACAATGTGGGCCATTATATTCAGGAGTCCCAGCACATCATGACAGCAAGCCAACATACACAATACCAGGACCCAAAAAAGGAATGCTGACATTGTTACTATTAATAACGCCTGTGCTTTTCCTGCTGTCACTTTTGGTGACAAAGACCTTTTCTCAGAGAAAAAATATCATGTGGTGTCCTCAAAGAAATCAACATAGTACAATTTAACCCTCTACTGCACAGTGTTGCCATATGGAAAGCATTTATCTTTATTTTTCTAAAGAGGTGTGATATAAAATCTATGTTCTTGCAGTAAGGTGTGAAAAGGGAGCTTCTATTTTTGAAGGACATTCAATTTATGAGGTCACTTGACCAGTCACTTTTGCTCATGGACATTTGACATGTGAGCATCATTGTCTCACAACCGAAAATTGTCTTCTATTCAGAATTTTAGGGGGGGAAAAAAAACTTAATACAAAAATAAACTCAATACCTGTTTAATTAATAATTAAATAATTATTTTATAATATAATAATAACAATTAATTATTAAAATATTGGATTTTTTCTTACATGCTAAAACAGATTTGTTGGCCTATGGCAACAAGTCCCATTGACTTACATAGCTTCAAACTACTATGACTGTTTACAATTTTTTCTTATACTGTAAATCTTTTTTTCTATTATTTAGGCCATTTTAAGTAATACACATTTAAAACATGTTTTACCATGTGTACGTAATATTTCATGCAATAGGGGGTTGAATAGAATAAAATAAAATCACAATATGTTTGAACAAATACCTTGATCACAATGAAACTTTAAGGATGACTATTGCTGATTCATAAAATATTTACACAGTAAGAGGCTAAGTGGATAGTAGCAAATAATATAACAGTAACAGCAACACTCTCCTATCACGATAGTTATAATATGGAGATATTTCAGAAATAAGGTATTGATTGATGAATATTTTTAGAGAGCTAAAAGTGTAGTTTTACTTTGTACAATCACCAGTCTGAATCTCAAAGATGATCAATTTAAAATAAGCAGCAGGGAAACTCGTCCATAGTAAAGAAGTTGGTTCATTATTTTTGCTTGATAAATGACTTTAAACCATTAAATGCAGTTACTTGTACGTACATCTCTTATTTTCCTCATCAATTAATCTATTCATCTTCTCAATCAATTGATCAGTCGGTCTATAAAACATCATTAAAATGGTGAAAAATGTTGATTAAAAGCCAAAGCTTAAATGTTGTCATCAAATGCCTTTTTTTAATAAATAATTGAAGAAAGCAGAAAATATTCATTTTAGAAGCTAGGATTGGAATGTAATATTGATGTAAGTCACTAATCATGTTTTCCATCACTTTTAGACTTTAAAGTGGTGTTTTGTCTGACATTTAAAAGGCAACACATAATAGTAAATACCAAGCATAGAGATAAAAATTGAAATATGAACTAGTAATAGTGAGTACTGTGGTGTAGCCAGTGCCAGACCTTGTGTATTTTATTTAAACACCCTCTCCGACCAGCTGATGCATCCATGTGATGGTGCCAATGTGGGCCTCACTCCCGCAGAGTTTCACAGTCTGTTGCGTGTCTGAATGTGTGGGACTCCCGCCTGCTTATTTTTCTGAGCTGCTTTCTCTTTATAAAGCCACCAGGGAAGCCCGCTCTGCTCATTCCAGCTAATGTAAATTCACGATTTGTTCTGCTCTCAGAATAGGACGTGAATGTTTCCGATTTGAAGAGTGCCTCTCAATTAAAACTCACTCTTGTAACATATGCAGTAAGGTGGAAAGCTTTTATCTGAAACACAAATCAGAGGGAAGTGGACCCTGAAATGCGATAATTATTCAGAGTGTGAGCAAAGTTACTGTAAAAATCCAAACATAGATTTTATTCATGTATAAAGACCACTCGATTATTTACAAAGAGCCGAGCAAGTTTCACATTATGACTCATGATGAAAAAAATTCCACCACTGCAGTTCAGTCACATCATGTTGAACAAGTTTAATGGAACTCAAAACTCCACTGAACAATTTCAAAAATCTCTGGTTGCCAGTAAGAAAACAATCAGCTGTTGTGCCAGATAACATAACATTTATTCTTCATGTAGTGTATGAGATATTTGGAGAGAGGAGAATCAAAAACAGGAGAGCAGTGAAATGAAAAGCATGGTTGTTGTTTTATGTAGAGGAGATCGACGCAGCCATCTTGGTCAATCGCCATTCACATTTCACTAATTCTCCAATCAATTCTCTGGATAAAAGACAATAAAACAAGTTTCCAAAAAAAAAAAAAAAAAAAAAAAACCTGGTTGTGTTTCAAGGAAAAACTTCCCAGTCAAAGATTACAATTTTAGTTCAAGATTGATATATTGATTACTTTGAGTCAAACTGTAGCCAGTTACACACGAAGAAACAAAAGGATTCAATTTGGAATGACATAAAAGACACAATAAGTCTTTAACAAATCAGAACTGTCAACACCTGACAAATATGTAAAAGTTTTGATACTTTTTATTTATTTATTTTTTGGAAGAAGGAAGTCAAGATAATGTGAGAAATGGATCAGTTTAAAGGAACTTTGTTGACTCTAGCTTCCCATGTGGACAAAAGTGGTAATGTTTCCAGGAATACACTTTTTACCATGAACACTGCCGCTACATGCCAATAAACTCTCAACTAGCCTGTGCATTTTGTTTTAGAGGCAATTTAAAGACATACAACTTACTTTTAGTGTTAGTCTTCCTCTATTTTCCATCATTTTCATTCATTTGGGTTTAAGGCTAATACTTGTAATATAATAGTGAAGCAAAGTAAACATGGTTTTAGTACCCTTCATGAACCTAAACTACATGTGAGGCTGCATTCACGCCAAATCCCCAAATGCAGCACCTTTCTGCAATGAGCATGATGTGTTTATTTGCACATTAGGACACAGCCAGTGTGAAACAATCAGAAAATAATGTTTTATTGATCTACTTTGTTCTTTCTCTTTTTTTGTTTACTCGACCACCGCTGTTCTCTCAGCTCACTCTATAATAATCTGCTATGTTCCTAGTAGCTGGACCACAATTAAAAAAAGCATCTTGGTTAAAATTTTCATTTTAGTTACTAATTAATTTAAGTTACTAATTATTAGCAACTGATCAAGGCTGATTAATTTGCTGCATGACAGAGGGACACTAACAGTGTATCAATATTACCACAATTTCTACCACTAAAATTAACACATTCTCTTCCATTTGGGATAAAACAACGTTTTTTTGGACTGTCTGGAAACAGTCAAAAACTCACTGTATTTCTCCTCCATTAATCTGGCTTACTGAATGAAGAGCGCAGGTAGAAACCTACTATTTGCCAATTATTTCAGTCTGCATTTTTCTTCCTCTCGCCAACGTTTTATTTAAAAACCATTTAAAAAATATCTGCCGCTACAAGAAACAACAACCTCCAAGCTAGCAACTTAGACACTAAAAAAAAGGCAAGTGATGTCTTTCTTATCAGTATAAGCTGTATAACAGTCAACATGTCTCTTCTACTGTTTTATGTGGCGTTTTCTTTTGCTGGGATTTAGCCATTATGCCAGGGCAATACAAGTCCCCTCCCTTCCTTTACCCCACAAAACCTGTATTTTGCATTCAGAAGTCTTACTGTGCAGTCATATTCCAAGTATTCAGCTCTGCGGAGGAGCATTAAGGAATGAGTGCTTGAAAATGTAAAAGCACATATGAACAGCTAAAAGGAATACAGAGCTTCATAATGAAGGCTAAAAAAAGTGTTGGGGGGGGTTACAAATTTTATCTGAGCGACGAAAGCAAAACATATGAGGATCAAACAGGAAACAGGATTAAAAATAAGTTTGAGTCTGCATAAAGCCTTTGTACAGTAACAATGTTAATTTACACAACAATTCAAAGAAAAGCCTTGTATTTCATATTTATACAGCACTGCATCCCCGACAAGGGGTATTCTTACCTGACAAAGAAATCACATGGCCCACAGCGTCCAGCAGAGGGCGCTGTGAGCCTGGATCTGGGCTGTGTGCTGAGACATCCTGCCCAGCAACTGTTCCTACTCATTAGCTGAAGCTATTCAATAACACAGGCAAAGCCAGTCGCTCTGAGCCAAGGTTGTCTCTCATCACCCAGTGAGAGTAACAAGGCCTCAGCCAATCCTGCGCTTTACTGGCTCCGAGGGACGCGAAGGCAGCTGGCTGCAGACCTGACTTCACCTCACGGAGATGGAATCAACAATCAGGCCAGCAGGAAATGAACCGTTTCGGACAAAGTGGAAGACCGAAACCAGCGACTGGTATCAGGGATGGGCAGCCCGGCGCCACGAGTCTGCGTGGTTTTTGTTTTGACCACACACACAAACCACAGCAGCTGATCTCAGCAGTGACTAACTCTTCCTCTAACTCAAGTTCAGTCCAACACTCAAATCAGCTGCTGTCACATTAAAATAAAAAAGGGAGAAATAATAATAATAATAAAAAAAAACCTGCAGACTGTTGGCCAACCATTGCTCCTCATTCCTGATTTAATTGATGGCCGGTATTTGGCATCAATTTCTCACCCTGATTCACATGTAGGCACATTAACATACTGCACACATCATCAAGGTATAAAAATATATTTAAGGCAACACTGAAAAAAAAAAAACTATTTCCTCCCTTAAATACTGCTCCTGCCGCTCATAACTGCTGTCATGTTGTTCATGATTTAACAATAAAATGAATCACTTTCTTTTTTTTCTATGGAAATAAGATGCACATAACGTTAATTTAACTGCTGTCAATGATGTTTTATGAACTATTTTGTTACATTTTTCTAAAACCAAAAAAAAGATCTTTTTTGTAGCTTTCATAACAAATCAAGTTTGTTTTGTTAATGGAGTGTGACATTTGTCATATTATCAGTTACAATAAAACTAGTAATAAAAATGAGAAATTGCTGTCATTTCTTTACGTTACCATCCAATATGGGGAGCAACGTCCACTGATTCATCAACAAAACATTTATTTTTACTCAAGCAATATTATTATTATCATTGAGCAGGTAAGTCAAGGCATATAGTTGTAAAATGGTAATGAACCTGAAAGTATTTTAGTTGTGGAACATCTGGCAGATTTGCTTTAAGAACCTGACCTCATGTTCTCCACAACAGTCTCTTGACCTCCCATAGAGTACCGTTATTTCCAACAATAATGTACCAGTATGAAATCCATAATACCACTGCAGTTTTCTCTGTGCTAAGCTCTTTCACTGGTTTAACTTTTTTTTACTACAATCATTGAAAGCAGAGAGAATGTCTCTCTGCAGGTCACCGATTTCTCCTAGTGAGCGAAGAAGGGATGGGAGGGGGAGGAGGCGCGGCGTGTCCCTCTTCCTGCATCTGTCCGTCATTACTGGGAGGAGTTGCTGATCCAAGACCAGAAGTCGGAGGTCACTGCCATCAGAGAGTGAAGAAGAGGATGAGGACCACGATCATGATGGCAACCAGCACACCAATAGCACACCACTGTCTCCGACCTGTAAAATAGGAGCAGAGAGTCAGCTTAAGAAAAAAAAAAAACACTCCCAACATTACATAAATTGTAAAAAAAAAAAAAAAAATGAATAGAAAAATAAAGCTTAGGATAATTATAATATTAATTTTGTTATATGCATAACATCATTTTAACATTCATGTAATTTTTTTCATAAGTACACTTCAAGTATGAGAGACAACGAAGGACATCACATTGTAGGATTTTTAATGAAGTAATTGGCAAACTTCTTGGTAGAATATGTATTTGGTCACCTACTAACAAGCAATGTTACTGGTTCTCACAGACCTGGAACTTCCACTCATTACCTGTATTAATGGCATCTGTTTGAACTTGTTATCAGAGTAAAAGACACCTATCCACAACCAAACAGCTGTCGAAAGGACAAGTAAAACTGAAGCTGCAATAGGTAAGCAGCATGGTGTAATAAATTCAACTGTGAGAGCAATTATTAGAAAATGGAAATGACGCAAGACCACTTAATCTCCCTCAATCTGGGGCTCCACACACCCTTACCATGTGGGTTCCAAAATGACCACAAGTACGATGAGCAAAAAAAAAAAAAAAAAAAAAAAACTCCAAAAAGGTTGCATATATGTCCCCCCTGCTTAAGCCATTACATGTCCAATGCTAGAAAGCATTTGGGTGGGCTCCAGAAGAGGATTGGAAGAATGTCACATGTTCAGATTAATCTATAATAGAGTGGACAAATTTTGTTCGTAAAAAACACTGAGTTAAATCCAAAGAACACCATAACTTGTGTCAAGCATGGGGGTGGAAACATCATGCTTTGGGGCTGTTGCAAAGGGACCAAGATGACTGATCCGTGTATAGAAATGAATGAATGAGGCCATGTATAGTGAGAAGTGAAAACCTGCTTCCATAAGCAAAGGCATTGAAGATGAAACTTGGCTGGGTCTTGCAGCATAATAATGATCCTAAATGCACCACCCCTGGCAATAAAGGAATTGCTTTGTAAGAAGCATTTCAAGTTCTGGAGTGGCGAGCCAGCCTCAAGATCTCACACCTACAGAAAATCTTTGGGGAAAGCTGAAAGTTTGTGTTGCTCAGCGACGGCTCCAAAACATAACTGCTCTGGAGGAGATCTGCGTAAAGGAATGGGCCAAAATACCAGCAACAATGTGTGAAAACCTTATGAAGACTTACAGCAAACTTTTTTGTTATTGCCAAAAAAAGGTGTATAATAAGTATTATGTATATAACAAGTATTGAGATAAACTTTTGTTATTTTAAAAACTTATTTTCCACCATAAAATGCAAATACAATACAATGTGATTTCCTGGATTCTTCCCCCCATTCTGTCACTCATAGTTGAGGTGTAGCTATGATAAAAATGACAGGTCTCCCTCATCTTTTTAAGGGGAAGACTAAATACTTCTTTGCCCCACTGTATATTTTTTTTAATTTACATATTTCTTTTATTACAAGATAAGGTCAGACATAAGTCGACTTATAAATGACAACTGGTGTGAGGCTTAACATTTGAATCTGAACACATTCAGGACAATACAACAGACTTTAGACCTGATGCTGCACCACCAATCTAGGACTAGAGGTAAAGTGAGGTGGTGATGGTGTATGAGTATGTATGAGTATCTTGATCTCATAAACTCTCCAGGGACCAATGTGCTGATGATATTTTTAAGAGGGAGCCAACATTTAAGGTGCTTTCACACCAACTAAAAATCCATTGGGACTAAAGGCGCTTAGGTTCAGTTTGTTTTCGTTGGTGTGAGAGCATTAGTTAGACTCAAGTGCACTAAATCAGCTTGGCGCAGACCAAATATTCTAACTATAGGTGTAAACACTCCCTCACTTTCATAAAAACTTAACTTTTTTCAGATTAACAAATAACTTCAAATCCTCTACTGAGAATGGCATTATATTGTATGATGATATGTGCATCCCAAAAATATTTACGAGAACAAATGAGGGAAAATACGAAAACCTGGGGCGAAATCATGTGGGAGCAGCATGCAGACCTCGGCTTGCTCCCGTTGTACCTGACCAGGCTGCCTGAAGACTTCCAGCCCCTCCCTTCTGGTCAAGTGATGGGCAAAGGGATGTGGATGGAATACATGGACCGTTTATCTGAAGTGCTTTGAATGTGTCTATGTCCTGGGCTGTAACAAAATGACCTCTCTGTGTCTCAAAGTCCTTCAAAGTTACAGTCCTTTTAGGACTATACCACAGCTGAACAGGAAATACTGTCCCCTGAGACAGAAATAGGGAACTTTATTACTAAGGCTGTAACTGTGGTGGATATCCATTTATATGGCCTCATATTTATCTTCAGATAAACTTTTAGATATATTTTGTGCATGGCTTGCATAATAAGCACATTTGTAGGAGCTCTGTTATTGGTCAGTATGAATAGGCAGAAATATTACTGTGAGTGAAAACCTTTCAATGTTCATATGGGCACCCGAGTGCTGTTGTAAGACAGACTTTAAATACTATTAATGCATCCTTCAAATGAGAATGTAACTGGAAATTTTCAGGTTTTGCCAAAGAAGAATATTGTGCATCAATTTTCTTTGCGCACTTCTTGCTTCCGATGAGGTAAATGTGGTCACAGTCCAGGAAATACACTTTTCCTACCTTATATTTTTTATGATGGGTAATGCTTAAATCAAAGCTCACATTGGCAAATGTTCTTTCCTTATATGATCAATGTGAGGATATATTACCAGCAATTAAGAGCCTTTTTCTTGTTTGCAGCACAACGTTACATAATACAACTAATAATTAATAACATCGAAAACTTATTTGTGGATTAATTAAAAATGTTCATGTGCATATAAACTTACTGCTGGTCATGTGGGACACCTTCTCCAGCTTCTTCAGGACGGAGTCCATGCGGGACGACGTCTGGTCCATCTCGTCTCCGAAGTCCCCCAACATGCTAAACGACATGAACAGCAGTGTCATTACCCTATCCAGTGCTTCTCTGTGGTCTTTATCAACAAAGAGCACATCACTGGACCTGCATATTATATACATTCAGGTGAATTCAGAGTGGATGGTGGTCATGCAAACATCTGTAAATAAAGATACATTTATAAAAGACATTTTTATTTACGGATGTTGTATGCTGGTAACTCTTTCAAAAGGTGTCAAATTAATTGCAGTGATATAGGATTGCAGCTCTAGAACAAAAGCTTTTTATCTTCAGTGACTGGATGTAATATTTACTTTCACTAGTATTGTATTGCTGATCTGAGATGTATTGACATTATAAAATCGTTCTGAGAATATCATCAGAATGCATTCCTTTATTTATTCCACTTTGTGACTAACATCGAGACATTCACAGCAGAAGGATAATGCTGTGATTTTCTATATTTTTATTGCTGTTAACAAATCATGCAATAAAATGATTTACTTTGTACAGATATTTCTGTGTATCCAAAGTCTGATATTTCTTGTTTTTCTGTGTTGTTGACCTCTGTTGTTTCTCAAAACCACTAAGAACACTTTTCACCACAAAGAGTTTGAGCAAATCAATCTGTGGAGAAAGTCTTTTTGTTAGCAGTTAAACTTTATTCCGAACTTCTTTACAATGTGCTGCAACTGCTACTGCAACTCTAAATGGAGCGGAATTCCCACTCGAAGTGTGATCACTGTTGTTAGTCTTTGGAGCCATTTCTAAACAAACTAACACAACCAAACTCTTCATAATGAAGGAATGTGTCCATTTATTGTAGGTTTGGCTCTGCACATGTGATTAGTTTACAACCATAAAACATCTAGAAAATCACAGCTCTGTCATTCAGCTGTGAAGGATAAGAAAAATCAAAAACCTGGTACGTGCATGATAATGCCTGTACACTCACACGGCCTGCTCGTCGAGCTCGTCCCCGATGCGTCCTGACATGTCTTTGAGGACTCTGATGCTGCCTGACACCAGCTCCAGTTGCTCATCCTGCTCCTGCACGATCAGCTACACACACACACACACACACACACACACACACACACACACACACACACACACACACACACACACACACACACACACACACACACACACACACACACACACACACACACACACACACACACACACACACACACACACACACAACTAGTTACTAAAACTAGTATTTTTAATAAAGTACTAAACTCCTGGGATGAGACAGAAAAACAGTTAAATGAGAGATGAACAAATCAATCCCTCCTTCCTTCCTTGACTCCCATCCAATGGTCAACTCTTCCTTTCAATTTTTGTCCTCCATCCCGTGACCTTCCTTTTACCTCCAAACACGCCTTTCCTCATGCAACATTTTTGCCTTCTCGTTGTTTCTTTCGTTCTTGCCACTACTCTCCTCCCTCCCTACCTGCTGCTGTTCCTGTTGTTCCTGGATGTATCTGGAGTTTGCCGACACCAGATGAGCCTCCAGGCCTGTTGACCTGTCCTGGCCTGATGAAGCCAGTAGAGCCTGAAAAATACAGGCAGATATAGCATGAAAGCATGATAGGAAAAAAAGGTTCAATATGATCTACAGTTATATAAAATGATCTTATTACTACCTAGCTGTGGATAACCAATAATTCCTTAGGATGAGGATTCATCACATAATCTTGATTTAGATAAGTGTCAGAAAATGTATTAACCGATCAGAAATGCTTAATAAATTTAAGTTTGCTTGATCAATATGAGTTCCTAGCTACTGTAGCTAATGAGAATGATGGCGATACATCTGATGATGCAGACTGAAAATATAACATCATTTTAGGCAGGCAATAGAAAAAAATTGAGTGAGTTTTCCTGAATCATACAGCCGTTATTGGTTACACAAGTCTTTCAAAACCACAAGATGCTGCACTAATTTAAGTTTGGCATTAGATGAAAATGTGTCAGAGCGACATGTCAGCACATCAGCTGAAATGTGATAGATAAGTTAAAAGAAACTTGGAATGAATCAGTCAGACTCAGTTAGGCTGTGAAAATCACTCATCATTAAGATTTTACAGCTGAGACTGACAAAGTAAAGCGTATACTGATAAATGTTCAGCCTTGTCTGATAATTCTGAATCATAACGTCCTCAAATGGCCACTGTATGGAAGATAAACCTTTTTGATTTACGCAATGTGACCTTTCTCTGGTTTTAGCTTCAAATTGACATTTTTGTCTCACTAGTCATAAAAAGTGAACAATTGCAAATGATTAATCTAACACTTTTGTTTTCAGAAGAGTAATGAACACAGCTTTATACATTTATTTCTTCATGCTACCATTTCGCCATTGATAGTTGTTTGTATTGCGACAATAAACAACAATTCCTTTCAGCTGCAGACCCAGATAAAAATGTTGTTTATATAAATACAAATATTAAAATAAAGCGTTAATTGTTCACTATTTTTGTGGGGCAGTCATCCTTATTTTTATTTTATGGAACAAATACATTTTCAACTTTTGTGTGTCTGGCCCCATTACACTTCTGTATCATTTAGCTGTGCCCAGTCATAAGTAACGAGAGGAGGAAGATGAGTATTTATGCATCTGAGACCGCTGAGTCAACATGAATTGATGTTCCTGCCAAAACATAACAGACTGGCACCATTTCAACAACCTTGCATGGTGTCCACATACAATGTACAAGTGTTGCTGCAGGGAAATGTTTAATGTTTTCACCTGTGGATATTTGCTGAATTCAGATCCTTTACCTCATTTATGTGCTTTTGTGTCTACAAACCTGTCTGTTCTTCTTCTCTGCCTGAGCCACAGCTGAAGGGCTGGACAACTGATCCTTCATGTCCTGCAAACATGCAAACAAATGGAAGGCAATAATTTAGCCCTTCAAATCCACAATGCATCACAATTGTAGCAGAAATCACTCTAAATGCCCCACTCTGAGACGACAGCTTCATTAATGAGATTTTCTGCCGAGGTGCCAGAATTACCAACCAACAAATCGAAATGTCAGAGGGTCTTTTATCCTTTTGTTTAGCTCAGATAATTCAATTCTTTACTGGTATATTTTAAGAAAGGTACCTTGCCTGCAAGTATCATGTTAGAAACTGACTCATATTTTCCATTGTGTCTGTAATGTGCACACTGACTCAATCGAGTCAAGTCAGGAGAATAAACAGCTACAGTGCAGATAAACAAAAGACATATACTAACAAATAATCAATAAAAATCCTAACAATAAAAACACAAACAAGACTGAGTGCATCAGTTGTCAGTTTGACTTTGTCTGTGTGGTTTATTATTGGACACGCTTCAGTTGCCAAAACACAGAGTGTTTGTGTGTATGTAACTCTCCCTTTACAACTATTGGCAATCCCTTTTCAAAATAAAACACACTTTATTTCGCAGCTATTTCTGAAAACCAAATAATTACACATGGTTTCATTTATTTTGTTTGTATCTCTCTTAAAGTTGAGCATGAACCTATAACAACCATTTGTTTTGCACATAACTTCCACCTAGGAGAAGATACAGGCAAACCCAACATCCTGTGATGGGCCTCTGTTAATGTACATATAGGCATGGATAAATCAAACTTCCATAATTTTAATTTAGGCATTTGGGAATTTACTCGGAGAAACAGTTTCTAGTTGCGATACCCACATAGAAGGATTATTATTATTTTTTTTTTTGCATAGTCTTATGTATTCATTACCGGACAAATTAAGAAACTGCCATGGATGAAAAAGTCCTTACAAAAGATTTACTCTGCAAATGAACAAATGCATGCACGCACTCACAAAACAACCTGCAAAAAACTGACAAAGGGGCAGAAACATCTGCAAAAATGCACTCATTAGAATTTACCTGGACAGATTTCCTGGTTCGCTCCACAAAGCCCCTCCGTTCCTGAAGTTCATTATCACCCAGTTTGAACTTCCCAGGGTTTGACTCCACAATACCCGAGTCAGTTAAGGACCAAACACACAAGCTGACATTTCTAAATAACATCCATTCACTTAAAACATGGTTAAATAAGTAGCAAAAGTCAAGGAGATATATAGATTTGAAAAAAGTTATTTAGATGCACATGCATATAAAGAGGAAAGGAAAATTGAATGAAAAGTTAAAAAGAATTCTATCTCAAGTCATTTAAAATCAAGGATGTGCATGCATCATCAAGGTATGATTAGCACAGTGAATTATACCAAAAAGATGGTAAGTGATTTTTAGAATAATGACGACTGTTAATAATTTTTTTAAAGGTCTCAGAAATAAAATGTGATGTTTATTTGAAGTGAAATAGGGCTGCGGAACATATACATCTTTTTTGTACTTATGGGAACGTACCCATTCCCAATATCTAAAACTATGAGGTACGGAAAATTAGCATAAACTTGTTTCTAGTCTCTGATCTGACAGTTTCTCAATAACTATTAAATAAAGCATTAAGTGGTACTGAAAAACTACATTACCCAGCCTACCCAGTTACAGAGTTTTTTTTTCAAAACCCATGTAAAACCTTATTGTGTCAATAATGTGAAAGAAAACTTTTTTTGGGCTGAACCAACTTTAGCCAATAAATGCTCCCTCGCTACCAAAGGATTCTAATCCTTTAAGAATATTCTCTGGCATTTTCTTAACTACTAAAAGGACAGTTTTGTTTAATAATCTGACCTTTTCTTAATTACCATGTATATAAAAATAGTTCTGGCCTTTAGGGGAAAGCAGATGTCCTAAATATGTGTGAAGAGACCAAGCCGAAGGGACAAAATGTCACAAAGCATCCATTTGTTTTGAAAATACGGACGGGTGGTCATGTGGAAAGATACGGGTTGTGTAGACAACAGAGTACTTTTTCCCATGTTTAAAGGATACTGATGGTTTCACTGAGGTCTTCCAGGTCCCAGTCTATGGCCCTCAGACAGTTCCTCAGCTCATTGGCACTCCAGTCCAGTTCATCCCGACTCACCTGAGACCAGATAAAGCAAGGCTGTTTCTTCCAAATGTCATGTAAACACACTGCCTGAATAAACTGGCATTGGTTTTATCTAATTCAGTTTTCTTCATTCGTCTTACATCCCCCCGAGCCAGGTCGTAACACAGACGGGCAGATTAGGATCCAACAGCTTGTTAATGGATCAGTGCAGAAATGCAACACGACAGAAGGACAAAACAACGGTGGCTCTTGAGGGGGCTAAAAGAGGAGGTAAAAACACACAAAGTGGCTGCTTTAATTTGGTGGCACAACAATGTTCTGATTGGAAGAAAAGAATGCAAGTTTGGAAAATTGGAAAAGGAGAGCGAGTGGAGGGGCATTAGGATGGTTGCAATATGCAACCCCATAGATGGATAAAAATAAATCCTACACACTACTTCTTTAAGTCTATCTTAGTCATAGTTTGGTTTGTGTTCTTCTGTAACATGTGTTTAAATTTGCACAGCAGATCTCAGAGATAACGGTTAGGTTCACCACATAGGCTCCAATTTATGAGTTGAGCAGCAGGCCATGATAAAAAGGGCAAAGTAATGTGTGAGCATGTTTGATTTAACCCTGAAACTGCTCCCTTAGTCCATACCAACTGGACTAAGGGAGCAGTTTCAGGCTTGGAAATATGATAAATATGTTGTTTTATATTTGGAAATATAGAGGGCACATGCTAGATAAAACACTTTTTATTGAAAAATAGGCATCACTTGAGGAATATTGGCAAGTTTAGGCCTTTTCTTTCAGATGCAGCTCTGGAGAAACTCATCCATGTTTTTTTTCTTCAACTCACAACAACCGTACACCTGTAAAGACAACTTGTATTGTATGTTTACTGGATATTGTATACTGTAAAGAATTTTTTACTAGTATTTAAACTGATGAACAAACTTATTATAGATGGAAAAATAGGATATCATTTTAGGTAGACACATCGAGACCCTAAATTGTCTGATATGAGCTGCATGTCAGTAAAACCTCTGCTTTGTCCAGTATTACAGATGAACATAGAGCAAGGGTGTCAAAAATGCAGCCAAGGGCCGGAATGGGCCTGCAGTATGACTTTGCAAAGTGGACACAGGGTGTTGGATTTTCCAAGAAAAAATGAGCCAGTTCCTATTTCTACACAGAAATAGGAATTCAGTGTGTTTGTTGTGTTCACTACACCTTCACTCCTCATGGAATATACCATTTGATATCACATTAGACTATATTTTGTGACATTTTCTTCAACAGCTTCCACTTAAGGTCGTGTGGTGTGCTGATTAATTAACGAATAACATTAAACTGACAAGACACTGAAAAACAGACATGACATTGTTGAAATTGTACTTACACTACTTAAGACATCTCAGGCAGAATGATTCATTATTGTTGAAAGTACTCATAACATAATTGTTTGTTACTTATTAACATAACAAAATAAAAGGTAGACGTCTGGAGGTGTTGTAATAACTGTGGGTTATTATGCAATGGTTTCAGTGGTTCAGATCATAATGGATTGAACGTAGAATAGAAAATTAATTTGACACCCCTGGTGTAAAGGATGCAATCATTTTAATGTCCGGTTTAGAAATCATACAAGCAGAAATGCGTGCATCCACACACACGCGCCTCTCGGGAGGCTCGTGTGTGCATGTGCGCACGTGTTGCTGCTGCTCACCTGAGTCCCGTCCTGCAGCAGCTCCTCCCATCTATCATACAGGCCCCGAGCACGAGAAAGGGCCTTCTGCACCTCCCTGGATACACAGATAACGTTTTAACCCAAACACTGACAGCTACCGTGGCCAACTTCACCCGACAGACTCCTGGCTTTTCTTCGAGCTGCTACGCCCCTCGGTTAACTAAAACAAACACAGTTGCTTCATTTCGCATCCTTTCGTAACTTCGCGGCGGCTTGTAAACAAGCCAAAGGCGTCTTAACTGCGTTCAGTGAAAGCCAGGATGAAACAAAAACAAATATCAGAGATTATAGGCTGCGGAACTAACTCGTGTTCAGTCTAAACAAACATCAACACCCGCTGCGCTGCTGACTTTTAGCATTCTGCTAGTTAGCGTTAGCTAGCCGTTCAGCTAACTTTGCTAGTATACCCTGGACTTTGCGGTGAACAACAGCCCCCCGTGTAACTATGCATTACAATATGTATCATCCTGAATTATGTTCAGGTAACACAGGCTTTGAGGTGTTAATAAGTTATTTTCTTACCCCTTCACAACAAAAAACGGGTCTTCCACCGACATGATGCTTTCTTCCGCTTCACGCTTAGCGCATGCGCCCTTCACAGGCAGAGCTGAAACTGTCAACACTTCATATTCATGTATTTAATCAGGATAAACTACATCAGTGGTGAAAGCAGTACTACTAACAATATGTGTACAAAATACTCCATTACAAATAGAAGACTGCATGAAAAATCCTTCTTATGTCGAAATAGTAAGCAGTGAAATGATAAAGTGTTGAAACTAACACCATGACACCATTAGATTATTAATGCTGAATCACCCATATGTGAGTAACATGTTACTGATTGCTATATTTGAACATTTATTGATTTATAATCATGTTAGAATTTTTAAATATCATTATTTGGTGGGGCTGTTAACATACCTGAAATGTGACCTGACTACACACTGCTTTTTGTAAAACATCAAAAAAAAAGTGTGTAGCCTAGTAGAAAAATATATGCTGTTTAATCCATTGTATGAAATATTTTTCTGAATAGTGCCATATAAAGCTGTTGAGTAAATCTAGCAGAGTAGGAAATACAATATTTTACTCAGAAAGTTGCTATGTATGTATTATGTAGTATGGAATGGAAGTAGTCTACCTCAAAATTGTACTTACATTACATTACTGTACATTATGTCACCTCAAAAATTAATTAAACCAGGTGAAATAATTCATTTTTCATACCCAGTGGGAGATTTATCAAATGGATGGTTCAGCTTGAAGTTTGGATGAAGGAGAAGTGTTGCATTACCAGTACACATCTGTATAAGATTAGTTGCCATGGTAACTATTATGCAATCACACTGTATGTGCCTGTGCCTGCAGTAAATTACAGTAAGAGAGAGTTTACACAGACAAAGAGCCATTGACTGCATTTAACTCTTTGTTTGTTACTGTCATAAACAGCAAGCACATATTCACAAAAACCAAAAAAAGGAAAAGAAAAAAAGAAGAAAAAAAATTCAATGCAATGTGGGTGTGAGACATCCAATGATTATTTGAATTGAGTTTAAAACTATGGATACAGCACAAATATTTAGAGCACAGAAATGTATTTATTTATCTATTATAACAGTAGTTTGCAAAAGGAAAACATAACTGAGAATCTATTCACTAGCTATTATCATTTTATAATCCACACCACAGATGGAGAATCATGGAGCACACTCCCACTGAAAAGAGTGAGAAGTTGAAAGCTCAGATTAACAAAGATGATCTAAAGAATAAGCACTTAAACCTGCATAGAAACCTGAATGGAGTTTGCAAATGTCAGTGAGTAGTAACATTACATTTATAAATATAATTCAAAAATACCTTTCACACCTTAGGATCTGTAGCACTTGTTATTTGCTATAGTGCATTCGCAAAATACAGTATAAAATCAACAAAAAAATGTAATTCTAAAACTTCAAACCATGTCAAAATTATATGATATGTTTACCATATAAGCACTCTTTATGTACAAATGTAATGGGTTGTATGCAGGATACATGGATTCTTCATTCTAACAATAAAAACTATGATATTATTCACTGACATTATTTGTATAGAAATATGTGTCTCTTTATTTATTGTTTAAAATATATTCCTCTATTGAGAGCTTCTTGTATGTAATTATTGCCTGGCACTTTGTTTCTGCATTTTGTTCAATCTATCAATAGATATAAGAATTAAATCGGTTGAATTAGACTATTTTCAATACAAATATAAATAAAAAAGGTGTTTCCTTAACCTTCCCCCAAATCAAAGAAGAAGCTTCACCACAGTTTTGATTTGATCTTTGTGTTAGTCACCACAAATACAAATCTGACAGAAGTTGATGATCCTCTGGCCAACAAACATGTGCACATGGATGGACTCAGACTGTTTGAGGGGAGAAAAAAAGGGCATCAGCAGCATATGTGGTAGAGTACCAGTAAAAGTTGTGGTACATGGTGAGAGGACACTATTTGGTCACTGGAAGGGCAACAGAGGAGGAATAACATGTTTAATACACAATCTGTAGCACATTGAGGGAACTTAATCCTGAGTACCCCTAACCACCAAAAAAGACTATTCTTGTGTATGCACATATATGGACAGGATGGCTCAGTGTAGATCAGGAAAAAAAATCCATGCTCAGCACATCCTCCATAGTATTGTTTTAACACTTGTCTCTCCTTCCCTTTCCATCTCTTCTTCCTGTCCCACCCATTTGTCTCTATTCCTGTCAGTTTGTCTCTCATTCCCACCCTATCCTATCCTGTCCAGCTCTCCCCTTCCTGTCTTCATCCTGTTTCCTCCCCTCCCCTCCTGCCTCCATCGACTTCCTCCCATCCTGTCCTGTGAAAATTCACAGCCGGCGTTATAAAACGTCACTCTTGATCCTCTGCTCTCACACAGTGAGTGACCTGTTACAAGAGAAGCAGTGATGTCCATTAAAGCATCTACTGGCTTTATTTTTGACCATGACTTTATCATTGTTGGACTAACTTTGATAGTTTAATGAACATAAATATCATCTGTACCTATAGTTAGTCCCACAACAGCAGAAACAGTGTTTTCTCAATTAAGAACAAATACCCCCAAAACTCACGCAGTCAGCATTCAACACTCTTGTCCTCCCTGATCCACATTTGACATTATTCACTATTAAGAGTGCTACTGTATGTTTAATTATAGATATTCTGTATTGCTGATAGTTTCCCAGAAACTGCTTTGTTTCCCATCAGTGCTCTGGAGGGTTATCCACTTCCTCTTTTGAGCCATAAAATGAATCAAACAGGGCATATTTACATATGATTATCAGGTTTTGTTTGAATATTGCTCAGATTTATGTTTATCATGGTTATTCATACCCATATGTACACCATTCACAGTATCCAGGGTTTTAATTTTCAGTGTGCAGATGTGTCTTGAATTCCTCTTAAATCATGACTTCTAGGGTCTGTACAGTTCCATCTTCACAAATTTTTAATAAAAGGTGCGTTTACCTGCTTTTAAATAATGTCTTTCCTTTTATATTATATTATTCCCTTATTTAGCTTGGGTTCCTTTTCTTCTTTTCATTTTGTCCTTGTAAATAACTTTGTAATCTCTGGTTTTGGTAAGTGCTATTTAGAAATAAACCATTTCATATTATAGTCACAGATGAACACAGTTCAGTTCCGGCCCTCTGAATTCCACATTATGCTGGATCTTCTCCTCTACACCCTTAGCAACAAGAGCCACAGCACATGTAACATTTATGCTCCGCATTCGTACAGTTTTCACTCACTATGTAACTGCCATTGCAGCAGTTGTGGACGACACATTTGCACACATGACCTAGAATGATGGTGAGCCTGGAGGAGTCCTTTATATTTCCACAGTGTCCCAATTTCTTTCAGAGAAACTCTCACATCCAGATTTCTCACACCCAGGTGGAAGGCTTATCTAGGTTCCGGAAACCAGGATATGATGGCCCACTGATAACCAGGAAATCTGAAAACCTAATCATAATATTGAAATATGTCTGTGGTTGTGAAAGGGTCAGGGAAAAATAATGGTTGGCAAGATGAGAAAGACAAAACCTTTTTAAAATACAATTAACAAAATGTCAAGTGGTGTAACTAAAAAAGAATGCTAACTTTAAAATATTTAATCCCTGTAGGATATGAAACAATTCAATAGCATCTATTTTTATAAAGATAGATATATTTTATAGATATTTTTATATATATATTTTTTATTTTTTTAAACCTTTTTAGGAGAGTTAAACTAGTGTTTAGGATTACACCATATTACACATGTTTCCTTGAACATTAGTATAAAGATTGGAAAAAGTTACCAATCTTCTCAGCAATGATTCTTCCTGTACAACAAACATACAACATCTCAAACTGAAGAAGGTGATCATATATTATTGTGAGGTACCTGTCCATCAGCTCCACAACTGATGAATTAATTTTTGGGTTAAAAATCAAAAGTTACTCATTAACTTTTTCTTTAAAATTCTGGTTGGTTGAAAAGTTTGAGTAACCATGCAGTATGAACACACATTTATGACACAATTTTTTTTGTTTACAAAATGTTTTTTTAAGCCTTCAATTCAGATCAGAAAAACACCCAAAAAATCTTTAGTGATTTATGCACAACTCATAAATAGTTGTTTTACTGCTGCATACCTCTCTTACTCATCTACACGCCAGCTCAGCTGAATTGAGATGTGCCTTCGGTGGAAAATTTGAGTCATTTTCAAACACACTGATGTAGCAGGAAAATCTTCTCTTGCTGGAACAAAACAAAAGTGTGAAATGGACTGTCCTGGACTGGCTGCCAGAAGCTGGCTGCACGTCAACCAGCAGGAGGAAACAGCCAGAGAGGTGCTCGCCTATAAATAGACATCCTGACCCGGTCCCACATGGTGCCTTCAAGTGCTCCTTGTAAGGATGACCTACTTTCATCTGAGAAAGAGAGGAACACAACTTGGCAGGGCCAACAGAGCGTGTTACTACTTGATTGTATTTTGGGAAGCAATGGCTTATTTACACATTTAGATACCTGTTGAATTTAAGTCCATATATTAGCTCAGTTTTCACAAACTCTGGAGAGACCAAACTGCTGCTAACAGTAGTTGCTAAAACAATGGAAAATGAAATTGTTTATAGGTGACAGAATGACTCCACCATGTTCACCTGCCAGTTGCTTCCTGTGACTTTCTGCTTCCTGTTGCTATGCAGGTATGGCGGGTTATTAAAGGATATATTTGTTGTAAACAGCTGCCTGTTGCAGCTAAAAACAACATGGGGCATTGAGGGAGAAAGAAGTAATGTTGTTTCAGGCTGAAAACCAAAACACAGTCATTAGGAAACTTGAATGCTGGGATTTGTCACCCAAATATAAATTAGAGCAGCTTTAAACTGCATAGTTATACACTCACATTGACTAAAGATTGTAAAGAGCAGGGATGTCAAACTTAATTTCATCCTGAAAGGGCTGATTGTGACGATTACATAAATATTATTATTGCCTCTTCATTCATATTAGTGTCTGAATAAATATGACTAAAAATTAATTATTTGCTGGTGTTTGCTACATTTTTAATAGTATTTACTAAAACAGGCTGATGTAGAAATGATTGATATATTGTTGTTATGATAATAGCATTTAGTTATAAAAAATGCTGCAGCCAAATATGAAAAATGGAATCTATGATTTGGCATTGCTATGTGATTATTAAATAAAAAATGTAAAACGAGAAATAAGTAAGATGTATTTCAACAAAGAAAATTAAAGAAAAATTGAAACTTTCCTAGTTTTAAACAACCACTTCTGGTAGTTAACAAGGTGTGCTTAAATGCACCTCGAAGTTATACAGAGACATGACCAGCTTGTGTTCATTAAGTTTAAACATTTATTACCTTTCTCATATCTCATTACATCATGCAAGTCTGTGCAAGCTCTTGATTGGCCACAAAAAATGAGGTGCCAGTCCAGATCTGACCCATGGAAATAACAACTAAACAACAAATAAAAGACCCTGTTATGTGAAGCATTACACAACTCAAGTTATTTTAAGTAGTCTTCATCTTCGTCTTCTTCCACTTTATCTGAAGTCGGGTCGTGGGGGCAGCAGCTTCAGCAGGCAAGCCCAGACTTCCCTCTCCCCAGCCGCTTCGTCCAGCTCTCCCAGGGATAGGCATAGTCTCTGCAGCATGTCCAGGGTCTTCCCCGGGGCTTCCTCCTGGAGGGCCATGCCTGGAACACCTCACCAGGGAGGCGTCCAGGAGGCTCCTCACTATAAGCCTGAGTCACCCACCTGGCTCTTCTCGATACAAAGGAGCAGTCATTCTACTCTGAGCTCCTCGCGGATCACTGAGCCTCTCACTTCATTTCTATTTTAAGTAGTCTGTTTGCTAATTATTAATTGAGAAAATAATGGCAAGTGGGAAAAATGATTCCCAAAAAATGTTTTAGATTGGAATTAAAAAAAAGTGAATTATACATGATTTGAACTAAAAGAGGTTTAAAATAAACTTGCAAGTGCAATATCTTATGAAACCCCTTAAAGTTCAAAACACACTGCCCATGAGCCAGAAATGACTAATAAAATGTCTTTAGCATTGCATAATACCAATTCGTAGCAACAGTTACCATGCTTTTCTTTCTGTAAAGACCAACTAGGTTGTTTCCCAGTCCTACCGACCAATGTTTGTGTTAGAGAGAAATACTGTAAGTCATAAGTGCAGAAAGGCCCCACCCTCTTGTGCACACACAGACACACACATACACGCTTACAGACACACACTCCACCACCCATTTGGCCTAGGCCAGAGGTAGTATAATAACTCATAACACTGTCCCCATAGCGACCAGTACAGACCTGAAGTGAGGTCATGATTGGTTGTTTTCTTTGAATAAGATCCGCTCGTCTTATAGAACTACTTGAGCAGAGATTCTCATTTGCTTTCAGGTTGCATTTGCAGTTTTAATCCTTCCTCAATGCCCAAAATGCCTGTTTCTGATTCTTATTTCTGTATTTGTATTAAATATAAATAATTTTATATTGCTGTTTACAGGTGGCAATTTTAAATGAAGGGAAGTGGTGAATTGTTAATGACAGCATAGATTATGAAGGCATTAATGCTTTCTCTCATCAATGTGTTTCATTTTTCCAAGTGAAGATCTGGTTAATGTTAGTGACTCTAAGACCACATTTACATCATGTAGGACAGGGGGGAAAGCAATAGAAAAGTGTTACCATGGTAACAGGTTACATGTTTTTACAGTATCAGACTGTGATCTCCAGTGTGGTTGATAGTGTAATTTTGAAGTGTTAATTGCACAGTGAAAGAATCCTTGGTGTTTGAGGCACAGTTAGTAAGATGTTTCTGTGTGCGAATGATGAAAATGCCATTGAATTCCCTGCAGTTGTCCTACAATGAGAACTTTTGTGGATTATTGACCTTTGATTCTTAGAAATTTTCTTCTTATTATGTATTCATTTATTCCCACTAATGAGTTTATCGAAGTTTTAAGAATCTTACAAATTCAGGAAGTAAAAACACCATTTATAATCTTTTCTTGGATGTGGACTACTTATATTCCATAGCCTATATAGCACAATTGATATAACAAAAACTTAAATTCAGTATATTCCCACTAACACATTCTCTCATCATTTTGTACCTTTCTGAAATGTTTAACTAAGATATCTACTGTGACCAGAGACAGAAGTTGTTTGTTGTTTATCTTTAGAATATATCGCTGTTTTTGCTTAATTGCATATCTAAATTGAATTCTCTCTAGATGACTGAACGTATGTGCAAAGCCAATCATGCAAATATTATTCTAGTTACGTTTTGATTAAAAGAAAAAAACAAATTGTGATTAAAATACAAATATCTAATTTATAGGTAAATGCTTTTGTACTGCATTGTATAAACTGTCAAAATAACCTTGTCTGATTGCAGAATCAAAGTGTTCCGCTTTTTCCAGCAGCACTTGAAGGCAGCAGCGTTAGCTACGGTGCCTGAGACTGACAGCCGTCCGGCCTCAGCCATGCCGCTGCTTAGTAACCTTATTTACACCGGTGGCAACTCCATATATGGTGTGGGCGTGACGTCATCGCCGCTGTGCCCGGGTACAGCGAGTGAGCGCGAGGGGAGGGGGAGAGGGAAGGGAACAGGAAGGGGGGAGGGGGGAGGCTGCGCGTTCGCGTCATGGCTTTTCCATTGTGCGCGTCCCCACGGGGTTTTACTACCGGATAGCCCATATATGGAGACTCAGCGTGCGAGTGAGTGACGTTGTGTGTGTGTGTGTGTGTGTGTGTGTGTGTGTGATTATGAGAGAGTGAGAAAGATGAGGGGGAGGGGGCAGAAACTCCCCAGAAATTCGGTAAAACTCTCCCACGTAAGTTTTCTAAACTGCTGCTGGCTGATATTTTTTTATACCAGAATGTAAACACTGTCTGACATCTCACTGCTTTCCTTTTTTAGGCGTCTGGCTCATATTCACGAACTGCCGCTTAAATTCCTTCCATTAAAACACTTCCTAAAACATTACTCAACGAAGATTTCAAACAGACCCGCGGAGGTCAGTTTTAAAGCATAATCATATAATCGTATAATACTTGCTTTTAAATAATACAAAACATCATAATGACCATATAACATATTGTTAATTGTAAAATTCATATTTGTATTGTTTTAATTTGCCTATTAGAGTTGACAATCTATCCTAACATGTGTTATAACGTCTTAGATCGCGTTTTGATTATCAACTTCAACAATCGAATCGATTTAATTAGTCCTCCTGGAAGTGACCTGCGACCGGAGCAGAAATCTAAATAATAAACGAGATCAACTGTGGGAAAAAAACGGCAGACGGAACAGATGGTGTGTGTGTGTGTGTCTTCGCTGCTACAGCCACAGCAGGTGTGGGCGGCGCCTGTTTGTCACTACCGAGGAAGGAATGAAGTCCATGTTACGTCAAAGAGGAAATAAAACGCCACCCTGTTACTCACGCGTTCTCATTTCTCTCTGCGTGAACTACCGGTGAACAGCTGAGGTCCCAAAACCGACCGCTAAAGTCTAACTCTGGACAGATACAACTCGTAGCTTGAACCCTTTTTTGGTGAAAGTGCCAAAACAACTGTGCGTAATTACGCATTCCAAAAACAATTCAATAATGAGCGCCACAGCCGCGATGGAAGTGAACGCCGAAGCCAGACGGATCTTGGCCGTGTCGATTAGCAAGCTGTACGCCTCGAGGACCCAGAGGGGCGGTCTGAGACTCCACCGGAGCCTCCTGCTCTCCATGGTCATGAGGTCCGCCCGGGACATTTACCACTCTTCGCGGGAGAGCGAGGAGCCGAGCGGCGTGCATTCGGCTCCGCTGGAGCCCATGGACACCGGCTCCAACCAGGGGGAACAACCCGAGCCAGAGCCTGAACCCGAGCCCCAGCCGCCGCTGAACTCCGCCACCCCGGCCCCGGAGGAGCCGGACAACGCGGGGGAAGGGCGCGATAATGAAACCACAGAGGACAAAGAAAACATGAGCCCGGCGCGGCAGTCCAGGAAACGTCGGGGCAAGGCGTCAGCGGCGCCTCACTTCCTTCCCAGCAAGAGGGCGAGGCTGGAGCCAGGGGAAGAGAGGTATGCAGCCCCGCTGGGCAGCTGTCGCGCCGGGACAGGGGAGTCCCTGAACGCTTTGTTTCTAAATCGGGTTATACCTGCCTTCTGAACAGATGGACGCTGGGAAAATAGCCCCCAATGCGACTTTTGAGCGGAGTGATTTACAACTCAAACGCGGTTTGATCCCTCTGCGAACCAAGGAGCTGACCTACTTCGGCAGCCCGGGACAGAGGGATTACCGGGGCCATGGTGCGACCTCTCCGGGTCCATCCGAGTGCGCTAGCCGGTGCTGGAGGGGAGGAAGAAGGGGAGGAAAAAGGCGCCCGAAGAAGAGAGCGAGAGCCACGAGGCCGAAGAAACGAGCGCTTACAGGCCCCGAAAAAAGTTTAAGGAAGGAGAAACCAAAGGGGAACTGGTTGTGTTGCGTTTTTTTTGTTTCCCGGTGATTCACCTTCAGTCAAATGAGTCTAAACAAGTGACTGCTGCTGACTCAAGTGTGTGTATGTGTGAATCAGCGAAGATCGACGTGAGTCAGTCGACGGTTAACCACAGAGCAGCGCGCACACACGCGCACAACCAGAGGACTTCAGGGAATTTCCTGCTTTTATAACCTGATATCGACAGTGAAGAGGAAGGACGGTTGAAACACATTTACACACAAACACACATTCAACTGCTGCTGTGGACTTTGATAAATCAATACTACTGCTATGGGACTGTCCCACATACTGTGTTCACATGGTGCTTTAAAAAATGGCGTCTGTGTCAGAAAGCCCATTAATCAGAACTGTGTTGTTGTTTTTTTTGTCACTGAAAGGTCCTTGTCTGTGTTTGACCTGTGAAGATTTATTACCTCACATTCCAAGCTGCTTTTTTAATTCATGATTGAATTAATGGTGTAAATATTTGTAATAAACACATTGAAACTGAGTTGAATTGTCCTGCTGTCTTTGTTTAGGTGATGTTTAGAGTTGAGTAAAACACATGCTTTATATCTAAATCCAAATTAACGGGCTACTGGGCCACAGTTCATGGGGTCAATCCTTTGTAAGAGGAAGCAGGTTGGTACAATACAGCACCAGTCGCTAATCCTATGCTTACAGACAAACACAGCAGGGTCGTACCGTTTCCTGTGGATTACGACAGAATTATGAATCACATCCTTCATGACCTGACACTGATTTGGAGGGAGAGTGAACGAGTTGCGCAACCTCGCAGCAGCAGCTGGGGCTGAATAATGCAAGAGAGCAGCAGGTAGTGTTTATAGCCCTGGGCCTTCATCAACAGCAGCTTCCTGCTTGCTGACTGGAAGGAGATACACCCTGGAACGTGACTAAGATGATGAGCAGGTTGTTCAAGTTACCCAGGTTATTGTCGTCGTCCTCCTCATTGTGTTTGATGTCCCTGTCACATCATTGTTATGTTTCCTCCTTCTACCCCATATATTAACATGGCAGCTGAGTAAGGAAGTAGGAAAAGAGGGAGATGATCAATAGTATTTTGGTAGTAAAAAGATTTCAGGTTTACAACTTGGATAACTAACCCTTAGCAAAGTAAAAGTAACTAACTGCTGAAGCTGTAAACAAGACAATCAATTGCAATAAACTAGAATTAGCCTAAAAGTTTCTCTACGGACACGGAAAAAAGTTAAAATAATCCCATTAAATATTTTTAAAAGTACAACCACAGAATCAATGAAGAGTCAAAAATCTCCTTTTATGTACACATGCCCAAAGCACTGATACCCAAACTATTCTTCAACCCTGAGAGTTATAGTTTAAAGGTGCCTACTGCAGTGTAACAAAAAGTCAGAATTAGTCTACTTGACGAAAGACATTTCCCCCTTTTCACTGTTGACCTGTAAACTTCAGGAATCCATATCACACTTTTTTAATTTGCATGGGGGTCTGTGATTGGCTTTAATACTTGCTGC
This sequence comes from Eupleurogrammus muticus, assembly GCA_036785175.1. NCBI lineage: Eukaryota > Metazoa > Chordata > Actinopteri > Scombriformes > Trichiuridae > Eupleurogrammus > Eupleurogrammus muticus. The sequence continues at coordinate 4,299,094 of JAYKQN010000003.1, read as the reverse complement.
AATGTCACTGATCCTGTTCCTAGGGAACATGCCATGAGGTCAGATTTAAGATCAGCGCAGAGAAACTTTCAGCAGATTGGATGTGAATACCAACTCTGTTTTGGAAGGAACGAAAAGAGCAACACATTTGTGAGCATTAGGGGACTGTAATGTGACTTAACAGAAAAATGGACAGTCATCACTGACAAGTGTAAACCAGTCGGAGTTTTATCTCTGAAGAAAAAGGAACTTTTGATTTGACAAATTGCAACAAGGGAGATTGCTTGACTGTTTTTCAGAAAGTTCAAGTGACCACATCATGGGACTTTTGTGGTTATGAATCACTAAACTTTCATTATCAGCAAAAGTGTCAGAAACAATAATAACAAATGTTTGTGTAACAATAATTTATTTCATCCTATCTCTGATCTTTTTTTTTTTTTTTTATTAGGACCCCACTTTAGAGACCCTCTCATGTAAAATGCTTCATGTTTTCCTTCACATATACAGCACGTACATTCAATAATAGCTGAAAGGCTGAGCAACTGCATTATCACACTGACGCTGATCTGCCTACAGCACTGGCTCAAAATGAAAGAAAACCTCTCACAGATTTGGGTCATATGAGGGGTTGATGGTTTCGTATGTATCTTTCTTTAAGTAGCAATAATTGTTCAGCTACAGAGGATTTCAGGCTATAAGATAGTTTATTTAAACATTGTAGCTTCATCTTCCAACTTTTATTGTGAATAATATGTCATATGATCCAGTATGGCTAAGAATAAGAGCAGAGGCATGAAAGTGAACTTTGAAAGATTTCTTCGACAAAAATCTCCCTCTTAGTTGTCAGTCACTCTTGTGGAAGCTTTCAGAATGTCAGTTTTATCACTTTCAGACTCCACACAATTAAGCTCAATTACACTTAAGACTTTACTGCTCAGAAGAAAAAGATTAAAAGCTGAGAATCAGTGACTGTTTGTCTGAATCATGGCGTTCACTTAGTCACAAATATTCATTACAACTGTCATCCAAAGGCAAATCCTGTCACTGCTCTTTTTGCAAACTTCTATCAATATTGACTGACAGGATAAGACATTATAATAAAGTTAACGGACCATATAAACCAACCCCCTGCCCCCATCAAGCCTCCCCCCACCACAACTCAACTGTGTGCTCCATCTCCCCGCACATGCAACGTTCCTAAAGAGAGAAACCAGAACAAAAAGGTTAAAATCTGGTCCAGGGAATCCACTACTTGTCTTCAGGGTTGTCTTCAAAACTAATGGATTTAAGTTGTCTAAGGCCTTTAGGTTTGACCTTCAGAATTCAAGAATTTTAGTCAGCGAGGGGCTTCTGTAGACTGAAGGGAGGGGGAAATAGGAATCCTAGAGGCTTAACAACAGTATTAAACTGTAATCATTCGCAGGAAAGTAAATGCGAGAGCAGGACCACATTTGAAATATACAGATGATTTTGCCATTGTAAGTCAACAACTTGACAATGAGTCCAGCCACCAGAGCCACGGCTCAGTCACCGATGAGTTGGTCACCTGTGACGAATCTTTCTCTGGGCCAAACATGTCAACAGACAATAGATGAAGTCATAAGTTTGTCAGAACTCATGCTTAAATCCATGAGACTTTAATCATCAAAGACCAGGCTGTGTAGGAAGCCACACATATCTTTGGGCAGTCATGGTCTCTAAATGAACCTTTCAAGGTCTCAGAAAGCTGTGAATGAAACCATGATGATGAAAAGTTCTCTAACGGAAATGTTCAGAGTCAGAACGGCCATGGGGATCTGCGGGAGAACTCCCGGTGGGCTGGTCACTACGTGGGCTGCCTGAGCATGCCCCATTATACAAAACAAGAGCTAGCTTTATTGTGCTGGGCTGGACCTCCTTACATAGCGAATTCCAGCTCCTTTGCTCCAATGGCGGTTTGTAGGTGGAGAACAAAAATGATACAGAAATACTATTCTACCATGATTCTCTGTGGCATTGACTGTTATGAAGCTACATTACTGCTGTAGACACTGCTAATATTCCCCTTTTTCTGTTTTACAAACATTATTGCTACTTAAAATGTTAGGAAATGTTAGCAGTAGGCTAGTGCTGAGAACAATTAACAGAATATTTGATTAAATGACTGAAGAAGAGCTTGTAAATGGAACTTGAGTTCATATTGTTTTGTGAATATTGAACATTATGTTTCTCCATAAGTCTATATTTGGGCATAATGTTGCTGTGAGCTTAATGCTAACATCAGCATGCTAACATCCTTACAATAATAGGGGTGTGCAGAGCTACATGCTACATGCTATGTGCTCTGGCTGTCATCTGGTTCTCTAACCACGGGAAAGTAATAGATCTGCACAAAAATACTCATGACTCACTGAAAATCAACAAAATTGACATTCTACATCTTATCAGCTTATCTAGGGTGAGTGATTTTTTGAAATTGTAGCTTTTTATTTAATTGTCAGTGCAACGTAATTCACTGCATAAAGTCTTCTACTATCTGCACAATGTTTCTTCCGTATGAAAGTTCATGCTTCTCATTATTTTAAATTATGTATTTATCTACTGTCATACTACTAACATAAACATTAATATTAATTACAAACCAAGTAGAACATTTGAAAATAAGTTAAAAGTTAAGTAATACTTTTATCAAATAGTTTATCCATCACAAGCTTAATGCTCTAAGAGACTGACCAAGATGGCTCTCTTAAAAAGTTTTAAAAATTTAAAAAACACATGCTATCAACTAGTTTTATATTCTAGGTGGAAATATATACATTTTTCATTCTTTTACAGTTACACTATTTGACATTTTGTGTCAAAAATCACACACAATTGTGATTTTTGTAAAAATAAATGTTACGAACAAAAACACAAAATGTATATTTTGAATATACAATGTTTCATGAAACTGTATTTTAAAAAGATTTTGACTTTCTCATCTTGCCCAACATGACTTGTCACTGACCCATTAACTAACAGCACCAAACACAAAGAAGCACAGAGGCAGAGGAAACTGTGGTCAACGTGTAAACAGCATTTATGAGTTGTAGGCAACACAAACGGCACCACAGTCAGCTGCTTCAGGATCTGTGGCAACTTACTTCACCGCTCACCCTGTCATGCACTTGAAAAAGCAAATGCACCAACCTTCAAAAATGACAATAAATAGCTTGAATTGCAATGAAGCCTACTATCAGTTCCAAAACAATTTTATGTCATCCTTCATAAATGCTTTTCTTTCCAGGAATACAGCAACAGGACCAGCAAGATCCATGAAAATCCTCTGCCATGGTACAATAATAATTATGGAATTAGAGCTTTCCTTTACTGGCTGCAGCTGCTGAAAGAAGATTATATCAAATTTGTTGTAATGGTGTAACTCTAAAAACTTGGTGCCTTATAGTTCAGGAGGGATGAGTTGAAATCATCTTTCCCTAATCTGTTTCTTCTTATCTTTGTTTTCATTATTCTGTCCCTAAAACAACTCAGATTTGTCTTTCTCTTTGGCTGCATGACAGGAAATCCCTGCAATCCAGTATAAAGTATTAATTCCTTGTTTTTTGTATAGTGAAATGTTCTGCCCCAAAAAAACCTCACAATGTTTTTGTTAAATCTTTTAATCAGCTTCAGTTCTGATCAGAACAACCAAATATTCATTCGATTTCTGAAGGTTAACCCTTCAAATGCCAGTTTGTCTTTTCTATGGACCCAGTCCTTCTGCAAAATTGACTTTTTCATAAAATTAATCATTTTAAGAGGGGGATGATCAGATGATTTATTTATATTTTCTGACGTGTCAGATGTGAATGTCCAATTCACATAATAAATCAATAAATATATCAGTCCTTATAATGTCTGTCCTTATAATAATCTTTATTTTCAGAATCTTTACCATTTAAAAGCCAGTGTGACTGTCATTAAATGTCAACATATTACATAGACCCCTGGTCTATTTTCATCTTTATAAAACGGCTCAATAATCTACCAAACATGACCTGAGAGAGGAGGAAACTGTGTATTTGTTAGGGGCTATTTTCAGAGGTGAATTAATGAGCACTCTAGTGAGTATTTCTGGCAGCAGGGCGGTGTGAGATTGAGTCACAATAAGCTACAGTAGTTTTATTGATGGTAATAATAAAGGAGCTAATGTCCATCAGTGTGTGCCTCACTGACATACTTCTAATAGGTTTTATTTAACATCTACAGCAGGAATAAGATACATTTAATAATGATTTTGGTCTCTTTTATACTATGGTCTCTTTTTTCACAATAAAGACATTTCCTGATATTGTATGAGAGAATGACAAAACTGTCATGTCTTGTTGTGGCCTGTCCTGGTACCAGATATTTTAACTCTCATAAAAAGGTTTTGAAAAATGAAAAACACATACTATCAACTAGTTTTATATTCTAGGTGGACTAAATATTTTAGATTTATCATTATTTTTTTGACATTATGCATGAGAATGGACAAAGTGCACAAAATCATAACTTTTGTGATAAAAAGATACAAACAGACTTTTAAATCACAAGAAGCCAACATGAACAAAAATGTACCTTCGGAGTGATCTGATTATTTCTTTGTAAAACTGTATTTCATTTTTCTTTTATTTTCTTGTCTTGTCAACCATGATTTGTCACAGACCCATACATTTCCTGCTAGAAAAATCCCTTGTATAAAAACGCTGTTGCTACAGCCGTGAAGCAGCTACAGGATTCCTTGGACCAATCCCGATGTGCACTGTGGCGCTGTGTAAAGTGGCTGCCTGATTAAGATGCAGAGAGCAGAGGCCAGACAGTTGCAGTGACGTGGGGCGGTAACAGCTCTGAGCTAAAAAAAGAACAGGAAATGTCTTCACAAGAGACGCATGCATACGTCGACTGGTACAGACCTGCCTGTGATGGAGGCTGATAAACCAACGGGATGTGTGCTGATGTACGGGGCCAGTACAAGCTCCTCATCATGACACACACCTCCAATATAATCTACATTTTGTGTTCATGTTGTTTTTAAAGTCCTTTTGTATCTGTATTTTATTTTATAAAGATCATGATTTTGTGAGATTTATTGACATAAAATGTCAAATGGTGTAACTGAAAAAGAATGATACATTTTAAAAATTTAATCCACCTAGAATTTAAAACTAGTTGATAGCATGTGTTACTATCTGGTAACAAGTTTTTAGGGTTACACTACATGAAAGTTTTTGCATTGTCCCATATGTTGTTATAATCATTGTACTTGTTTGTCAAGTAAATAAAAGACTAAAAAATGCCTGAGAAAAAAATAAATGTGTGAAATTTTGTGTTTATTTAGGCATAAAACTGGTTCACTGTTTGGCTTCAGTTTGTAGATTCCCCATACAAACAGATCAGAGCCAATAATAGCAGCTCACACAATATCCCGATCAACCGAAGTGTGTGTTTCTGTGTGAGTGAACAGGAAGTCATTTTGTGTGGCAGTGATTAGAAAGTAGCTTCACTGGAAAGGAGGAAGTAGTTATATGCTGTGTGTGTGTGTGTGTGTGTGTGTGTGTGTGTGTAATCAGTGGATGATCACATGTCAAGTGGTTGACCTCATGCCTCTCACAGCGCTGACTGTGTGTCTGACTGAGACATTTAGTACAGTGGAGGACTAAATGATTGTGAATGAGTGAGAATGTGTGTGTGCTTGTGTTATGTGCCTGTGTGTGTGTTTGTGTGTGTGTGTGTGTGTCTGGCGGTGACAGGAAGTGACGTGCTGATGCTGGTGGGTTACAAAATGTGTAAGAGAGTCTATTTTAAGACTCATCTACAGAAAGACAGCGCTCTCCAATACATCTGGCCTTGTATGAGTGTGTATGTGTGTGTGGTGCAGCAGAAGCTGAAGGCAACGCTCTCAGTGTCTGTAAATGTCCTTAATTCCCACACATAATTGAATCTTCCACAAACAAAGATTAAATTATGACATAATTCTTGTGTTTTTAGACTCTATGTGAATGCCACCCAGCTTGTGTGTGTGAGCAAGAGAGAGATGGACAGACGGATGTGGTTGGACAGGAGGATGAAGGACAGATGTGAGGAGAAGGAGTTCAAAGAGAAGGGGGAGAAAAAAAGGAAGGAGTGATGTCAATAAAACTCCTGGGGGAGGGGGAAGTGTAGGATACAGCAAAAGGCTGTGTGTGTGTGTGTGTGTGTGGTACAGCAGCCCACATCAGTGACGTACCGCCAGACGTAGACACTGCGGAGGGGGAGGGGGAACAGGAGGAGTTAGTTTGCTCAGTGCGTAGGCGTTTTTTGATTTCAACACGTTTTAAATTTTAAAAAAGAGAAGCAGCTCAGCATCTTTTGTTTCAACGGCTGTCTCGGCTATCTACAGGCTATCTGAGGATTTTAAACAATTTCATTTACTGCTTTTTGCTTTAATTCAGGCACAAAAGGTCTGCAGGAAGGACAGGAATATACATATCTGGGGGAGAAACATTTTTCTCATTCTGTAGATCCTGGGGATGGTTTGAAGTGCTGATAAGATACATCCAGCATCTCCTATAGTTGACATTGATATTAGATTGACTTTGATTGACTAAATTTACGTTTTTATAAATCATAAGTTTTAAAAGTGAGATTTTTTAAAAGTCAATTATATATTGTTTAAAAATATATTAACAATAATAAAAGCCTTCTTTTTACACCTAACTGTAAAAACATGATTTCACATCACAGCGTATATATATATATATATATGTATATATATATATATATATATATATATATATATATATATATATATACATGAAATCATGACTGTGATTTATAATCATATTCTATAATGAATAAAAAAGGATTTTTTAATGCCTCTAAAATGTATTTCTGTCTCTGTCCGTGTATTTCTAACCCTAACTTGGGTCTCACTAATAATTTGTTTTCCCTTTACTGCAAAATGGTCCTGCTTATCTGTTCTTTCTCACTTGTGTGAACTGATTGTTACCGACTGTAGTGATAACACTTACTAACGCTGAGTAATGTGCCTTTGTACTACCGCATGTCACAAAGCTGTCACAGCTGTCAGAAGTACAAACAGTAATTATAAATACTCACATCGGTAAATCGTTGCAACATGACGAGCAACAGTTTTGCAATCAAAAACAAACAGTTGGAGGTGGAATGAAAACCCCCTGAAAAGTACAAATATTAATGTGTATATAATATATTTTAATGTTGAAGCTGATCCATCTGGTGTTTTGGATTATACACAGTTAAGTCATGTATTCTGTGTTAAAATCCCATAAAAAATGTAGTACTTAAAAAAAATCAAATTAAAATATGAAAAGTAAAATATGGAGTAACACTGCTTGGCTTCCGGGTTTCAGGTAGCTGTGGTAACTAAAGCTAAAGCTAAAAAGCTAAAGCTGCTTATTTTCTGTTTTTCTGGGTTTTTAAAAACATTTTTTTTTAAGAAATCTCATGTTTGGAGTCAAACCAGTATTGAATTTATTAACGAATAAGTATTGTGTCTATCCGAAGCCTGACAGACCTTATTTTCTGTGCTGTAGACCTCTGTTACTATTACAAATAAAACTACAGCCTAAAACATGATATCAGTGAGCAGATGAGTTCAAACAAAATATTTTGTTTTGGAGAAATCTACTCTCACATGTATATAGTCAATAAAACAAGTACTACAATTTAATAACATAATCTGTATAATGATTACCTTTATTTTTATATTTTGAAGTACATTTGTATGAAAATACCTTGATAGTTTTACTTAACCCTCTATTGCATAGTGTAGCAGCAATTACTTTATCTTCATTTTTCTAAAAAGCTGTCTATAAAATCTGTTTTTAAAGTTAAGTAAGAAAAGGGGGCTTTCATTTTAAAGGACATACAATTTATGAGGTCATATGACTCTCGCTCATATGTCTCTTTTTCCATGGACATTTCACATGTGAGCATCATTGTTTCACAACTGAAGGTTGTCTTTAATTCGGAATTTCACCAAAAACGTATGTTGCACTTAATTATTTTTTAATTGATTCAACTTTTTAAGTTTTCATTATTTTAAGTAATAAAAACAGTCAAAACATGTTTCCCATGTTGAAGTTATTTCATGCAATAGAGGGTTTGTTAACATTTTAATTTCAGGACTTTTTACTCAAGTAAAGTATCATAGTACACATCAACTGCTTATTCTGGTTGCTGTAAACTTATAATTTAATTTAAATTAAAGTTAGTCTTCATGACACATCAGGTGGTGATGATTTAGCTCTACCTAACTTCCCACCTGTCATTTCAGTCTATTCAAGTGTGTTATTTTGTGTGTGTGTGTGTGTGTGTGTGTGGAAGATCAATAAATCAGACTGGAGGATGGGTAGAATGCATTCTCTCTGGTTTATTCAGGTTCTTTAGGAAGAGATCTGTTTGAAATTACAAAATGCACTGGTAGAAACAGCAGAGATAGATAGAGAAAGGAACAGTGGGAGAGAAAGAGATGGTCAGAGAAGAGAGAGAAAGAAGGGATTTCATAGCCGGAATAAATGGGAATAACATCACCAGATTCAGGTTCAGGCAGCTCTTTACTCTCAAAGGGATTGTTTTTCATCAAGGAAAAGTTTTGTGTTCCTTCTCCCCCTTTTTTTTAAATATATATTTTTTCTTTTTTTTTCTCTCCTTTTTTTTGTAATGTTAGTTAAAGAGTCATCTATCCTTGTTCCCCCACGGTGTTTCCCCCGTGAAATAACTGGCAAATATAACAAACAAACATTCTTTGATTTCATCACCAAAGTCATTTCCATTTTTTGTCAGGATGTTTTTATTATTTTAATTTTTTTTTGGTCAGGTTTTTATATTTTTTGTTTTTAAAAATAGAAGAAAAAAGAAACACATTGCCTCTTAAAAACATCTATCTATATATATATTTTACATATATATATATACTTTTTTCTTTATATTTATTTTTTTTAATTCCTGAAGTTGACTTGTTACCCCACATAGTGGCATGCACATTGCACATGCAAATCTGTAATTAAATACTTCTCTTTATTCTTAAATTGCCATGTATGTTTATTTTTTTTCTCTTTTATCCCCAACTTGCTGAGTGAATCCTGTATGGTTTTCTACTGTGGCACTGGTTCGGTTTCTACTGGTTTGAGCGTTGGATGGTTTGCGTGGTAATGGATGGAAGGATGGATGGATGGATGAATAGATGGATGAGTAGATGGATGGTAGTTGCTTCAGTAAGTTTCCACGGTGCATTTTCCCCACTACACTTATATCTCCACTGTGTTGAGATCCCTTAACTGTAGCAAAGATCTGATTCTTTTTACTCTCAGGTGTTGTCAGGCTCTTTTTCAGGTGAATCCTAGGGGCATTTCACTTCATGTCTGTAGCTTTACTTTGGTTTACAACTCTAAAGTAAGATTATTTCACATCAGAATTATTATGGCTCCTGCTGAAGAATTCCTACAACAGATCAAAAATATACCTTTATTTCGGGCTAAATTTTTGCCCCTTAATCTTAACTAACTAAAACTTTATCCAGTAAATGAGGTAATAGTTCATTTGGGGATTTGAAAACCTAAAACAATGTATTACAAAAGTCGAATGAATATGATTTGTCCATTTTTTTTGATGATTTATCAATGTGTTTCCGACCATCATCTTTAAAAGTATGATTCAAATCTCCTCTGACTAAACATAAAGGCACAAAAAACATTCTTCATGTTTTCATGGCCAGAAAAAGCTCAGATCTAAGCTCTGAAGGTTTAACAGAAAGACTGATCTTGTTGCCACCTTGAGATGTTTTCAGCTCATCCTGAAGTGTCTCATGAGAGGTGAGAGCTCAACGCTAGAGGACAGATCTTCTGGAAGCAACTCACCTCTAATGTGATGATGGACAGTGATGGAAACAAATGACGAGATGGAGAAGGAAGAAAAGAGAAATAGAGAGAGAGAGAAAGTGTAGAGTGGAGGGAGGGGGCTTGTGGGTTGCCACGGCAACAGCAGACACTTCAGCCCTGTCTGACAGGAATCCACTAAGTTACAGAACAGACAGTGTGAAGAAGTATGGAGCTCAGCATGTATCAGGAGTTGAAAGATTGACCATTTCTACACACAATCTTCAGTATAACCTGTTTTCCTCACATGAACATGTTCTGCCTTTAAACCAGTTCTGGTAGCATCCAACTAGCGGACTCCACATAGAGGCATTACTGGACTCGTTCCACCAAGTTAGTAATGATAAGTTAACGTTTTGAGTGCATTAATTGTCTTGATGCTCTCTCAAACTGTTTTCATGCTGCGTTGCTTCCTTGCAGACTCTGCGAAGCTCCAAAAAACAGCCAAGTTAGTCACTAGCCAGTGAAAATATCCAGCAGCATAATAGATTTCTTATTTAGAAGTTGGTGGAGCCCAAAAAGCTAAAACGAAACTTATATTCATCTTGTGGAGAGAACCATGGCTCCTAAATAAATGCTTCTGTTGCTGTGTGTATGAAGGATGCAAACACTTTAAACGTAACCGCTTTATAAGGAGATAATATGCCCAGCTTTCGGTTGTGAGCTCTTCTGCCCCATAGTGGCCAGACAATGATTAGTGTAACTATAGACATGCTGTAATTCAGGGAATAACACATTGATTCTCTTCAGTTCATTTGTGCACATTTACATAGTCTTAGGATGCAAATTAGTACTTATTCCAGTGAGTGATTAGCTGATTCATGTGCATGAATCACCAATAAATTCATCCCTGACACTTGCTGGGCTCCACAAAGAACTGAAGGCATGCACACTGCAGACAAAAAATCCCCCCAACACACACACAACATGAACTCATTCAACCTACACAGCACATACACACGCACTCATACTTTTAATAATGAGTAAAGAAGATCACAGCTCGATCCCACCACCTCGTGTTTATGACTGGTACTGCCACAAGATACGCAGCAGAGCCACAACGAGAAGGAAGATGCAGTGAAAGAAAAGAAAGAAAAGTGAGATGAGAAAACAGAACTGATTAACAGCAAATGAACACGATGGGTTTTTCAGAAACTTTATGGGTTAGTTTATACACAAGAATTACAGAGCCAAAATATACAACAGACGGACATGGGATTGAGGGAGAGGATGGGTTATCTACCAACTCCCCCAATCCCCCACCCCACTCTCTCTCCCATCCAGGCTTGACTCAGATGAAGGGTTAGGAGTGTCAGAGGAGGGGGATGAATAAAGCAATGAGGACGTTAAAGTCCAATGTGTGTGCGCTGTGATTGTCCCAGGAGGAGAAATGATCGTGTCCTGTACAGTGTAAGGCACTAAGGGTTACCTACTGTAGCTGATGGTGTCAGGACACCACACACACACACACACACACACACACACACACACACACACACACACACACACACACACACACAGTACAAGTCTTCCTTGAACATTCATACACATGACAAGACAGGATCAAATATTGATAAGTTGAGCATCAAATAAAATAATAATTCTGCATACTTTTTTAAACATAATTTAAGATATTTGTGAAGTGAAAATGCCATAAATATAACTATATACTAATTATTGTAGATTACCTATAACATTTCCCTTTATTTATATGTTTAATATTTCACTAGAAAACATTTGTGTACTGAGCCTCTTGAACATTTTCTCCAAGTGGAGTGAAGTTCAATCTAATTTTCTATTATCTTGTCTCATGACATTTAAGCAGCATGTTTGTAAATGTGCTGGGTTTAGCTCAACAGCTTATTTTCAACAAACACAATTAAAACTAAAACAAAATTGGATAAATTGGATCAAACTTGGCATTATTATAATGTGTTCTGACAATTTATAGATGAAATGAAAACAAATAAATAAATCAAATAAATAAACATACACATTTGCATGCTTTTACACACTTGGACACACACAAACACACACACACACAGTCATGTCTCCTGTCGCAGCAGTAGCCCCGCCCCTCTCAGGGTGGAATCAAGCGTGGGTGGGGTGATGGTAACGGTGACAGAAATGGCTTCTGAGCATTATGGAATGAACCCGAAAAAAAGTGGTCCAGTGCCATTGTGAAATTGTGTGTTAACATCACTATGACCTTGGCTGCAGCTCCCCCCCAAAAATCTCCACTCCACCCCAAACAGGACCCCTGTATTAATAAAATCTCTTGTTCATCGACCTTTTGACCCCCCACCCCCACCCCCTGCCTCGCCCTTGACCCCTTACACACACGCATGCACACATCGAGTGCTGTACAAAGGGGAGACCACGGTGTGGCTTCAGCTACATAAGCACAACTTTTGGCAGCACTACTGTACATTAAAACCAACTGTGTATTTTTTTTTTTGTTTTTAAAGAGAGCCCTTATTCGTATTTTCGTCGACACATTGCCTCACGACTGGCCCACTGACACAATTTCACAGCCGACTGAGTGGATGGGTTGGTGTTGAGTTGTTCTTTTTCCTTCATCCCGGAACGAAGAGGAGAAGAAAAAAAATACATGAGAAGTCGGAGGTTAAAGAGAGAGATGGTTGACGAAAGCTGGGAAGGTGGAGACACAGAAAGAAAATGACTAAGCAAAAAAACCTTGCAGCCCCCCCTCCCCAAACCCTGTTCAAAGGAACCACGTAAACGACAGCGAAAAACAAAGGACAAAAGATAAGATGTTCACTTTTTCTTTTTTTCCAAAGAATGGGATTTGTTCTTGGAAAAAAAAGCGTACATGCGTGCACACAACATGCTTTCACACAAGGGCAGTGTTGTGTGTCGGCCATTTTGGATCGCTGTTACAATTCTGGACAAACGAGTGGTGTCGTGGAGCCAAAATGAAGGTGGTTTGTTTCTGCCCGTCTGTCAACGCGCTTGGCGTGGAGCGTTGGTGCGCAGCAGGTTGCTGATGCGGAGGTGAAGGAGTCAGCATGTGTAATGTAGGTGAGTGAAAGGAGAGAGGGGAGGGGGGGTCAACATTACAATATCTGACACCATGCCAGGTAAAACCATACAATAACTCATCTGAGGCCTGCTTGTTTCCTCGCCAACTCTTCTCTACATTGTCTACCTATCTAGCTACCTAACTCTAGAGGGACCTGAGAAGTAAGCAAACTGCTTTGCACCTCTGTAAACCTCTACACCGCCTGAAACTGGACCCAGGACATCTCCGGGATAGACACAAAATGGCGCCCTTGTGCCAAGACTGACAGGAAGGTGAAGCAAAGAGGGCTAGCTTGCTAACAGCATCTGGTATATCAATGATTTCTGTTTGGATCTTGGATCCTCCAGTTGATTTTTACATTTTTATGTATAGCACATACCAGATGTGATTTCTCTATGTCAAGTCTAGTCACTTGGCTATTTCCTTAACGTGGCCCAGTCTCAAAATCACAGCTCTCCCTGTTTCAATGCTAGCATGGGAGCCAGTGGAGTTTTAAGGCGTAGTGTGGTGGATCTTGTCTACTAGAGAGGGGTAGGGGGGACGGACAGGGGGGGGGCAAGGGGCGAGGAGATTTGGGGTGCGATGAATGTGACTCTGAAACAGAAGGCACTGCGGCTCTGTAGGGGGTTTTGGGTTAACATCCCGCATGCCATAACCTCCCAAAAGAAGGCAGAGGGGTTCAGGTTTGCGCCCCTCGACTCCAGCCAAACAAATAAACAATCAACAAAAACAACCCCCCCACTATTCTCATTTCACTACACTATGCTCTACTACTAGGCCTGGAGGCGACACATTTTGGGAGAAGAGAGAAAGACAGGGAGGGAGAAGGGCTCAAGAAAGACAGAGACCAAGATACGGTACGTAAAGTAAAGGGGTTTCACTGTGGGTGTGATGTCAAGTGACGTGTGCAAAAGTGATGTCCATCTTCTTATTTTCGCAGATCTGCTTGTTCCTGTTTCGATCCATGTACAGTACCACAGCCTTGCATTTTCTCCTCCGAAATAATACCATGAGGATGCTTATGAGATCTGCATAGAGTCAAACACATGGACTGGGGTTTGTTTTCTGGCCTCTGTAACTGTGAGGAAACAGTGGAAGGTGTCAAGTGTAGCTAGATTGTTGACCGTATCATGAGCATGAACGGCAAAATAAATAAATATCTGAAACTCTAATTATACTCTGTTATCTATAACTACATCTACATTATTATATTTAGATTTATCTGTAGGTTATCATCTATATTTATCTATACTTTATCATCTTGTCCTAGAGTTATTGAATATTCAATAATTGTTGTCCCTCGTAACAGTAAGGATGAAATAGTATTTCAGTCCTGTAATGCCTTTTGTATCTTCAGTGTCACTCCCTGGCAAGCTGAAAGATCAGGTGTGAACGCAAATGGACAGAAAAAAGACAAAGAAAAACGGATAGATGAGACAAGAGACAGACGTTGGTGGATACTGATGTTGGATTTGGCAGGGCTCGGTTTCAACTGTGCTACAACCTCTCATGATTGGACTGGTGAGATTTGGTGACTTGTTCTCTGGTTATCCAGACCTGAGAGAAAGGGTTGGGGGGGGTTGGCATTGGCAAAGACAGGCGGACACAAGGACGGACAGGCAAACGGACAGATGGCGTCTCCCAAGCTACATCCGCGTCACCTGACTAGGACAAGATTTAATCTATGTATCTTAAAAAGATAGAAGATTCTGAATGAAGTGGAGGTTACATTCCAGGTCCAAGAAACCAGGATGTGGCCGGAGGCTGTCCTGTAGAAGGTGAAGCCAGGTAGAATAATGTGTGCTGATAACTGCCCCCTGGTGGTGAACAAAGAGACTAACACCACCTAATACTGACTGACACCAACACTGCACCACCAATACTGTGCTGTCACTGCCGGCAACTGATCTGCAACACTACCGGAGGATCGTAGTGTGGTGAGACTCATCAGAAACCTTTGCAGTGTAATAACTTGCTCTGAAGGTGAATTCTTGATCTTTGGGCTGGCTTGACGAGATAACTGACACCATGTATGAACACAAGTCAGGTACAGAGACTCCCCGGACCTCCTCCACCTCCATTGTTCTGAAGAGAATATATCACACAAGTTGCATTACAACACGCAACGCAACTAAATAAATGTTCCCCCAAGCCACCAAGCCGAAATGTTGCAGAAAGGCATCAGGTACTTGGTGGATATCGTCAGAATTTGGGGATAAAAACATAACAGATGTAAACAGGATGAGACATAGCATACTTGAACTCCAAATAGCATGACAACAAATCTACAGCAACAGTTCTATCAATCAATCATCAGTATCATCATCATAATCTTCATCGTCATTATCATCGTCATTTTGCATTGACATTGATATCATTTTTCATTAGACTATCATCATTAACAATAATAAATCAAGTGTGGAAGAAGTCCACTTCTCTCCACTCTTTCTCGCTCTTGTTCCTCATGTGCGGCAGGAAACTTGAACATGATCCTGCAGTGTTTTCCTGTCTTTTGACAGGTTGTCAGAACGTAGCTTTGGAACCTCTGTCGGCAGAAAACAGAGACAAACAAAACAGCCGACCATCAAAGCCCGTTCAGGGTACAAAGTAACCGAAAACCGTGTTTGAGGTGTAAGAGAGAGAGAGAGAGAGAGAGAGAGAGAGAGAGAGAGAGAGAGAGTCTGAGAAAAGAGAACTTCTTATGTAAACCTAAATGCAAAGTTTCCTATAAAGTCCCCAGGTCCCACCCACACCAGGTAAATTTCCTCTCTAGTATGTATTGAATCAATCATGCAGGTTTTCATCAAATTTTGGACTCCGAAAAAGATCAAAGGAGGCTGAGCGAATGCAACAGAAGAACCAAGCTCCAATGTCTGAAGAAGAACAAGAAGGAGAAGTAATCGATAGAAGAAATACTGAAGAAATTAGTCTTTTTCCCCATCCCTCCTTTCCTCTCCTCCGCCCCATTCAACCGTGTGATGTCATTCTCCGTCAGGTTAACCTTCGCTTGCGCCGGGTCGAGTAACTGAGGAGGGAGGGGCTTGACGAAGTGTCCGACTCCCTTTTCTAGTTACCTTAGCCCACACCCCCCTCCACACAAAGCGCATTGGTACAGGAAGTGAGCACACACCCTGCCACGCCCCATTTCTGCCACCACCACCGGACAGAAAGTGATGTCACACCAGTTCCGTCAGTTTTAAGAAGGTCTTTAACAGTAAACAGAGATGATAAAACTCATCAAATATCAGCCAGCGCTGTGATTGGCTGGTTTTTGCAGTATAGGCGGAGCTTCCTGGTTCTGTCCCTTGGAAAGGAAAAGGTTAAAGATAAAGTGGTTGTTCTCCCTTTTTTTCTTTTCATAGTTTGTCATGTAAAGTTAGATTTTGTTCTTCATTGTTCAAGTCAGATTTTTCTGGAGGCATAGCTTGGCATGTAAGGGTTAGGGGGTCCTGGCTTTTTATCGATTTATTTTCCCTTTAAAAGTATCTGTTAAGGAGCAGAGTCAAAGCAGTGGACTCTGTGTTCCACCTCGTTTTTCAGGCTTTTACAGAAGCGGACTAGCCAGCAACAAACAGCACAGGCCTGACAAAACAAACCAATCACATGTCAGTCTGGGAGAAGTGCATTTAGGCCTTGTAAACCGTGATCAATTTGGGCCTTTTTTTTTTTTTTTTTTTTTTTTACAATGACATGCTTCTCCCTCACTTTCTTTTCCCACATCAGCCTGGCCATGGTGGTCAAGCACAGAACTCTGGGAAGTAGTTCTGAGACTGAGAGAGGGAGAGGTAAACTGTGCCTGGGCTTCACCCTGCTTGTCTTGCCTGTGTCTTTTTTCCAATTTATCCATCCACTGCTCTGTTGCTGATTTAAGTCTTACACAAAATGTGTAAAAAAAAGCTATTTGCAGCACCATCATCCCCCTACCCTCCACCCCTCCCTCTCATTAAGAGTCCAAGAGGTGAAGATAGAGGGTTTGGAGTGCATCCAACCCCCACCCCCCATCTCCTCCACCCGTTCTGCTTTTGTTTTTTAAAAGTCTACATAATCGAGGCCAGAGGCCTGGAGGCTGCAGTTCTTCTTCTCCTCTCCCACCCTTATCCCTCGCTCCCTGTGGTCGCTAGCACCAGTCATCCTCATCCGTCTCACTATAAGGTTCATGCAGACCCTTGCGGGGCCCGCGGGTATTGGGGGCCCGGTGGTGTTGGTGGGGGGGCGCCCCCTGTGGCCCCCGCCGATGAGGGGAGGGTGAAGATGAGCGGTAGCCATTGGGCACCCTGCGAGGATGAGGGTGGGGGGGTGGAGGGGGCCCGTGGCGGGCAGTCCTGGGTGAGCGCGGATGTGGGTGAGGATTCCCCCCGTGCGGGTGTGGGTTACCATGGGAGAGACTCTGCTCATACGCGGGGGGCTCGTGGTGCCGCTCGTACTCATAATCGCGCTCATAAAAGGGCCCGTCACCCTCCAGGCTGTCCCCGGGCGGGGGCCCGCTCCAGCGGCCCTGGTGGGGGGACCTGGGCGAGCCGTGGAGGGGGGAGCGTGGGGACTGGTGTCTGGGGGAGCGTGGTGATCCATGCCTGGACGAGGAGCCCCCGTGGTGGGGAGAGCCTTGGCGGGACGGGGGTCGGTGGTGGAAGCCTCTGTCATGGTCTGGCGGGGAGAAGTGTCGGGGTGAGGGCGAGCGCAGGCGCCCCGGCCCCGGGGGGCCGTAGCCGGGCTTGCGAACGGCGGGGGAGTAGGTGACATGCGGACGGGGGACAGCGGGGGTCTGGGGCAGCTGGCGACGACCTCTCCGCGGAGTGCTGGTCCCCGAGGTGGAGGGGACCGGGCTGCCGCTCACCGAACTACTGCCCTACAGCAAAATGTAAACAAGGAAAATCAAAACGCACCACAACAACAGAGACCAGAGTAGAGAAGAGGGGTGGTGAAGAAAGATCAGGATAGACAGAACCAGACAGAGAGATAGATAGAGAAAGAGAGGTAGAACCATAGATAGATAGATAGATAGATAGATAGATAGATAGATAGATAGATAGATAGATAGATAGATAGATAGATAGATAGATAGATAGATAGATAGAGATAAACACCATTGAAAATCATTCGAAAACATAGTGATGAGGCAAAAAATTGACACCAAGAAGCCACATGTCACATTGAAGAAAAATGGACAGAGAGAGAAACAGTGACAAAGGAAAAAAGCATAACACAAAAAAGAGAGATTGATATCCATAAGTAGGTGAATGTGAAATAGGTTGGTGTGAACTCTTACTGGGTAAACACAGAGTCACTGATGTGGGGGCAAAAGGCAGGAGTTAAAGGTCACTTCAGAGACAATTAACATATATACTGCGCTCCAAACACACACAGATCTGGATCTATTCCAAACACAGCTTATTAGAGTTTAAGCAGTCAAATATATGGAGAGTATTTGGAAGACTGACGTCTGTAATGTCAATTACGACTCTCAGCACGGAAGTTTTCATAATGACAATACAGAACATCCTTGAGCTTTTAGCTCTTTGAACTAACCTGTGTTAACTAAGAGCAGGTATATAAGGTGTTCCACATAAATGGATATTTAACAAAAATGTACAGAAGAGACAGTATTGGAAAACAGTGATTTTGAGGCCCTTGGCATCGATCTTGGCATCCTTTTTGGCCCACCTGTCTGTGACCCCGCCCGTCGGGCCCCTCGCTAGGCGAGCGGGACCAGTGGCGGTCCTGGGGATGCCTGGGTGGGTAGTCGTGGCGGTCGGGGCCATAGCGATCCTTGTCCATGGAGCTGTGGTGGTGGTGGTGGTGGTGGTGGTGGCGACGATCCTTGGTCCTGCCGCGGTCCCGCTCGCGCTCCTTTGGTGGTAGGTCACCCGACTGCGTTGTCGTGCTGAGGTCTGTGCCCAGACCTGACAAGGAGATGTCTCATGAGATGGTCATTTTAGGAAGGGGTTTATGTGCAACACCTCACTTCATACATGGAAAAATGGACTGAAGTTTATGGACAGGTTTTAGGTAAATCTTTAAACAACAATTAGGGTCCTAAAAAGACATGTTTTCTTGCTGTAATCATTCCTCCTCCTGTTGCTGACATGCACTGGAACCAGAAATTATTAGGACAGCTGCACATATGTCTGAATCAGCCGGCTCAGATGCAAAAGGACTTTAACAGCTAGACCCCATAGACATTTATGTGAACATGTGAATTGTCAGTTAGTCATTTCCTACACCAGCCTGTTCCACGTCAGGGTCACAGGGATCTGCCGGAACTAGTCCCAGTACATCACAGGGATACACCCCAGACAGGTTGCCAACCTATTGTGAAGTACACACACCATTCACTCGTACCTATAGGCATTTTAGATTCTCAAATTAACCTCAGCATGTTTTTGGACTGTGGAACGAAGCTGGAGAACCTGGAGAGAACCTACAACACAGAACATGAAACTCCACACAAGGACATTACAAGGATTTGAACCTGTGACCTTCTTGCTATGAGGTAACAGCACTACCTACTGCTCCATCAAAAGCCTATTTCAGAAATGCACTGCAGCCTTGTAATTATCCAGGTATATATATGAGGACAGTTGCACATATGAACACAAATGTTCCGAATCAGCCGGCTCAGACTCAAAAAGACTTTAACAGTCAGACCCCAAGTACAAAGTCTGCAATGATTCACACTGGACATTCATGAGTGTATGTGACTGGTTCAGTGAATTTGCCAGTGTAATGGCATTTCTATCATGCAGCTGGAGCAAAAAAAAAAATAAACAAATAAAAATATGTATGTAGGTTTATCTAAAGCCAATATAAAGCTTCAGTCATCAATTAAGTGCATTAAATCTACTTGACACATTGAGTCTATTGGTTATGATCCTGCCATCGCAGCTGAACAGAAAACAATGGTAGTTGAGACGAGCAGATTTTATACTAAAGAATTTTTTTGTCTCTCAATCTCAGGCAGCCAAAGCCTTATATTAGCTTAACGTAGACTTTAAATGGATTTTTTGCACAAAACTATCCTTTAAAGCGAAGTTGCAATAAAAAACAAGGAACAAATTAAATACATTTATCCACAGAACAATCAACTCCACCTATGCAATCAAATTTAAAACAACATCATTGCCACCGAGCCCAGTAAGTGAAGCGGGGATTCTTCATCAGATTAGAGAGCCCTCCAATTATAAAGGGGATTTAGAGTTTAACTGCGGAAGCCTTGTTGCATTAGCTTTGCGGCTGAAGTATGCCATTTGTACTCGCAATTAGTGATGAAGTGGTTATCTGCTTGCACACTATTCTTTTCAAGGACTTCTTTATGCCAAGATTACCTTGCATACAATGTAGTAAATATGGTGATGCTCTCTTTGCTCAATAAAAGCACAGATTGCTCTTAATTGCTTCAACACCTGCTATTGAGTTGCCCTTGAGCAGGACAGTTAGTGCCACACAGCTCTAAAACAGCACTGTAATGAATGCGTGACCGTACGTGTGCACTTCATCTACATAAAAGCTACTTCACAAATGGAGTCGCACCACTATAGCAATGCTTGCTGAAAATTTAAACTCTCAATAACACATGTTTTTGTCCACCTGGGGGCAGTGGAAAAAAGTTGTGAGTGTTTGCATGTGTGTGTGTGTGTGTGTGTCTTGTGAATAAATATATAGTATAAGTAATAAGTATAAAAATTCATGCTATGTTTGTCAATGGGACTCCATTAGGTTGTATGTATCAGGAATTTTTCAAATTTGCAAATTGTTGCCATATAGAACAAATTTATTTGAGCATATTAGAAAAATTGTATAACATCAAAATTGAATCAAGTGTAAAGAGTAAAAAAAATAAAATTTACTTACCCCAGATAGTGAGTTACATTTTTTATTTGTTGAAATTTTACTAAATTTGTGAAAGACAACCTTTCGTTTTGAGAAAATAATGCTCACATGTAAAATATCCATGAGCCACCTTACTGTAAAAACATAGATTTCATATCACAGCTTGAAGATGAAATGAAGATGTGTAAGACAGAGGGTGAAGAATGTACATTTTTTTTAAATGTATTGATCTTTTTGCATTGAGTACACCAATCGTAAGTACACCTTTGTACACCAATTACAGCTTGATCAGTATGTGAAATTGATCATTTAGATTGGTCCATGTGCAGCAACATGTCATGTGTTTTGTGTTTCTACCTGCTCTAGAAGCAATCCTGTGGGCCATTTCATTAACATACCTAATTCAGTAGACAGTCAGTAACCCTCTCTTGCATAGTGTTGCCATATAGCAACAGTTAGTTTATCTTATTTTTTCTAAAAGGCTGTGATATTAAATCTATGTTTATACAGTTATGTGTGACAAGGGTTTTTTTTTATTTTGAAGGACATAATATATTCAAGAGGTCACATGACCAGTCTCACAACCGAAGGCTGTGTTTTATTCAATAGAAATGTACTCAAAATGTAGGGAATTCAACTTTATTTATATATTTATTCACATTTAATTCAATTCTGATTAATTTGTATGGTTATTTCTAATAGATTTTCTGCCATATGTCAACAATATGCTAATATGTAAAATTCCTGGAGTCCCATTTACTGACATAGCATCAAACTATTTTTTTTTCCTATACTGTATATTTTTAAATAAATCTATTATTTAGGCAATTCTAAGTAATAAAAACATATTATTTTTTTACCTTGTCTAAGTAATATTGCAAGTAAACATGCAATAGAGAGCTAATGGGTTCAACTAAAAGCCAGTCATCAAAACAGGAACTTAGAAAGTAAAACTATGAGGCTTATATTCAATCTCACATTTGACAAACACAAATAACATTGCAACTTCCCGATGGGCGACTCACCCGTGTCGGCGTCGGTGTATCTGGTCAGGGAACGTTGAGAGGCGCGGTGGCTCCGGTCCCTGTGCCTACGGCCCCCGCCGTGCCTCCCCTCCTCCGACACCACCCTCTCCAGGGAGTAGTCGTCCAGCCTCACACCACGGCCTGTGCGGCCGTGCACCAGGCTAGAGGTGGAGCGACGCATCGGACTGGTGTCTGTGATGGTCTGCGAGGCCGAAGGGGGAGCAGAGAGAAGAGAGCAACAGAGAGGAGGGATGGACAGACAGATGGGCAGCGACGAGGAGTGACAGGATCAGGGGAAAAAGGAGATGGAAGAGGAGAAAAGGGGAGAAAAGAAGTGAACATCTCCTGACTGGTGAAGTCCATCCTGCGCCGTGAGATGACGGCACCTACTATTCTGACATTTACTGAGTGTACAACACCACTGCAGAGGTGCATATGGTTATTTCATCATCTGAATGTGTCTATTGCATGAAAATATTTGGTAATCTGGTCAAACAGAGGCACAAAGAACTCTTGTTTTATGTTTAATGGTAAATCTTTTTCAAGCGCCAGATGGGAAGCAGTGAAACCAACTAGGATGTTTCGGGTATTCAGATTTTGATAATATCTACATTTTGTCTCTTGTAATCGCCCTGTGTGGTGACCTGCACCCATCTGGCAGAAACAAAACCGTTAAGATATACAATTTGATCAAGCTTAAATCAATAAAACATATGGAATCAGCATTCACACAGCTTGTCCCCTAAAGTAGCAGCAGGAATCTGGAGCTTTTAAACAAGCACATGTAATGTAATATCATGCTTCTCTGTCGAAATACGGGATGAAGCAGACAGAGATAAACTGACATAAAGAGAGAAGTAAGGCAAAGAGATAGAGAGCAAGCATGAATGAGGGCCAGAGAAACCATGCCTCACATGCACAACGCAAAGGAGTCTACTGAAACCTTCCACATGACAGCCATATTTCATTTATATCATACCTAGGTTGGTGATATTTAGTCCACTGCTAACGCTGGTACATCATATAAACATCAGATATTTGATGTTTCTTAGTGATTTAGTAAAATTCAAAGGTGACATTTGGACAAAATGGCACTGTGGCATTATTAATATGTTTCTTCCTATTTCCTTACAGTTGAGGAGCGAAGAAAATCTTAATTTCTATAGAATAAGCACATTGTTGTATCATAAATGTGTTTCCTTCAATCCACTTCCTGCTGGAATCGATACTGGTTTATCACAATACCAAATATTTTACAAATATGTACTGTCCAAAACCTGCTTGCATTTTAATTTCATAAACTGTATAGTATGTTTATTTCACCAAACACAGAGTATGACATGAATAGAATTTTGGCAGCCATGCAAATAAGGTATAAGTTCATTCCATAGCCTAAGACTCTTTGTCATCATTAGGTGCTTACACTATTACACAGTTTGAACTATTTAACATGAGCAGCCGAAAAAAACCCTACAGGCATGTCATCATATAATTCATTAAGTTCAAACATTTTGTCTTATTCTTATGTTATTATTTCTTATATGTGACTTATATTGGTTTGCTGCTATGTCAGGACATTGATTACAGTAACAGTAAGTCACAGCAAAACCTACAAATCATATGTGTCATGTACTGGTCTTTTCTCGCTGGGATTATAACAGGCTCTTCTGACCAGGACAGGAGCCTGCTGACTCTCTGACATCACAGAAGAGCTTCACATCACCCCGATGACCAAACACATATCAGGCGGGGTGGCGACTCGGGCGAACACGAGGGGATCGTCCAACCTGAGAGGAGCACCACGCCACACAGCAGACCCTAACCACTCCGAGCAGTCTGACACAAGCCATGCACGTTCTCCGTTTAGCTGGTAGCAAAGGACTGAATGGGTGCACACTTGTAACACACATACACACACACACAAGATTGAAAAGAATCTGGGTGTCTATTTTGGAACAACACAAGTGTGTACATTACTTTTATCTAACCCTCCTCTTGAATGCATGAATAAGCTAGGGATGCAGTAACACTTCACATTGAAACACATTTCAGGCTTCCATGTTTTCAGATATTTAGCACATTTACTATTGGCTCAAATTGTTATAATACACAGAGTAGGTCTTAAATATCTGGGATGGTTGTACCTTTTTATATATAAGACCTTCCCAAATAGTTGTATACTATATGTAAATGTATATAATGATTTTTAAAAAGAGGGATAAAGCTTTATGATTCACACTGATTGTAGTTCCCAATTTATTTAGTTATAATGTATTTTCAGTCAGACATGATGACCACTATCACTAATAATATTGGATTGTGATCCGTGTATCCAAATTACATCCCAAGTTGAGACAAATTACATATAGAAAAGTAAATGTCATCCAATTTTAGACACTCCAAAATGTTTATTGTGATACATCAGTTTATCAAGTATTCAATTCACTCCGCTTTCACTCCACAGAACTACAGAACTACTTAATGATAGCATTTCAGGGGAAGCAGCATTTCCTCTCGTCAGTATAAAACTTCCATGGTGAGACGGAGCTCTGACACGTCATGCACGACCAATGACATGCCGGCACGCTGCCAAACCACGCAAACACACACGCACCCACGTGCACACACACACACACACACACACACACATACACACAGGCCAACAGTCGCACATCAGGCCAGTCCATGCTTTTTGTTGTACAATGTTGACCCGGTCTGCAGCGATGCAACAGACCACAACAACACAAACACGTGTACAGAGGAACATACACACACACACACACACACACACACACACACACACACACACACACACATATGCAGCAGAACTCTAGGGAAAACCCATCACAGAGGAAACAAACAAGGGAGGGCAGAGAAACCGCAACACAAGCAGACGGGAGAAAGCGCGAGAAGGGGGGAAACAACAGGTGAAAGACAGAAAGAAAGAAAGAGACTACAAGAGCTGACAGAGTAAAAAAGACAGAAAAGTGAGATCTAACTAAAGAAAATCAGGCCATGGTGCTTGATTAAAAGAACTTTGGGCATGTGTGGGGTTCACTGCAGCCACACAACTCAGATGATGTTAACTTTCAGTAATTTGACTAGAAGTTTAATACGAAAATCTTTTCAGGTAATGATGTATTTATTACAGCTAAACAACACATTAAGATTATTTTACAAATAAAACTTGTTGCTATAAGAGCAACATAATTTCCTAATCAGTGTTTGAAATGACACATGACTGTCCATCAAAGAAAAGATTCTTGTGTATCTGGCTACAGACAAACAGAGTAAACTGTCAGCCATCACATCACTATTGTTTGAATATAGAAGGCGGCCTAAAGTGCATTGTTAGAAATCACACAGCACATTGTTAAATAAAAATAAGCAATGCAATAAATCTAAAATATGTTAAGATGGGAGAAGACGTTCATTAAATGAAAAAAGAAATGTTTTGATGTGATTTCAGTATGTAAAGTATCATTATGCTTAAAAGAACTTAGCATGGGGTAACATTTTGATCCTTAAAATATAGGAAAAGTTGATTTGGATCTCCTGATTCTCTGTAGTATTAGAGATGTGGGTTACTACATATTTGACATAAATCGTATCTTATGGAAAGAGGTCTCATGGATATGGAAAATTAAGGTCTATTATTTTACAGTGGCATTATAGTTGCTGTTACAAATATTAGTGAAAAAGTTTTACTTAATGTAAACAGAAGAAGTTAAGATAGATATTTGGGTCAGTGACAAATAATGTTGGCAAGATGAGAAAGTCAAAAAACATTTTAAAATACAGTTTTGAGAAGCTTGTCATTCAAAAGTCTATTTGTATGATTTATTTTTTTTACAAAAATCATGATTTTGTACTATTTTTGACACAAAATGTCAAATGGTGTATCTGAAAAAAAGATACATTTTAAGTAAATATTTCACCTAAAGTATGAAATTAGTTTTTGGTAATTTAAAACATTTTAAAGAGAATTGAACTATCCTATTACATATACAGTAGAAGATAGAAAATAGATAGAAGCTTAATAGAAGCCTAACCCTAACTTTACTGGGATATGTTAGGCACAATCTGACTTGCCTACATTAATGCAGTACTGTCTATTGTAAATACCTGTGTATACATATATCTGTGATATGACACTTTATGGGAATGCGTCAACACACACTTTTGTGTGTGCACAGTTATATTCCTCACCTGGAAAAGGGGCACAATAAAGAGGTTTTATTGTGCCCCTTTTGTAGACAGGTTGTAGACAGGTTTGTATAAAAACATATAATTATAATAAGTTGAAACTGTCCTGAATGGCAAATGCAGGGAACCAACATCACCTGAACAGTCCTACTGCAGTTTAACCCCACCAAAAAACACTAGCTACAATTTGATGCAGATCAGCTTGATCGATAAAAGAGGAAGAGGAATAAAAGGGAGGAAGATAGAGAAAGACGGAGTGAGAAAGAGCGGTACATACACTGAGGTTATTTCCGCGAGGCCTGTGTCTTCTCCGCTGCAGAGCAGGCAAACACAGAGATGATACGTAGAGCAGAGCAGTGTAGCACACACACACACACACACACACACACACACGCGCACACACACACACATACACAGTCAGAGCATAGGCCCCATTTAGCACAGTTGCCAGGACCATAAGAAAATCGAGAAAGAGACAGAAATAAATACATAATAGAAGGATTTGAGACAGATATAGAAGGAAAAGGAGAATAATAATTATGTTTTTGGAAGAGAGGGGATGATGCAAAAAGTAAAGTGAAGGTGGTGAGAAAAAGGAGGAATTCAAGAGAAAAAAGCAAAAAGTACAATAGAGAGTGATAAAGAAGGTGAAGTGACAGAAGAGAAAGAGAGGGAGAACTCAGTTATTTGAAGAAAGGCCAGTGCGCACACATAAGAGCAAGGAGGGTGTACGAGAGGGCGAGAGAGGACAGAGGACAATAAAAAATGCATGTGCCCCCCCACACACACACACACACACACATAAACGCCGACTCATACACACACTTACCGAAGCAGCATGAGCTCTCTGTAAGGCAGAGCAGTGTTAGAAGACAGTAAGTAAATGTGTGTATACACACACACACACACACACACACACACATAGGCAAACACACTCAGATACACTGATTGGCGATTGGCCTATTACTTAATCCCACAGCAATACACCTGTTTCTTCATTATATTACATAACAATGGATGGAGCTTGCAACATTTCAAAAACTGAAAAACTATGATTTTTTATGCTTCATCTAAAAAAATAAATAAAAAAAGAGTCAGGCCTGAGTATGAAATTATGTTTCTTGTGTTGTCTTGTGTGTTTTTTATATAGAAAAGAAAAAAAAACACACATCCAAAAAATTCTTCAATAGAATGAACTGAAAATTTCCTGGCATGAAATAGAATCTCTCTCTCTCTCTCTCTCTCTCTCTCTCTATATATATATATATATATATATATATATATATATATATACTTTTTAATGTGCATTCAGAAACACACCATGGAGTAACCAACAGACCAAAGTAGAGCAACATGACTTGATGGAGTGACATGTCGGAGCATGGCCAGACTTATTATGCATGAATATGTGTGCAACTGCAGCCAGAGGCTTCACAGTAAGCTTCACATGGTCTGGACATATTTACCCAAACTTCTCAACACACCTCTTAATATTTGTATTAACAGAATCACAAAAAAAGGTTGTTAGACAAAACAAAATAAATCAGTCTGCATCTGGATTTGAAAGCATAGAGCAACTGAAAAATCATGTTTGTTGCTTGTGAGATGGAAGCGCCACAGTTTCCTTTTATCGCTTTCCTTTCATACATGCTATGTCTGTGTATCATCCATCCCTTTTTTATTTTAGGATCTGGGTACAAAAGTTAACCAGAAATTGTTTGCAAGCGCCTGATCACACATCAAGTGTATAGTGTCTGCTAAAAGCATCAATTATCAGCACAAAATCATCTTCATTAAACTCCTACCACACCTCTCTCTCGCACGCTTATCTCCCGCACGCACTGCATCCACAATTTGATTTGACAATGCCAACTTTATGTGCATTGTGTATTAGGGTTAGGGTTAACATTGGGTTTGATGAGTGATGTTTTACTTATCAGTGTTTTCTATTTTTTTTTATCACAGAACTCTGGCCACAGTTTACTACACAGGACAGACACACCAAGGATTTAATGGAAATGCATTAGGGACAAGGATAAGGTTGATAAGGTGATAAAATATTCAAATATTTGATACATCATATATATATATATATATATATATAGTAGTGGTGAAGGGGGAGAGTGGGGGGATGGTAAAGGGGAAGGAGGGAAGAGGGAAAACACAAACAGGTAGAACGAATGGAGGTGAATTTCCAAAAGTCTTACTTCTTTACAATTCAAACATGCTTTGAATATAATCCAATCATGCTGATTATATATAATAAAATCATGCAAATTAATATTACAAACATTAATAATAATAATAAAACCAGATAAAAATATATATATTCAATACAGAGTAATACAAATTAATATAGCATTTTTTAAAAGAAAAAATGCCAAAAATCAAGTCAATAGATTTGTATTATTTCAGACAATTTTTCTCAGATGCAAGAAAAGACTTATTTAAATTCACTTCAACTGTCCTCTCTGGTAATGAGATAAACGACAGTGGTGAAGATGATGGTGGGATGAAGGTGCTCACTTGGTTGTCTGCCGAGAGGCGGGGCATGGAGAGGGTCCGCCCATGCCCATCCATTGGGTGATAGGGCTCAGTGTCGGAGTACCCGTCCCGCCCCATCTCCCTCATCTCTACAGTCTGTAAAACACAACCAGAGGGGGGCGTGACCACTGTCTGCTGAGGGAGGGGGCTCTGATAATTGGGGGGGGGCATCAGATTGTTGAGGTCAGAGTGAGCGCAAGTGGGAGGGGCCATGAAACAGATTCAGTAATTTAAAAAGAACTTCATTCTACTTTTCTATTTCTTGCATAATTATTTCAATTGCGTTAGTCACCTTATTCATGGTTGTTTCCTGAATTGGGCTTTTAAAAGCTTTGTCTAAAATTGCAGCAGGGAAAGAACCTCCAAGGCAAACTTATTTGTGAAGACTTGATGTTTTATACACACCTTTATATGTACAGTGGGGAAAATAAGTATTTGAACACCCTGCTATTTTGCTATTTCTCCCACTTAGAAATCATGGAGGGGTCTGAAATTTTCATCGTAGGTGCATGTCCACTATGAGACAGATAAACTAAAAAGAAAAATCCAGAAATCACAATGCATGATTTTTTAACAATTTATTTTTGTGATATAGCGGCAAATAAGTATTTGAACACCTGTGTGTCATCTAGAATTTTGACCCTGAAGGACCTGTTAGTCCGCCCATTAGAAGTCCACCTGCTCTCCATGTATCATCCTTAATCAGATGCACCTGTTTGAAGTCGTTAGCTGCATAAAGACACCTGTCCACCCCATACAATCAGCAAGACTTTAACTTGTAACATGGCGAAGAACAAAGAGCTGTCCAACGACACAAGAGAGAAAATTGTACACCTCCACAAGGCTGGAAAGGGCTACGGAGCAATTGCTAAGCAGCTTGGTGAAAAAAGGTCCACTGTTGGAGCAATCATTAGAAAATGGAAGAGGCTAAACATGACGGTCAATCTCAATCGGAGTGGAGCCCCATGCAAGATATCACCTCGTGGGGTCTCAATGATTCTAAGAAAGGTGAGGAATCAGCCCGGAACTACACGACAGGAGTTGGTCAATGACCTGAAAAGAAGGTTACTGTAGGTAATACACTAAGACGTCATGATTTGAAATCATGCATGGCATGAAAGGTTCCCCTGCTTAAATCAGCACATGTCAAGGCCCGTCTTAAGTTTGCATATGACCATTTGGATGATACAGAGGAGTCATGGGAGAAAGTTTTGTGGTCAGATGAGACCAAAATAGAACTTTTTGGTCATAATTCCACTAAGCGTGTTTGGAGGAAGAAGAATGAAGAGTACAATCCAAAGAACACCATCCCTACTGTGAAGCATGGGGGTGGTAGCATCATGCTTTGGGGGTGTTTTTCTGCACATGGGACAGGACGAGTGCACTGCATTAAAGAGAGGATGACTGGGGCCGTGTATTGTGAGATTTTGGGGAACCACCTCCTTCCCTCAGTCAGAGCATTGAAGATGGGTCGTGGCTGGGTCTTCCAACACGACAACGACCCAAAGCACACAGCCAGGAAAACCAAGGACTGGCTCCGTAAGAAGCATATCAAGGTTCTAGCATGGCCCAGCCAGTCTCCAGACCTGAACCCAATCGAAAATCTTTAGAGGGAGCTCAAACTCCGTGTTTCTCAGCGACAGCCCAGAAACCTGACTGATCTAGAGAAGATCTGTGTGGAGGAGTGGGCCAGGATCCCTCCTGCAGTATGTGCAAACCTGGTGAAAAACTACAGGAAACGTTTGACCTCTGTAATAGCAAACAAAGGCTACTGTACCAAATATTAACATTCATTTTCTCAGGTGTTCAAATATTTATTTGCCGCTATATCACACAAACAAATCTTTAAAAAATCATGCATTGTTATTTCTGGATTTTTCTTTTTAGTTTATCTCTCTCACAGTGGACATGTACCTACGATGCAAATTTCAGACCCCTCCATGATTATTAAGTGGGAGAAATAGCAAAATAGCAGGGTGTTCAAATACTTATTTTCCCCACTGTATAACCATAGAATTGGACACAGAGATGAAGACTGGAGAATAAGTGACATCCAAACAGATAAGTGAAAGTAAGGGGCGGGGGGGGGGAAAATGTAGATGCTGAGAAACGCATCTACCAACTCCAAGCTATTGCTTTAACTTATTTAGAGGTGAGGTGGGTGAAGAGCGAACAGATGCTCAGAATCAGAAGAGAAGCAAAGAATGGAAATCAGAAGATGATAAGATGTGGAGAACACAGGAAAGACAAAAAACAGATATTTGATAAAAGAAAGGAGATCAACGAAAAGAGTGTCACTGCAGTCTTGTTGCCGCTGGATGTGGTGACATTCAAGCACCTTACAGAAAGGATCACTACTTTAATATTTGTGAATATCTTCCAGTTTAGTGGACACAACCCAGTGTCATGGACAACGCAGTGACCTTTGGACTAATTGGCTCATAAACTCTCAAACTGAGTCATTCCTTTGCAGCTAAAAAATAGTTTCAAAATTCAGACAAGTAAGTGGATTGGGCTTTAACTAATTTAGAGATTAGATATTAAAAGATAAATAGACCACTTACCTGAAGGAAATCAGGGCTTTTACTGTACTGGGTTTATTTGTCTCATTGTCTGTGCTCTGACATTCAAGCTCAGAATTGACAATGATGTGCGGCTGATGCTTTTCAGAGGCTCGTCAGCAGGAATCCTGAGTGGTGTTTCCCAGCAGCAACTTTTATACTTCTTTTTAAAACAACCAAAAAACTCGCTATGACCCTTGACCTGACTGAAGATTTATTGAGGACATCTACACGAAGGAACTTGACGTGCTGACAGGGCGACGACATATGCATTTGTGCCCCTTGTACCTGTGGGTTGTGCCGGTTGTCATGGAGATCGTCGGGGTAGGGTCTGTCAGGGCTCCAGTTCCCCGTCTTCTGGAACATCTCCTGGGCTTTGGCCGTCACCCACGACTGGCTCTCAGTCATGCCACCTTCCGGAGGTCTGCCACACACACACACACACACACACGTCAGGGGATTAGAAAATAGCTGCAGAGGGGATCTCTGACCAATCACAATTGAACTTACTCAAATCTGAAAGAGCCTCACACAGTGACACACAAATATAGCCGTGAAGGAAATTGGCAAAAACAAATCACAATTAACAACAACAAAATCATTTGTATGAGTGTAACCATTGTCACCAACTATTAATAATGAGTTTTATTGTGTTGTAGGCAACAGATCTAGAAAAAATATATAAATTCTGTATCATAAAAACAATTCTGCAACTGAAGTTTTGGAGGCTAAGCTGATCACAGTAGAAATGTGATGTTTATTTGCAAAATATACTTTTCAGGAATATTACATGACATGTTTCATGTCCTTCTGATCAGGGAACAGGTAAGGTAATTCCTTACTCAGATTTACAGTCTGTGTGAATAAAGTGTATATATAATATAGGGGTCAGTGACAAATCATTGTTGGAAAGAAAACTTTTTAAAATACAGTTTTAAGAAGCATTCATCAGATTTTTCAAAATGAACATTTAGTTATTGCACTAGCCATTACATTACAACAACTACCTCATAATGCACATAGCTGGGACAATCAGTGCTGTCTTGTTTTGTCTGTTTTGTCTTGTTGAATTTGTCTTTCCACACCCTACTATTCATGTCTTGTCCTGTCATACGTGTTTGTTTGTTTCTAGTTTAGTAAGACTAGGCAAAAGTAGCCTTAAGCTACTGCACTTTACCATTGTAGTTTAGGATTGTCTCGTCTTGCGCACCTGCACTTTGATGTGGTTGTACAGGTAAAACGCATAGGATAGTGAGAAACGCAATTTCAATTCCTTTGTATGTAGAGTACATGTGAAGAAATTGACAATAAAATTGACTTTGACTTTGACTTTGACTAGTGTTGATGGTGTTTCATTTGTCATTTGAAAAGTCTGTTTGTATAATTTTTTCTTACAAAAATCACAATGTTAAATTTTTTGACACAAAATGTCAAATGTTGTAAACATAAGAGAATGATAAATTTTAAGTATTTAATAGACCTTGAATATAAAACAAGCTGATAGTATGTGTTGTTATATTTTAGGTAGATAGTTAAATACCAAGTTTTCAGGGTTACATAACATGACAGTTTGGGCATTGTCCTACATATAATACAGAAAAGTATAAATGTTCATGTGTTTGAATGTCCCCACACACACACACAAGCGTTGCTTCCCATCCCCATCCAGTCTACTCACATGCTGTTGACGTTGTCCGGCTGGGTGCTGGGGAGGCCATTCAGGCCCTGTCCCCCCTGGCCATCCGCGTCCCCTTCTTCAGAGGGCGGCTTCATGCGCTGAAACATTAATGGCGTTCGGTTCTGTGTGAGATACACGACATGGCCTGCAGGCTGGCATCAGGCACACTCAGGGGGGCAGACACAGGACACAAAACACAGGATGCACTCGCATCATGCACCCACATGGGGGCGCCATCGGCAAGCACATGGCTGTGGGTATCTGAGGTAAAGTTCCCTGCCAGACCACTGATCTGGGATCTGCTATTCAGCTGCCGCAGAAGTGAACATTGTAGGATTGCTGAGTCCAGGATGCTTTGACTTTTATTTTTATATTGGTTTGGCTTGATGTTCAGGGAGAGAAAGCTGATTTCAGATCTGTGTCAGAGGGGAACTTCTACCTTATGCATTTGAGATAAGATTGCTCTTAAATCACAGGCCTTGGACCAGATCACCATACTCATAAAACACATCATTAAAAAGGCATTTTACTCAAAAATCACCTTTTGACAATCCATGTGAGCCTTCATCTGCCAACATTTTTGAGTAATATGCCATTTAGTGGGAAGTGGACTCTGATCCTGAACCAGTTGCAACAAAAAAGCAACTTCTGCTTCGATCAGACAGGCCAGAGGTCAGTCAGCTGTCCTCCCAGGGGATCCTGGATAATGGAGTCCTCTCAGGAGTAGCTTGGCAGCGACAGTGTATGTCTGATACTGAGTTTGCCATGTCCATCCACAGCCCGGAAGCTAAAGGCCGAATGCTCAATAGATGCAGTATGGATCAACAAGGCCTGTTCAGAAACAGACCACACCTCCTCAGACACACAGGACTGATCTGCTGGGCAAGAGGCTGACTTTTTTAGACAATTGCTGCAAGCAGATGAAAAATGATCCATATAGATCTGCAAATCTTGAAGTATATACCATTTGTCTGATTTGTCATATAATTTTAAAGCATATTTGTAATGTATTGTGTATTGTACTTGATTTTTGTTGCAATTTTAATCCACATTCTTGTGAGCTCATGCTAATGAGTTATTTTTCACTTCTTCATGGATTTTCTCTAGAAGATGATTGATTATATTTTGCACCCTCCTACCAAGCAGAATTGCTTTTTGGTGAATAAAGTCAAATTTGTACTTCAGTAAATTGAAGTGTGAACAAATATCAAATGACAGCAGTGTAAGTCAACAAACTGCCATGCTGATGCTCACTTTGACTGAATAAGTTATCATAGAATGATAACGCCAGGATGATAAATTAGCAAAAAGCATTACTTAAAAACACACTTGATGTGACACTTGTGTGCTGTGGGCTATGACGATTAAAAAAACTTTTTTTCCTGTTCAATTATCATTGTTTCTGTGCTGAGGAGCGAAGTGGCTTAGGTTTGTCTCTGAATAGTCTAGTTTAGCGTGGCTTAGCTTAGCATGGAGCATCTATGCTATATACATTTAGATGTATAACGGCGAACACCGAACGTGAACACCGACGTTAATAGTATAACGTTGCAGCAGTGGCATACTGTATGTATCAATAATTGGAGAAATTGATAACATAAGGAGCCACTGTTCAGGAACCTCCACTCAACATCCCACCTACCACCACAGACAGACACACAGACTAATGAACATACAGATCGGAGAGAATGGTTTTGGTTAGAGCAACTTGGTGACAATCGACCTGGATTGACCAAACAGGGAGAGCTTGATAAGTCAAGGTCCCGTCTCTTTCCTGGAGGAATAAAAGGGAGAGTCAGGACGACATAGATGACACGGAAGACAAAAATGAGGGACTACAGACTCTAAAATGGAGAGAGAGAACTTGGAGAGTGACAGATAGCAGACAGAAAATGAACACACCAATAAACAATATTCACACAATCAGAGATTGACACACACTGTAGACTGTTGCCAAATAACCACTTGAAGTGGTGATAAAATTAAAGGTGAGGGGGACGAAGATGAAAGAGACAAGCACAAAAAACAGGAATTAAAGAAAAAAATCCACCTTCTGCTTCTTAACCTAGAAACGCAGAACTCTCCTGGATGATGTAGTGACCCAAACTATTATGATATAGTTCTCTGAAAAGTCATGTTTTAAACCAATATTTTGGCAAAGGAGATGGCTACAAAATATGACTAATAATACTTTTCTGCCTTTGCTATAGAGAAGTCAGTCAGTTATAAATAAAATGCAGGACCATAGTTGCTGAATTCACCAAAAAAGTGAACAGATTTATGCTGAAGCTATAAAATCTTTTTGTCAACACCGTTGGATACTTCCTACAGAAACGTTGTAGTTGGGTAGGTTTTATGTACGTGGTACCTTTTTTGTCAGAAAAGCAGGTATTTTATAATATAAGATATAAAGATGTTAATCTTAAATATTGATGATGGATGATCTTTTGATGCTATTCACATGAAGAAAAAAAATATCATTCAGAAAAGATTCTTTATTTCAGTGCTATACTGTTCGCAGGTGGATTTTTCCTTTTAGATGGAAGGGATTTAAGAGCAAGGAAGGGCATTAATTGTAATGGAGTAGAAGAAAGGAACAGAGGAACAAACACACAGACACACACAGACTGGTTAAAGTCCTTGTGCACTGCTGATGTTGGGAAGGCTTGTATGGACCACTCCATTCAGTCCAATGGGATGGCTGCATTCAGGAACATACAACACACACTGTATATACAGGGGTGCACTGTCAAAAAAAAAAAATCAAACATACTCTCCATTCACCAATGCCTTTCTCCATTCTGCAAAATCCCATCTGAGGAAATATGTTGGACTTGATTTGCCCCCCATTCAGTGAGATTTTGGGATCGTCCTGGTCTATTTTTTGTCGTTATGATTAAAAAATAAGGTTCAGAAGTAAGGCGATGATATTGCAGGAGCAAATGAAAAGCATTGTGTGACTGGACAGATGTTACAGAGACAGCGGGAGTGAGTGCATCTTAAAGGCATTCATCAACGGGAAGGGAGGAGCACCGACAGGGAGCAAAAGGTAAGGCCATGTGGTATCATCCTCGTCCACAACATCACTGACCACAAAGAACATAGCTGTGCTTTGGTGAAACCTTCATAAAACCTAATTTTCCTCACCAAGATCAAACATCACATAGTGAGAAGTTAAGGAAAACTTGCAGCAGTGGGGAAGTTGGAGAAAGCAGCTCGGCCAAGGGAGCAGCATGGTGCTAGAAACAGGGCACTGACTTGCAGGTCACATGCTAATAGAGGTACCAAGCACAGGCTGAGAGGGAGGTGAGATTTAGGGAAGGACATGGGGTCATTCAAATTGAACCTAAAGAGTTCAGGGATGTAGCTGGGAGTCTATATAGGATTTAAATGTATAAGACATACTTCTTATGCTTTTAAATCCATATTTGGAATAACAAATGCAAAATTCTGTTCAAGGGCCATTAATCAAGGGTGGGGCGGGGTAATCAAGAGGGCCAGGATGAGGAAGAAGAGAAAAAGGGGGAAAGAAAAATAGGGTTCTCTCCAGGCTTGAGATTATCTCTGGAATGGAGTCTACCTGTTCCTCTCGCAGGGCTTGCAGCTTTTTCGTCTTGCTCTGCCGGTAGTATTCCATGATCATCATGGCGGCGTAGATTTTGCCCACCGTCAAGTCTGTGGCTGCTGAGAAAATGACAAGTTACCCTGCAAGATTAGACCCGAGTGTGATGGGACCCTGAGCCGTGGGGGGGATGGGAGTGGGGGACAAGACGCACAAAAATCCACTGACACAAAGAGAGTCACTGTGACATGCAGAATACACCAAGAGTGGCGGCGAATTCTGTTTCCATTGATTGAAACAGACCTGAGCTCACAAGTCAAGAATTTAAAGCTCTTGATTTGGTGGGTTCAGTTGTTTCCCTCTTCAGATGAGGTAGTGAAGTTGCAGAATATTTTGTTAGTGATACCCAATGATTATGTGCAAAAAAAAACTGTTAGAAGAGTGAAAAAGAAAAGTAAGTTTCTGTCATGTCTCGTCGTAAATGTTAAGTTGTCACTCGTGTTGTCTTGTCCTGCACTTCCTGTTTTATTGTGAAATGACCCTTCCCTCTTGTTTCAGGCACCTTTGCTTCCTGCCCTTGTGTGTTTCCCGCCACAGTGATTGCCTTCCCCTGCCCTGATTGTTTCCACCTGTGCCCTGTTACCTCTCCTATATATTGTCTGTGTCTCCCCTTGTCCTGTGCCAGTTCGTCACGTCCCATGTGTCAGAGCCAGCGCCCAGCTCCAAGTACTACCAGGTTTTGTTCTCTCATGCTCAAGTTCCCAGTCTTGTTTTGTCGGCCTTTGCCTCGTTATTTTTCCTCGTAAGAGTGACTTTTTGTTTATTCCTCGTAAGAGTGATTTTTTGTTTATTCCTCGTAAGAGTGATTTTCTGTTTATTCCTCGTAAGAGTGATTTTTTGTTTATTCCTCGTAAGAGTGATTTTTTGTTTATTCCTCGTAAGAGTGATTTTTTGTTTATTCCTCGTAAGAGTGATTTTTTTGTTTATTCCTCGTAAGAGTGATTTTTTTTGTTTATTCCTCGTCAGAGTGAATCTTTTGTACGGAACCATAATAAAGACCTTTTCTTTGATCGATCCGTGAAGAGTCGTGCATTTGGGTTCAGCCTCCGGCCCCGCCTTGTGTCAGTACGAACTGGCCAGCCATGAACCCAGCCGACTCCAACCAGCTGACCACAGCGGTCCACTCCCAGGAAGCACGACTAACGAGGCAGGAGGAACACCTGACCTCCCTTGCCCGAGGGTTGCAAGGGTTGGCCCACAGCCAGGACAGTTTTCAGGCAGCCATGACCACGGAGATGAGGGAGTTAGCCCTGCAGATCAAGCAGGCCCTTCCTCGATCACAGCCTGAACCTTCTCCACCCCCGAACTCTTCCGCTACTCCTGCTTCACCTGGATCACCTTCAGCCTCGCTCCGGCTAGCCCCGCCAGAGAAGTTCTCCGGAGAAGGTGACACCTGTAGATCGTTTATCGTGCAATGTGAGCTACACTATGAACTCCAGCACTCAGCTTTCCCGACAGACTCAGCCAAGGTGGCTTTTATGATTTCCCACCTTACGGGACGAGCGGCGGCATGGGCGACCGCAGAGTGGGCTCGAGGAGCGTCGATTTGCTCCTCCATAGATTCTTTTAAAGACTCCTTAAGGAAGGTCTTCGACCGTACAGTACCAGGGAGGGAGGCGGCAAGAGAGCTCAGTATGATAAAGCAAGGCAGTCGCACGGTGGCCGACTACGCCATCCGCTTTCGCACCATAGCTGCCGACAGCGAGTGGAACGAAGCGGCCCTACGGGACACGTTTTTGACGGGGCTCGCTGCCTCCGTTCGGAGCCTACTAATCCCCCTGGATTTACCCACAGACCTGGACTCCCTCATCGCCCTAGCCATCCGGACGGGCAATCGGCTGAGGGACTGGGAGAGGGAGACCGTGACGCCTTCTCACCACCGGTTAGCTGCTCAACCCGCCACGCTGTCTCATTTTTTTCCACAGGCTGCAGCACCCCCAGAGCCCAGGGAGGAGCCGATGCAGTTGGGGCGGGCAAGGCTGTCCAGAGAGGAGCGACGGCGCCGGTTACTGGAGGGCAGATGTTTTTACTGTGGAGAGACTGGACATCTGCTGGCTGCATGTCCGGTGAAAGGTGGGCGCCCAGCAGGGAGAGGAGGCACTCGGGGGCGACAGCTGTCTACACCAGAAACTCCCCCTCGCGCACTGACGACTGTCCAGGTAACCCTGACGGGTCGCACTAATTCAGTAGGGGCTCTAATTGATTCAGGGGCTGACGAAAGCCTGTTAGACTGGGATTTGGCCCGCAAGTGGCAAGTCAAGACTGAATTGCTATCCCAGCCTCTGGAAGCCACTGCCCTTGACGGCCGTTTTATTTCTAGAATAACCCATAAGACTGAACCACTCCATGTTCAGGTTGGCGACCACCATGAACAGATGTCTTTTTACCTTTTTAACTCTGCTCGGCACCCAATGGTTCTCGGATACCCATGGCTGTCTAGGCACAACCCCCATGTTAAGTGGGAGACCGGAATTATCACAGCCTGGGGAGAGAATTGTGTGGAGAACTGTTTAGCCGCGGGTCAGAGACGGGCAATAGGTCAGGTCTATACTAGAGGGGCAGACCCATCTCCTGGGGAAGAACCAGACCTAGCAACTGTACCCGTGGACTACCATGACTTGGGGGAGGTATTCAGCAAAAGCAAGGCTGCGTCCTTGCCTCCCCACAGACCGTATGACTGTGCCATTGACTTAATTCCAGGTGCTCCGATTCCTAAGGGGAGACTTTATGCCATTTCGGGTCCCGAGAAAAAGGCCATGAAGGAGTATATTGACACCTCACTCAAGGCAGGCCTTATTCGTCCCTCGTCATCTCCTGCGGGAGCCGGTTTCTTTTTTGTGGGGAAGAAAGACGGCTCGCTCCGTCCCTGCATAGACTATAGCCCCCTTAATGCCATTACGGTTAAGAACCGCTACCCTCTGCCCCTTATGGCCTCCGCGTTTGAACAGCTTCAGTCAGCAAAGATATTCACGAAGCTAGACTTAAGAAACGCTTACCACCTGGTTCGGATTAGAGAGGGGGATGAGTGGAAGACTGGGTTTAACACACCATCAGGGCACTATGAATACCTAGTCATGCCATTTGGACTTGCCAACGCCCCTGCAGTATTTCAGGCTTTTATTAATGATGTCCTCCGTGAATTTTTGAATTTGTTTGTGTTTGTGTACTTGGACGACATTTTGATCTTTTCCCCTGATCAGCATACTCATGTCCATCATGTCAGACTGGTTCTCCAGCGCCTGCTGGAGAACCAGCTATATGTTAAAGCAGAAAAATGCGATTTCCATGCCGGTACAGTATCGTTCCTTGGCTTTATTGTAGCCTCGGGACAGATACAGATGGACCCGGCTAAAGTTAGCGCTGTGGCTCAATGGCCAACTCCTGATAGCCGCAAGAAGGTTCAGCAATTTCTGGGGTTTGCTAACTTCTATAGGCGGTTCATCAGAAACTTCAGCGCAATAGCGGCACCACTCCATGCATTAACATCTCCTCTGACACCCTTCCAGTGGTCCCCTGAGGCTGACCAGGCATTCAGGAGGTTGATTGCCATGTTCACGACAGCACCCATTCTCACAATGCCTGACCCAAATCGTCAGTTTGTGGTGGAGGTGGATGCCTCCAGTGAAGGAGTGGGGGCTGTTTTATCGCAGCGGTCAGAGAAGGACCAGAAGATGCACCCCTGCGCCTATCTTTCCAGGCGGCTCTCATCAGCGGAGCGCAACTACGACGTCGGGAATCGGGAGCTACTGGCGGTGAAGGTGGCCCTGGAGGAGTGGCGGCATTGGCTGGAGGGAGCTCAACAACCATTCCTCGTCTGGACGGACCACAAAAATTTAGAGTATATTAGGAAGGCTAAACGCTTAAACGCACGTCAAGCTAGATGGACATTGTTTTTTAACCGTTTTGATTTTGTCTTGTCCTACAGGCCGGGGTCCAAGAACACCAAGCCAGACGCCCTCTCTCGCCTTTATGACCCCGAGCCTGTTGCCAAGGTCCCCGAGCCCATCCTGCCACTGAAACATGTGGTAGGGGCGGTGAATTGGCAGATAGAAGCTGAGGTGAAGCAGGCCAACGGTGAGAGCCCGCCACCTAGTGGTTGCCCAGCCAATCGGCTGTTTGTCCCAGCGCCCCTGCGACCTCAGGTGATTCACTGGGCTCACACCTCCCTGCTTACCTGCCACCCAGGGGTGAGTCGTACTATGTTTGTCGTCAGGCAACGCTTCTGGTGGCCTGCGATGGAACAGGATGTCCGGGAGTATGTGGAGGCCTGTCGAGTCTGCGCCCAGAACAAGACATCCTCGAGACCTCAGATGGGATTGCTCCATCCCCTCCCAGTTCCCAGTCGGCCCTGGTCGGACATTTCACTGGACTTTGTTACGGGACTTCCCTCATCTGAAGGTAACACCACTGTATTGACAGTGGTGGACCGTTTTTCCAAGTTGGTGCATTTCATTGCCTTGCCTAAGTTGCCGTCAGCCAAGGAGACGGCGGAGATAATGCTAACTCATGTTTTTCGCCTACATGGCCTCCCTAGAGACATAGTGTCCGACCGGGGCCCGCAGTTTGTATCACGGTTCTGGTCTGAGTTCTGTGCGCTGATTGGGGCCACAGTTAGCCTCACGTCGGGGTACCACCCCGAGTCCAATGGACAGACTGAACGCCTCAACCAGGAGTTGGAGACTTGCCTCCGCTGCCTCATCTCCCAGAACCCTGCAACCTGGAGTAAGCACCTGGCTTGGGTCGAGTATGCCCACAACTCCCTCCCCACCGCAGCCACCGGTCTGACACCATTCCAAGGTGCCTACGGCTACCAACCTCCTCTGTTTCCGGACACAGAGAAGGAGGTAGCGGTGCCATCGGCGCATGCCCTAGTTCGTCGTTGCCGGCGGGTCTGGGCAGCAGCCCGCAGGGCCCTCCTGCGAACCTCGGCCCGGATGAAGAGGGCTGCTGATCGGAGGCGCTGCCCAGCGCCCGTCTACAAGCCTGGCCAGAAAGTCTGGCTATCCACCAGGGATCTGCCCCTCCACGTAGAGTCCAGGAAGCTGGCTCCCAGGTTTGTTGGTCCTTTCCCTGTTGAAAAAATGATTAACCCTGCTGCTGTTCGTCTTCGTCTCCCCAGATCCCTCAGGGTCCATCCCACTTTCCACGTGGGGAGACTGAAACCAGTTAAGGATAGCCCCATGGTCCCTCCTGCCAAGCCCCCACCACCCCCCCGAATGATTGACGGCGGTCCAGTATACACAGTTAAGCAGCTACTGGCAGTCCGGAACAGAGGCAGAGGACGCCAGTTCCTGGTTGACTGGGAGGGCTACGGTCCGGAGGAGCGCTCCTGGATACCCTCCAGATTTATTGAGGACCCGGGCCTCATAGATGACTTTTACCGCCGTCATCCTCAGGAGCCTGGGCCGTCTGGTGCCGTCCCTAGAAGGGGGGGTACTGTCATGTCTCGTCGTAAATGTTAAGTTGTCACTCGTGTTGTCTTGTCCTGCACTTCCTGTTTTATTGTGAAATGACCCTTCCCTCTTGTTTCAGGCACCTTTGCTTCCTGCCCTTGTGTGTTTCCCGCCACAGTGATTGCCTTCCCCTGCCCTGATTGTTTCCACCTGTGCCCTGTTACCTCTCCTATATATTGTCTGTGTCTCCCCTTGTCCTGTGCCAGTTCGTCACGTCCCATGTGTCAGAGCCAGCGCCCAGCTCCAAGTACTACCAGGTTTTGTTCTCTCATGCTCAAGTTCCCAGTCTTGTTTTGTCGGCCTTTGCCTCGTTATTTTTCCTCGTAAGAGTGACTTTTTGTTTATTCCTCGTAAGAGTGATTTTCTGTTTATTCCTCGTAAGAGTGATTTTCTGTTTATTCCTCGTAAGAGTGATTTTTTGTTTATTCCTCGTAAGAGTGATTTTTTGTTTATTCCTCGTAAGAGTGATTTTTTTGTTTATTCCTCGTCAGAGTGAATCTTTTGTACGGAACCATAATAAAGACCTTTTCTTTGATCGATCCGTGAAGAGTCGTGCATTTGGGTTCAGCCTCCGGCCCCGCCTTGTGTCAGTTTCCCCTTTTTCACAGATGTATATCTCAAGGCTCCATCTTATAATGACCCGTTACCTTCTTATCTTTAGACTTTTAGTTTTAATTAAGGTTTAATTGTAACATACATGCTCATGTTCATTCTTGTGTGCACTCGTGGGAGTCAAGAATCTCATTCTCTACTAGATTTTTGTTTTACTGAATATGTGTTATTGAGCACTACTGACTGTGGTGAGAAAATTGACAAATTTGGTGACTTCTATAAGACCACATTATGTGGTCTAAACATTCCTTCTGAAGCCACAACTGAAACAGAACCAGGCTCACTCTCTGGTGCAGAACAGACGAGCACAATCCAACAACACTGTACAATTATTAACATAAAGCTGGTAGTCTTTTCACAGGCAGATGCTGTTCTTGCAACTAATCAATAAACATTCTTTTTATTATTCAACTAGCATCTAACCTTATCAAATCTTGAGCAGATTTAACCTTAATCATATTATTAAGGCTGAGGAATAGGTAGCCACCTCACTAAGAAACACATGGACAACCTCAGGGATATAAACCCTGAAAAACAGGAGCTCAATTTTTTCTAAAAACTCCAGAACTGTATCCCCAGAGTTTGGATGAAAACACATAAACATTTAAAATCAGAAAATAATTGAGCTTTGTTTTTGTCATCAAATAATGTTCCTATGCAGGTAAAGTGGTGCCCTTTTCAAAGTGGCATGGCTACAAGTCCAGCAGCATTAAAACTGATATTAACATGTAATAAGATATGACCATACATATCTTATCATATTTAAATGCAATAAGACTTAATGATACATATCTGAAACCTCATCTCAAACCTGCCATGCGCTTAAAATAGCCAACAAACTGGTTACTAAACATGCATCATTTTACTTTTTTCCCATTTTGTTGGCACTCAAGTCATTTGATTAATCTCATGCTAGAGAGATTTCCCTGAAAGTGGTCATTTGTTCATTCATTCATTCATCTTTCTTATCTCTATCTTCCTAGCCTGAATCTAGTTCACGAGTTTAACTGCTACTGAATTCTTCCTGTAGTGAAAAGACTTCTATAGAGGATCTTCTATAGCAGGCACCCCCTGATACCAGGACTTACTGAATGTGTGGAGAGCTTTGCAGTGATTCTGTGTGCTGCTGTTTGAATCCTGATGTGATATTTGTGTCTCTGTATGTGCTAATGTGCATATCCAGTGACCAATGCAGTCCATTCAGCATGAATTAGATCTTTAGTGCAGTGTCATCGGTTCATTATGTTGTTTTAAAGTGATTCAAATGTTGACTTTCCATCATAGTATCCCTACTATTCCCTTCTGTTCAAAAGTATGTAGCTTAAAGGGCACACAAACCAGCCACCACATGACATAAATAGTTGGTTGGTAGTTGGTATATATTAGGCCAGAGAGTCACTTAAAAAAACTATGAATAAACTGATCTTGATAGAACTTTGATGTCTGGCCAGTAGTTGGGGAAGTTGTTACATAATCTAAATCAATGCATGTACAGTATGTATGTTTGTTTCTGTTATAGTGGCCTGATCAGGAGATGCGAAGCTGTGAATGACACTGGCTGGTAGAAGCTGTCCTCTTGGTGAGTTGGTGATCGGACACACACGCTCACTGTGCCTTGTTTCTCCTGCAACTTACCCTTGTGCGGTGTGACCAGCAAGTCCAGTGTCTTCTGTGATAAGTTGGGCCAGATCGCCATCATCTCCTTTCTCAGCTCTGCATCCATTTGGTGCTTGTCTGCACCTCCTGGGTGGTCCCGCAACCCAGAGTACCCCCAAACACGCACACACACATATAGCAAATATTCATACGCACACCACACATGCATACATCCATAATACATGGGCAAAAATTCCAAACACACAAACACAAAGGAGGTACAGACCAAAAGGGGTGGCAATGGCAGAAATCCCCCCAAAAATATATATTTAGCCATTCACCCATGTACACATTCATTCGAAACAAAAAAGTAATTTTAGTGTCAGAATTTGCAATTATGAGTTTTAAAGCATTTGCTACAGTACAAAATATTCTAGTTGAAGAGAAACAGACAAGATATGAAGAGGAGAGAAATCATACCCATAAATTAGGACAGGAACTGAACTGTGGTTAACATACAGAGTAAAGGGATGATAGTACTTAGAGCCGTACCCTTGGCAATCTTTATATCCAGGGCTGTCCTGATCAGGGCCATGAGGGTGGAGTTAAAATGTACCGTGTTGTCATCGGCAACCGGCAGATCCATGCGCAGCAGCCTCTGTGGAGAGCCAGTCAGGATGAC
The DNA here is from genome assembly GCA_036785175.1 of Eupleurogrammus muticus. NCBI lineage: Eukaryota > Metazoa > Chordata > Actinopteri > Scombriformes > Trichiuridae > Eupleurogrammus > Eupleurogrammus muticus. The sequence continues at coordinate 4,254,367 of JAYKQN010000003.1, read as the reverse complement.
AGGATGAGAAAGGGATGCGTCCTTTCTAAAAGGTGGCATGCCTGAACCTCCGGGAAAGGGGAGGGGGTGTGGGGACGGGGGCGGGGTTGAGAGAGCTCCATAGACTACAGCCGATTAGAGATGGACTGCGCTCGTCCAGTTATCTATAACATTCCCTGAGACCAATGAGAGTTGAAGGGTAATGTGCCAGCATAACAACCTAAGATGCATATCTGATCAGTTTAACCTGATAAAATAAGTCATTAAATCATAAGAGCTGGCACAATAGTAAAAGGGTTTGATAAACACATGCTTAACTGATGGACTACTAAGCATTTGTGTGTTTAGTCTGATTTAATTAGTGCATGCATTTGCAAATGCAAGCGCATTTTCCTAAAGAAGAAAAAATGAACAGACGAGTCCCTGCGTCTCCTGATTTTCCAGTGATACTCAACAAAACAGCACAGCTATCCAATGAGGGCCATCTGCTGCTAAGCAACTGTGAGAGCCGAGAACCACAAGGAAGAACAATCGGAGCCAAAATGGCCTCCGACCCAACCTGTGCCCATGTTCCCTAAATGTGTGAATGCAGGGGTACATTTACACATCTATGTTGTTACGTACACATATATATATACATATATATACACATATATATATATATAACAGTACACATACACCAACCCGCCTACCCCCTCCAATACCAACATCCCTCCTAACCCACTTACACACAATTATTTGCACAGACTGCAATTAAGGGCGCTTAATTGGAGTCCTTTGGAGACAAAATAGGTTGACTGGAGAACAATAACAGTATCACTGGTGTAATTCTGCTATTTTTCAGGAGACAGCTTTGTACAACTGAGGCGTCTTCTATAGAGCTCCCCCTACCAGTAAGGAGGTTCCCTGTCATTACATGTGTCTACCAGGTAAAACCAATGGAGAAACCTGCGGATAAAAGGAAGCAAGCGAGGGTCGCTTGCCGTTCCTATCCAGACCAGTTGACATCCATCGGATTTACCTATGAACATGAGCGTTGGGCACTCACGATGGCAAGCACGGTAGTATGATGGCGGTGGGTTTGTGTGCGTGCCGGTGTAGACCTGAGTGTGTGCGAGTGTCGGGCATGCCCAGGGCCACGGCACGTGGCGGGTGGAGGGCATCAGCCAACATCCACATCACTCGGCAGGCAGCAGGCAGGCTCGATGTCGCCCATAGCCATGCGACAGAGAGTGCAAGGACCGCATGCAACACCCCCAAGAAAAAAGTCCCACAAACCCGGACACACAAAGCATGCAACATGCCTTCACTTCACTACCATTATCTAACCCCCAACTCTGCGAACCTATCCAGCTTACTAACCCCCCACAGCCTCCCTCAGAACCCACTTTCACAATACAAGCAGCCGTGCATCCGCGCAAAGAGAGTATCCTCAATCCAACTGGATTGATCCTACTGATTGACAGATTCTTTTCTTCTTTCTTTTCTTTTCTTTTTTTTTTTTTCATAATTCGCTCTTTATATTTGTCGCTCCCTTAATCAAAGTCAAATTGGACAGTTATAGTTAGGTTTCCAGCCTAGCAAGTCAAGATCTCTCTCAATGCCAAACGGGTGCAGTGTCTTAACGGGGTTTCAGAGTTAGAGAGGATTAGAGTTGTGGCATTCCCTGAAAGAAGAAAAAAAAATCATAGAGAAGATCAAAAAGAGATGATTGATGTTCTTTCTGTTTGTTGTTTTGGACCAACCAGACTTTGTAGTATTGGTACTGTAGGATAAAGGGAAAGGGGTGGGTCTACCAAAGGGGACACATGGTGGGGGCAGCAGTTAGTTGAGTTTAATTAAGCAACTCTAAGCTTGGTCATGAGATGTGGTTACAGATAAAAAGGGGAGGGTGAGAATGAGGAGGGAGAGGAGGATTGTGAAAACATCGAAAGAGCAAAAGAGGAACCAAGACATGGTTCAATTGGAAGATACAGAGAGAAGAAGTAAGCATGTGTGTGTTTGTGTACAAAGGCAAGAGGAAAGATTAAGGAGGCTGAAAATTACAGAACAAGACGAGAGAAAAGGACGAGGACTAGAAACGACACTGACATAAGTTCACTGAGAGGAGGTCAAGCTCAAAAAACAAGCTGTAATAGCAATACACAGTTATCCAACCTACTCTTTCGACAAGTGTGAGGCCTAATGTCCACTAAAGGGAAGATGCCTCGCCATTTAGAGTGATCAGTGTCAGGAAACCAAAGGTTCAAGATGTCGAACACTCCCTTTCTGTTCTGACAAAACACCATGTGCACTTCCTGATTTCAAAAGGTCATTTAATGCACATCTGTGAAATTTTATCAATGAGTACTGGAAGTCTTTGATGGCTGAAGTATGTGATGGGGGCCACTGCCAAGACAAGTTGACACACTGGAGAGAAGGAAGAAAGATCAAAGTGGAGGGAAGACAGAGACAGAACAGGCTCAGATGGACAGATGGAGAGGAAGGCAATGATAGGATGAAGATGGATGCTGACTGCTGACAGACAAGTGGATTTAGAGTAAGAAAGACAGAAGAATGACAGAGAGGGAGGAAGAGAGAAAGAAGACATATTTTCCACCAGCAAAAAGACTAAACAAAAATTAATTTAAAAAAATTAAGGAGGCACAACATAGGGAAAGAGAGAGGAGAGCTACAGAGTCTGAACAGGAAAAGGAGGGTCACCCAGATTCACTAATGTTTATCATAGTGAAAACTTTGGATTATTTTAAAGTGACCAAAAGAGAAGCTGTTTATTTGCTGTGCATGATGTGCAGCTGTGCCTACATACAAGTATTCGTGAAGTCTTTTGAGCATAATAGGCAAATACAAACAATTAAAGATACAAACGTGCAAGAATGTTGGTCTAGACAGGTTAGCTTTGAGGTTGAAGCACACTCATTATATTAATTATTACTATTATGTTAGCATTATAACAGTTAGTTAATTTTACTATTATTTCAGGGCCATGGTGTTGTGCAGACTGCACAACTGGCTGCAATGTCATGGATATAAGTTTATTCTGGCAAGTTTACTATTGCACTATAGTTTTCTTATTCTTGATTAAACTGTGGTAAATCATTTTGTTAAGTACACCACATGGTAATCTGTATATAAATGACAGTTGACACGTGCTGATGCTGAATAGTCAACAATGGGGTAGGAATATATAAGCCCTGGCTTCCTCCTACTTCCTCTTTGAATGGCATTTGGTTGTTTTTTTTATGTTTTTTCTCTGTTTACTTTGTCTCTTAAACATGTTCAAAAATAAAGATTCAAAACTTGGTCAACAAGGATAGCTTTTAGCATCTAATCATCTGAGTGAATCTGGATGTCAATAAGAAGAAGGATAGAAAGAACAGGACTGTACTGAGGTGGAGAGAAAGCGTGGACAACAGGACAAAGAGACAGCGAGTGCTGAAATGCTCAACCCAAATCGGTACCCTGGTGGTCTGAGGCTCAAAGAGAAGCCAAAGACTCGAGTGTCCTTGGGCATCGATAAAAAAGCATCTTGGAAAAAAAGGACAAAAAAAATCCAAGGGCCAGAACTTCTCCTACTCATTTTCTCGTGTGGTATGTGGACAGCGTGTTTGTCATGTATGTATGAGCACTAGAATACCGTCCACAGGAATAAGAGACGCGAAGGACTGAAGACAGACACCCTTGCCGGTCCTTCTGTACCTGCATCGTAAGCAAATGGTTGCACCGTGTCTTGTGAATACTTTACTTCGTTCATTGTAAAACAATGGCTCTTGTGAGATTTTAACATTTAGCAAATATTCCCATTTCAATGTTTATGGAGAATATAAATAATATCCACAATAAGCCCTGGGGTGCAATGGACACCTATGAATTTACAGAATCCCATTTTTTTCTCTAAATAATCACACCTGTAACACATAATGAACCCAGATAATCAACTTGTTTTTTTTTCCTATATGAGCAACAACAAAACAGGCTGTAGAGACTATTGAGCTGGAGTTTAAAACAAAACAAATAAAAACTCTTTTTTAAAAAAAAAAAGATCTTTGCTCCCTGTCTGTTTCTACATCTGGATTACAGTTAAACTGTGTGTGTGTGAGCATGTGCAAGCGTCCGTGCAGGTTGCAGAAGGACTGGCAAAGCCTCCTCCGTTCCCTCACCCCTGCGGCCTGACGGGGGGGGGGGGACAAATAAAAAAAGAGAGAGGACCGACTATCACTCCACTATCACTTCACTTCACGACAAAAGCCCATCCCTCCATCCCTGCGGTCGGAGAGAGAGAAGAGAGGACAGCGCTCACCACCACCACAACCACCACTAACAGACAATGAGGAGAACATCGTTGGGAGGAGGGAGGCAGGGGGAGGGAAGGAGGACAGGGGAGGGAGGGGGGGTATCAGTGGTTCTCCTCCCCAGCGATGGGGAGGCGTAAGGACGGAGGTGGGTGGGTACAGAGAGGGAGGGAAGGAGTGACAGGAGGGAGGGGAGGGGGTGGGGGTGGTGGCTGAGGGGGGTGGAGGGGTCGGGTGGGGGAGGGGGGCGAGTCTACCTTATAGGCGACCCGGGCGGGACACCTCTTCCCGAGGCCTAGCGGTGGACACATGTGTCTTAGCATCTGATACATGTCTGTGTAACTGATCCGGCCGCTGGGGTGGCCACAGACACCACACACACACACACACACACACAAACACACACACACACACATCCACCCAAACACCCACAGGCCAACACACACGCACGCGACAGACAGACAACATGACGGACAACATGAACACGAAAGAAATAAAAACAATGGGGGGGTTAGGAGGACGGGGGGATGGGGGTACGCAGACAAACAGAGGTGTGTTGGGGAGAGGAAGACGTGAGGGGAAAAAAAAGAAAGAAACCGACAAAGGAAAGGAAGAGGGGGGAAACAAATACACAGAGGTTATTGTTTTGATCACTGTGGAGATGTGGTTGCTGTGGCGAGAGAAGGAGAGAGAAAGAGAGAGAGAGAGAGAGAGAGAGAGAGAGAGAGAGAGAGAGAGAGAGAGAGAGAGAGATAAAGAGAGAGAGAGAGAGAGAGAGAGAGAGAGATAAAGAGAGAGAGAACGAGGGGGTGTTCTAGTCTGGTTTATCTTGGAAGTGGGAGGAAAAGAGAGGAAGGAGAGAAGGAGAAAGGTTCGGGGAGGACAGGAAGGTTGAGGGGGGAGGAGGTGTTGTCATTTAGTTTCGTTAGTTTGTTGAGATACCGTTCTATGCGAGGTGAAAAGGGGATTTGGAATTTTTTATTTCTTGTCTTTGCCCTCTTTCGCCACTCGGATAGAACTGGCAGCGGAGCTTCTAGCAGGCAAAGAAAAGCGCCGCTGCTGCAGAGGTCGGAGTGAGTCACAATGACAAGTCAATGCAGTCCATTGCTGAGGCTGCGTGTCCACCAGGAGCCTCCGCTCACAGCTGTGCATCCAGCTGTTCATGGGATAGTTTTCTTTTTTTTTTTTTTTTTAAAGTGTCAGTGCACCCAAATCACATATGAAAGAAAACAAGATTCTCACATATGACTTCAGTGTTATTATAGGAATCCAGGTAGTTTGGGTTTTATGTGCTGAGGTTCAGAGAGATTCATATTAGAGATTCCTGCCTCAACCCCTGCACTTTTACACATATGTTTGATGCCAATTTCTATTTTACTCCACTACATTTATCTGATAGTTATTATTACCCCATAATGCTTTATTTCCCCTTTCTTATACTTAACTGCACAAATTATAATATTCTGCTGCTAGGGGTCTCTTAATCAAAACAATAATCATGGACAGAGCTGATGATGATGATGTCATTAAGTAGTGTGCCTCCCTATCCAAGTTATCCTTAGAGATCGCACTCCATAGAACCCGATTAAAACTGAAAGTGTTACTTGGACACTGATCAGTGGACATAGAACCTCTGCAAACTCACCTTGTTTCTATGCTAAAATCATTGAATAAATCTGTTTTACAAAAAAATGTTGTTCCAAGGGCATCGGTGTGTGCATGTGTGAGTGAGTGAGTGGGGGATTGAGCGCAAATAAAGCACTTTACAAACACTATATACTGTGTAAATGCAACCATTTACATACTAGGGCAAATTTCCTAATTCGTCATTGCTGTGAATTCCACATGTGAAAATCCATTTCCCTCAGCTGTATTAGGGCTGAAGCAGAAATCTCAGACTGATATGAAATCTCTTCACATGAAACTAAAAATATCCACTTGACTTTATAATACAATTCAGGTTAAGTGAAAAAATGGTTTGGGGTGAAATGCATTAACTGACCCTTTAATAATAATATTACACCTGCACAATCAGGTGCACTGACCAACGCTGTTCCCCACAAGCATCTTTGCAGCACAGGGAGTTGAAGAGGTACTTGGTGGACACAAGACCTATACTGTATATGTCCAGAGTCCCTACACCACACCACACACACCCTCCCCCTTTCCTTCTTTACCCATAAAGCAGAGCCACAAACGGAGCAGGTTTGGCCATGTTTTTACTTGTCAGTGAACAGCTTATGGGCCTGTTACTCTCTCCATTTCAGGTGTGCCAACATGGACACAAGCAGTTGGGGTAGGCAAGCTCTCTGGTTATATAACAACAATGTATAAATCATCTTCTCTGGACCAATGTGAAGAAATCATCTATACAAGAAAGTAAATACAAGATACAGTGTGCCTGTAAAAATTAGGAAAATGTTATACCAAACCTTATGAAGCTGATTTATTTATGTGATCCATATGAGTTGAGAGAGTTTAAAGAAATCATTCTCTTGTGGTTTATTTACCCTATGATGGCATCCTCATTTGCTTGTTTCAGAAGCATAATGCAGCATATTTAAACGAGGACTCACATGCGTATATTCACCTTTACATTTTGATGTGTAAGGAACAAACTTTGCATTGCCCTTTAAACTGCTGTGTGTTTCCTTACATGAAGGATGTAACAGGTCTATAAATAGCTTGATTTATTAAAAAACTTAAAAAGCTGCTATGTGTAGGATTATAAAAAAACAAAAACAGGCAATTGTATCAAATATCTAAACCAGTTGCAGTGGGATTGATTCAATGTTACGACATCTCAAGAATTTGAAAGATACTATGACTGCAAACATTTCTACACACAGCAGCTTTAAAAATTGAAAATTCAATTTCATTTTCTCAGCGCAGTGCTTCAGACATGTGCCATGGAAACTGTCACTTTTTCAACCGACCACAACCACAGGTGGTATCAGCTGGTTTGAAAACCTGAATACTCTAAAGCCTCGATGTCACACAGCTGGAAAACACTGAGTTGGCGAACAGCTCCAAAGTGAAGCGTGAGGGCAGTGTGTAGACCATCCGTCGCTCTGTAGGTGTCTGCACTAACACCGCCCCCCTCGCCATGACCCCAATTCAAAACAAGAACAATGCACATTGCTCGACCGTTTTCTGCCCAGGCAAAATTAGACAAGCAAGCAGAAATAAAATATAATGGCTAAATGGAGTCTAGCCCCTTTTTTTTTTTTTTTTTTTTTTTTTTACATACTACTAAAAAAAGTGGACACATCAGTGTAATTTCCCCTGCGTTCTGTCAGAAGACAATAGCGAGTGCAGTGGCCCACCTCATGCTTCACACACCACTGTCGGTGTATGTGAGTGAGTGTGTAAAGGGTGTGTGTGTGTGTGTGTGTGTGTGTGTGTGTATGTGTGCGCATTTCTGCATTGCCCCAAACATTCTCATTGTCATGTCAGAATGCATATACAACAGAAACCCCACCCCCAAAAAAAGATGATTCAATGGTGAAATGAGACTAAAACAACTGAATAATGCAAACCTGAACAAAAAAAATCAAACCAAATGAATAAAAAAAAAGGTTTAAGTAGGAAAGAATTTGTTTTAAAAGTGATAAAGAGCGACATTCATTCCAGTCTCTTAAAGGCGAGCAGGTTGCGTTTAAGTTTGTGCTTTAGGGGTTTGGTCCAAACCTTGCAGGCCACCCTATGTGGGCATTTCTTGCCAAGGCCCAGGGGAGGGGAGATAACTCGCAATAAACTGTACATATCCTTATAATGTATGCGCCCGCTGCAAGAAAAATACAAGGAGGGGAGATTAGGTGAAGCAGTTCACAGGTCACAGAGAGAGAAAGAAATCAAGAGATCAACAGGAAGGTGACAAAGAGAAAAGACAGAAATTTGGAGATGAAAAGGGAATAAAGAAAGAAGATAGAACGTTCATTTACACTGAGAAAAAGAGGTGAGGAGAGTGCTACATTCACCTCAACTGTGCACAAATTGTGCAACTTTGAAAGTAAATGTAAAGCAGATAATTCCTTGCTTAGACTGCGCCAGGATTAACTTTCACACTTTATGCTCATCCTTCCATCACGTAGGTCCTGCATCATCATCATCATCATTACACTATGAGGACAAGATCATGACACCAGTCCATTTCCCCCGATTTGGGACGGGGAGAACATCATGTGTTACGATATTTTACATTCAGCATGAGACAAAACAGGGTGTAGACATTTTTATTTTGCTTGCTCTTTGTTTCTTCAGTTGAGTTTTTTTATTGCATACAGAAGTAGTTTGTTTTCACTTTTTTATTGACTGTGTGTAAGCCTGTATGTGTGTGTGTGTGTGTGAGTGTTGGTTTGTGTGTGTGTGTGTGTGTGTGTGTGTGCATTCCACTCACCAGGCAGCGGGGTCGTACTCGGCCCATATCCTTACATACTCGTCCAGGTGATGCGGCCCCAGGATAGAAGAGTCTCTGGTGAGGTACTCAAAGTTGTCCATGATGACGGCCACAAACAGATTCAGCATCTGAGTCAGGACACAACAAACCATAGGAGGGACTAACTATTAGCTCAAGCTGACAGCATTTTTTTTAATTCCTTGACGTTTTCAGAATCTTGAAATTATCATTCAAAGTGCTTGCAGAATTAAAACATAACCTTACTTATCTGTAAACAAAACCAGCCCAAAATACCAGCCCATAGAGTAGTGTCATGCATTGTTTGACTACAAATAATTACCTCAGTTCTGCAAAATAATTAAATAAAACAAAAAATTACCTCAGTTCTGCAAAATAAACAGAATAAATGGGACATCATGTGTTTTTTTTCCTCACCAGGAACGAGCACAGGAAGATGAACGAAACAAAGTAAGTGTAGGCAAAGACGCTGCCACACTCGGGTTCCGTGTTCCCAGACGCCGGGTCGCATTCCTTGCCACCCAGGCACGCCAGCATGATGTCGTGCCACGCTTCACCCGTAGCACTCCTGCATGATGGAAAACAGAAACATGAAACGGCCTCAAATGTCAACAACAACATGTGTCCTGCAAGGGCCAAGCTTTAATATAGGTACATGAATCAGAGAGATACTGGGCTTCTGAATTTAAAAAATGAGCAAACAACTGATTTATTTGCATTTTTTCACAATGGTTAGTAAACTATCAGCCCTGTTATTTTCCATCGCATAATCCCCGCTTCCCTCTGTGTATAGTGACTGTACCTGAACAGCAGCATTAGAGCCATGATGAAGGTTCTGAAGTTATTGTGCTCGTTGATGGCACTTTCATCATCATCTATCAGTGCCAGGTTCCCAAACAACTAAGCACAAAAACAGTGGAGAAAAACATTTAAATAACAGGAATAAAAACGTGTCTATAGAATATGGAACATCCTTTTGAGATTTAACTGTGCTGTACCCTGCCCTTCATTTTTTCCTCATTAGTGCCAGAAAGTATCTTGATAGTCTGTGGAGTTTACACAATGAACACTCCTGATCTGAATTAAAAGTATTCTGCAATTTTTTTTTTGGTACATCACATGGTGTTTTGATGCAGGGAAAATTCAACATCCTGTACTTCATCAGCCTGGAACATAAGAGTAAGACTCACCTGCATGCCAATGATGGCATAGATGAAGAAGAGCATGGCGATGAGCAGACACACATACGGCAGTGCCTACCAGAGTGGATAAAGAGTAGGGATATGTGTCAGCGTTCGTTTGTGTGCCTGCGTTCATGTGTATATCTGTTACTGTGGGAATACCTTGAAGGACTGGACGAAGGTCCACAACAAAATGCGAATGGTCTCTCCCTGTCTCAGCAGCTTGATGAGACGAGCTGCCCTGAACAGCCTCAGGAAGCTGAGGTTGATGAAGTTGTTCTACAGCGCAGAAGAGAACACGGTCATTTTCACCAAAACACAACACCTGCACAGTCTCCATTTACCGTAACACAAAAGCAAAAACAACAGTGGAAGAAAGAGAGGAGAAGTACAGAAAGAGAGAGAGACAGAAAGAGAGAGAGGGGAAAGGGGGCTCAAAACCAACAAATCATAAACAAACATAATGCCACTGAGTATGCCACACAAAGGTAAATGAGAGAAAGACAGAGAAAAGGTTTGAGGATAAAAAAAAAGAAGAAGAGCGGGAGGAAAAAGGAAAATCATAGTTCAAAGAGGCTAAAGGTCATCATCCAATCTGGTACAGCAGAATGCTTTTTTATAGAACCAAATGCACTGATCTCAGAGGGGCAAGCAGGCCACACATAATGGAGCACAGTGCACTGCACCTGTCAACCACACACACACACACACACACACACACACACACACACACACACACACATACACACTACATACTACACACTACACACAACACACTACACACTACACACACACACACACACACAAACACACACACATACACACACACAAAGGAGCATGGCTAGGAGTTGTCTGTAAAATTCTGAATATAAAACTTTGAGCATGTTTTTTTCAAAACCAGTCCAAGCATGGCATCTCTACATAAACCAGATTAATTTAACACAAGGTACAAGCCGTGGCTTCTGCTCAGCCAATCACTGATTTTCATTTAAATTGGTTAATCTTAAAAAGAAGTACCAGTACAGTTGAGCTACTTACCTAAAAATGATGTATATACTGTTAAATGTATACTACACATTTTTTCAGGCCTTTACTAAATAAGTATACAGGTTTAGACTTTATACTGACATACTGAGATTTAGTTTACATTCATAGTAAATATTCTGCACTGTATTGGAATAATTTAGAAAAACAAAAATCAAGTCTCGTTTATTTTTTGTCAAAGTCACATCATTAGTGCGTGGCAGTGCAGTAAAAGTGCATATTGATTGTAACGGATTGATTTCCGTATGTCGGAGGCACAGCCTTCTAGCCTCTGGCCTCTCTTACAAATACTCTGGAATCCTTGTAAGAACAGATTAATCAAAATCAGTGATCCTTAGGCCTAGAATCCAGGCTAGTGGCCTTGACTTTTTGAAACTATAGTCTGGTTCCTTACAGTTTCACAGAGAGCAATTTTTAAGGTAAAATAGCCAAACTCCCTGGTGAGACCCTGGCATTTTGTGGTTGACAGGCAGGAAGGGGGGGGGTATGAGGAGGAAGAGGAGGAGGAGGGAAGGACTAGCGCACAGCCTCAGTGCAGGCATGGCTTGGCATGGCATGGTTTGGCATGGCAGCATACTTCTTTGGAGAAAAAAATGGCCTACATGCAGACCGTTTGGGGACCAGTGGGGCAGAGCAGATCAGAACCTCATGTGTGACTCAAACATTCACTTGAGAGAGCATGGATTTAGCTCTAGTGTACATAGGATGGTGTGCAAGAAATTTAACAGGTGTCAAATACAGTTAAATATTGGCTTCTAGTGGTGTCATGAATGAGAAGTAAAAGTATCACATTGAATCACATTTCAGCTCCAGCTAATACAAAAAATGGCAAAAGATGGCGACTGCATCAAAATGTGGACCCCATCTTGAGCCGGATTTTGTTCCATGTATTTGTATCATCGAACTGCTGTCAGGAGCCCAATATTAATTGTCATACTGGTACCAAAAATATTCATCATGACAACACCAGTGACTGTCTGCCTACTCAATTAGACTAACTACAGGCCATATTTAGTGCTCTTATTCTTATAGAATGGTTCTCCTGGCTGGAAAATGTATGAGAAATCTGTGTGATAAATGAAGTGATGTGACCAGGAAAAAACAAAACAAAACAAAAAAACTGTATGTGTGCAAACTGAGAGCAAAATGTTGTAAGGGAATATCAGTTGCATGTAAGTATGTAAATTGTTATGTGACAATGTATTAAGTAACCTCTCGAAATAATCAAGTTCAAAAAGTTTAAAGGTCATCTTTCAGAAAGCGCATGCACTGGGGTCAAAGAGTTGTGAAGGTTAAGACGTCATGGGGAAGAGGGTGACTGGGGGTAAGAAATGGGTCGGGGGTACGCATGACCAATGAGGATGCAGCAGAAAGCTTTGAGAGATAAATTACAAACCAACCAGATTCTACATGTGCGAAGATGTAGAAAGATGAATGGGAAGGGATTTTTTTTTAATTGTAGAACATTGTGAGTGGGTGCGAGACAATTTTTTTTGAGGGGGGAAGGGGGGTTGGTCGTGTTTGTGATTGGGCAGGGGGGAGGGCATGGGGCGAAACGCACACCACCATCACCATCATTATCATCATCATCATCACAGCACCACCACCACATGTCATGGCGCAGCACGGATGGAGAACACGATGAAGGATTTCATAGTGCATTTTTGATTGGATGTTTTTTTTTTTTTTTTTTATCAGAGGAGGAGGGATTGGGAGGGGCGAGGGCGCCAACAAAGTAGAGAGGTTTAAAGAAAGCATGTAAAGAGATAGAAGAGGAAGACGGAATCATTATGGGTGCCCTTCAAAAGGAAGTGAAACACAACTTCAAGTCAACATAAGCAGTTACTGAGCAATTTGAGAAACAGTAGATTCAGCCCATCTTTGATGTCACTGCTATAAGACAATCACGTGCTATTTACTGCACAGAATACACCAGCATTGGCACTGAACAGCCAAGTTCAAGTCTCCTAACCAAATGTTGTGCAATTGAAAAAGATAAACAGTTGTGAAACTCTACAGATTCTAACAATTATTTTAGCTGCAATGACAAATTCTAACTACAATGAAGCCTGTTAAGTGTTTAGCCCATCATCATTTCTAGTAGTCAGTCTCGACAAAGACATATAGAGCTCCTGAAAAACAAAAATAATCATCATAGTTGGGTGTGTTACTCTGAAAAAGTAATGTTTCAGTTACTAGTTAATTCTCCTAAAAAGTAACTTAGAGTTAGTAACTGAGTTCATAAGTGAAAATAACTACTGTTATAACTATTGTTATCACTTTAAAGAACATTGTTTATTAGTTGGTAGGGAAAGTAACTTTTTTTTTTTTTTTTTTAGCTTACTGGGAATTCCTGGAGGTCTGTGAACACGTCTTGGAGTAACAGGGAGTTTAAAAGTACAGGGTTTATAAGCCAGCAACTGGTTAATCTGAACTAACTAAGGTACTGATGCAGCTGAGTAATACGTCAATGTCACTATGTGATGCCGCTTCCAACACTAGCAATTTTCAGGCTTGATCTGATGTGTTTAACTGGTAGTTTAGCTGCTACAAGCTGACATTATATTGACCGATAATCAATCGGACGTCTGAAATGATCAGTTCACTGTGGAAAACAGCTCTAATGTCAATTAGTGTCAGCAACAGACAGCTAAGATGTAAATTGAGCACCTGTGAGATGGCCAGAAGGTGTCTTTAATCATGTGAAAACGCAGTTGTTTCGCAGTAATTTTCACACTTCCTGCTAATCTATTCAGTGTGATGGAGAGGAAGACTTGTCCATGTGTGAAAACTGGACACCAAACACTAATCCATGTTTTATTGAAGCTGAGACAACAGAGATGGGCTTAAATTGTTAATGAATTCTACAAATATTGAGTCTTATAGCTGTGGGTACATTAAACTGGTAAATAGATTATAGTGCACAGATAGACATACTGATATACACATATACACACAAAGCACAGTTCACAGTGAGATACACAGGAACTTGTATGGACACAACAGCACATTAAGTACAATCTATTACTGTTGCAAGATGCCATTGACTCTCCAAACATGGTCTGTTGTCCAGCTGCATAGGCTGAAATTCTAATGTGGACTGTGAAGATTGTATAATATTTTGGCATTGATGGAGATCTGCATCCCAGTACAGGACCGACCTACGAGTTGTCTGACAAGTTTCACTCCAAAATGAAAAATAACAAACAAATACAATAGAATAGAATCATAAATTCACAGCATATAGACACAGGTACAGCTATGATTACAATTCACTTTACATAATGCTTGAACCTTAGCACTTAACACATTCAGCTTTAGAAATAATGTTTTGTTTGTCCTGTACACATACTGAATAAAAATAATGATTTTGCATTTTTTTACCTTAAGTATAGGAGGAGGTTGTGCAGTGTTTTTATGGTTTAAGCAAAACTAGTTTTGTAGTTCCTAAAGGATAGTCAGGTAAATATATATATATATATATATATATATATATATATATATATATATATATATATATATATATATATATATATATTTTAAGTGACTCCTTTGAGTTAGTTAAAAATTCTATAAAATAAACATTTTTTTTCCTTTTGAGTTGAATAAACCAGCATCATGTGATAAATCAGCAGTGTCTAGCTTCAACCAACAAGAGTTGGTCCAAACTCTCGAAAGCACTTACCCCTAGTTCTGTAACTAATATGTCAGTGATGCTTCCAAGGACAGAGACAAAATCAAAAATGTTCCAGGCGTCTCTGAAGTAATTCTGTTGGGGAAGAGAGAAAAAGTGAGAGAATGGAACATGTAGCCAATCGCATCCCCCTCGTAAACTGAAGGTAGGGAGCAGTAAGAGTTGTTGTTACCATGGAGACAGACTGGAAAGAGGCTGATAGCGTGACTGCTGTGCGACACTGTATGCTCTGGGTGTTTTAGGGACAGGAAGAACATGCTCTAGATCTGTCTACCAAAATAACCTGCTTTATAAATGAATCATAGGACCAAACACTGAAGTGTATAGAGTGGGTCGACCTAGATGAGGAGGGCGGTGCTGCGTGTTTGTTCTTTTCTCTCAGCCTTACCAGAGGGCCAAAAGCAATGATCTTGAGGATCGATTCCATGAAGAAGAAGGTAGTAAACACAATGTTGAGGTTCTTCAGGACCTCATCATAGGTTAGTGATGCACCATCAAACTACAGACACAGAAATGTAGAAAGAGAGGGAAGATGAACAGTTAAACACTATACTCCAAGTACATTTTGCTGGTAACACTTCTGTACTTTAACTTTTTCCTTGTAAATGATTAGTTTTAGATAAGTTCTACTACTACTTTTAAAGGCTCTGATGACTTTTTCCTCCACAGATGACTTGTGATCTGGACTCATGACTCAAAATGCATTCTCTGATATTTTTTTCAACTCAGCATAATAGCATAATATATATAGCATAATACATATTTTTGATCCTGATAAAATTGTACTTTCTTCCAACAGCATGAGCAAATGTGTAGTCTTTCGAGTGTATTTTATAGACAATGTTTTTTTTTTAGAACTTTTTAGCTGCCATCATGGTTTCCATGATTTTTGAAGCAGGACTAAGGCTTTATGTGCTTTATCTTTTATTTGGATTCACATTTCTGGCCACCTGACGGATTCATGTCTAATATTCTTGCTCCTTTCAACTCTTGAGAAACTTCTTCTGACAGACTAAAAAGTGCTGCCTGCTGTTGCTGGAAATGCTGCTGGATGTGGAGACTGGACCCAAACAGTAAATTGTGATGTCACTGTTTTTACTTTTCTAGTGCAGTGTCCATGGAAAGTGCAGGGTGATGACCTTCTACTAGTATTTATATGTCAGTATTTAGTACTTTTAAACTACTCTCAAAGTTTTCACATTCCACAGAGCCATTTGAGCTGATGTGTTTAGATTTTATATATCTTATATATTTTATATTATAATGTATCCTTTCTATTCAATAGCAGCATTTGTAGCTTATATTTATTTATATTCTTATTATATGTATATAATACATAATAATGTATATAATAATGAATGTATAATAAGTATGCATAATAACAAGATGAGAAAGTCAAAAACCTTTTAAAATAGAGTTTTAAGAAGTTTTGCAATATGTACATGTTGGTTTCTTGTCAATTAAAAGTCCAGTTTGTATCTTTTTTTATATGAAAAATCTTTATTTTGTGCAATTTTTAACACAAAATCTCAAATAGTGTAACCCAAAAAAAGATTAAATTTATATATTTAATCTACCTTGAATATAAAACTAGTTGATAGTATGTGTTTTGGATTTTTTAAAACATTTTTAAGAGAGTTACACTATCTAGTACCAAGTTTTTAGGGTTACACCACATGACAGGTTTGGCATTTCAGGTTTTGGCATTACCCACTTTTTATTTTTTCAAGTATGTATCAAGTCTAGTCTAATTAAGGATCTGGAGTATCACAGTAGCATGACAGTCAACAGTCGTGTTGATAAACGCTTTCCCTGTGATCACATCTCATCTGAAAAACTTATGTGCCGTGACAGTACACACCAAGCAGAGAACAGTGAGAGTTGGGCACTTACCTTCATCATCAGGACAATCGTGTTAAGCGCAATTAGAGCCATGATGCTGTACTCAAAAGGTGGAGACACCACAAACTGCCACATGCGATACTGGAAGCTCAATTTGTTCTTTGGCATATGGCGAGTCAGAGGCTTGGCGTTGATGGCGAAATCTATACATGCTCTCTGAGAAAGAGGGGAAAAGAGGTTAGTGTTTGCCTTTAACCCTGTAAACACACACTAACAAGAGAAGTTGCAAAACATGACGGTTGAATATCCCAAACCTTGGAGCAGCCTAAAGTCTCCTCACCTCATTCTTTTCTAAGCTATAGTCCTCCATCATCTTATCTCCCTGCTCTTGGAAGGTGATGATGATGAGAGCCACAAAGATGTTGACGAAGAAGAAGGGGAAGACAACGAAGTACACCACGTAAAAGATGGACATTTCCATTCTGTAACCTGGGCTCGGGCCCTGATTCTCATAGGTGGAATCCACTGAGTGCTTTAACACCCTGGAGGAAAACAAGTGAAAAAAAATTAAAAAAGAGAAAACGTGTTATGCACTGAATTAGACTATTAAATAACAAACAATTCCAATCAAGTCTATGGAAAAGTGGGTTAGGGTAAGGTTTATTAATAGTGTTCACTTATATTGATATTTATGAAAAGGATTCTTGATTTCTTGAATATATTCAAAGACATGCATTTGTATGTTTGTGTGATTGTCCCTGTGAGAGCGTGCGTGTCACACTCACTGCGGCCACCCCTCTCCAGTGGACACCGTGAAGAGCGTGAGCAGAGCCCAAGCCACGTTGTCGTAGTGGAACTCGTACTTCTTCCACTCCCGCTTCTGAGCTTTAACCTCATCCCTCTCATACACTAAGTACTCGCCCCTGAGGAATCACAGACATGGTTAATGTTGAAATCACTCTGCAAAACTAACAGTATCTCAACATTTTGTCATAATAGTTTATAATAAACACTTCTGGAGTGGAACTGAAAGTGTACAACAGCACCAAAATTACTAGGGACCCTAGATTTTTTAAATATACTTATAATGACAATCATGGACATAGAGTGAACATGAATCACAGTATTACTGAAATCTCTCTAGGTGGCAGCATCTACATTACTTATGCATATACAAAATGAGGTACTATAGGTTGCATAAGTATCTAAAACACAGGATCAAAAAGTGTATATTAAAAATTTGTATAGTATTAAATCAAAAGTAGTTTAATGCCATGTAGGAAAAACCTTTTGCTACTGTGTGAAAAAAAAATTAAAAAACATTGTGATGGGCAAAGAAATTTAGTTGAGACTTAAAATCACTTATAACATTGATTGGACATTATTCTTCACACAAAGCACACACTTTCATACTAAATAAACTGTGTGTTTTTTCCTGAAAGATGTGTGAATTGAAATGCTCAGGGTGTTTCAATGCGTGCTGTTTTCTCAACCGACCGGCAGTCGCGCTCAAACTCTTTGGACTCGTCTGTGCAGAAGAAGAAGCGGCCCTTGAAGAGTTGCACGGCTACCACGGCAAAGATGAACATGAACAGCATGTAGACGATCAGGATGTTGAGCACGTTCTTCAGGGAGTTGACCACACAGTCAAACACAGCCTGTGGGCCACAGATTTACAGCCACATTCAGTCGTAAGAATGATAATCTGAATCAGGAGGACATCAATAATCGGTGCTTACAGGCAAGGACAAATAACCTCTATAAATGATATGGAAATAAATACTTTCACTAGACTTAATAATATTGATTTCCCTTCAGCATTGAACTGTGATGTAGTGTACAATTACTGAATTTGTCTACTTTTTAAACCTGTCTTGTTGAAAAGGTATTCCAGGCCTGTACTTTAATAATAGTACTGTGCCAGCAATGTTTAAACAATACACTCCAAGAAGTAACGTTCTGTATGAGACATCCTATTCAAGTGAAAGTACAGCTCATGTTGGCATATTGGCAGCAAAACGTGTTCAAAGGGTTGCAGTAAAAGTGTTGGTTTGATCCTCTGATTTATCAATTTTAATAAATTACATCTCTACATCATCAATATTAAAGCATCAGTGTTTAGCAGCATGTTACTGTAGTAGCTGTTGGAGGTGGAGCTAGTTTCAACTACTTTATGTACAGCTAGGTATTGTATATCTCCCCTCTAAAGAGAAAGACTTTTTTGCTAATCTGCATTAGAAATTTAAAGTTAGCTAGATTGGAAATCTTTAGTTTCATCTTTAACACTATGTTGGATTCTAAAAGCTATAAATTATATTATGCTATATTTTTAATTATGTCAAATCTTCACCTCAAAATTAACTAAAGCCATTAAATAAATGTGGTGTAGTAGAAAGTACAGTATTTCCCTCTTAGATATAGTGGAGTGGAAGTAAAGTGTGGCATCTAGTGGAAAAGTACCTCAAAACCTACATATAGTACTTAAATAATGAATTTAGTTACTTTCCACCACTGCCTGTATGTCTATATCTTTCTAAAGAAGAGAGCTTTGGCTTGTCTCTTCCCTCCAATGAACACACACACACACATGCACATACAAAGACCAAGCAGCAGAAAAGCAGAATTAAACTGTACTATCACACTGACAGGTACAGTTTGCAACAGTGCTACACACGTTGACATGAACCACTGACAGTCATTTTAAATCATTGAAACAATTTTCTTATATATGCATTAAAGGGCTTTGCAATCTATATGAAACTACTTTCCCTTTCCTAGTGAAAGTCAGAGCAGAATAGGTGAGGAGCACCTCACGGCATCCTGGTCTCATGGAAAATATAAAACTGGTTAAAACCAGTTTATATTTTTGCCACACAAACAGATAATTAGGTGGTGGTTCCCAGTTCAGGGACACTGCGTCTCTTGAAGGACACAAACCTTTAGCTTGGGGAGGCGTTTGATGGTCTTAAGAGGACGCAGCACCCTCAGTACACGAAGGGACTTGATGGTACTGGTGGTACTGGTCATACTCATGTCTTTGCCCTTACTGCTTCCCCTAGAGCGCATTCCAGGAAACAAAAAAACTGTCAGAAAAAACATTAGATGGTGCCATTGACATACACTTTTTAGTTTTTTTTAATGTTTTTTAAAAAGGAGGTGATGTGGGGTGAGGGGTATGTCTTCAAAGTTGTATTTATTTTATCCTAAATTTGAACAATCTAGGTTAAAACAACACACAATATGACACTTGCAGTTGTCCCATACATTACATCAGTGTGTACAAACAACAATTTTTTTCTTCTGCAAGAAAGAAACTTTCAAGTGTGCGTCAAACATGAAACCGGTGGGTGGGTAAGCAATCCAGTCCCCAACCATTCGGTTTCATGGACATAAGGAAGCAGCAACATCATCATCATTTTTTTTTAATTGTCACCATTATACAATAAACATTCACACACATTCCATATCGACAGGCATCTCTCGGCAGAGTGCCCAGCCAAACCTCTTTCTTTCTTTTTCAGTGAAACGCTGTTCGGTTCTTCGGGGAAAAAAATGGTAGTTTTTAGATGTTGGACATGAGGTGTGGGGGCTTTAAAGATTACATGGCGGGGATCGCGCCAATGTAATCCTGAACTTGGAAACACTGGGATGGGACTGAATCTGATACATATCAGATTCGCCAGCAGAGCGCAACAACCACACGTTGTAACACACAAGCAAGCACGTCGCATCAATAGCGTCAAACGAGCCGTGTGAGGAAACGATCCTGGGGCTAAATAACCAACTCCTTCAGTCGTGTGTTAATGCACTTACTTCCTTCATGAGCCCATAACGGAACATAATGTTCATGATTTGTACGTCCATAAACCACTATCAGTGACGAAAAATTGTGGGCGTCAAGGGAGTAAATAGCCATGTTGATCTTTACTGTAAGTGGATGGCCCATTTTCAAAAGATCAAGGCAGGAGGTGCCTGGACGCCTGCCAACACTGGGCAGAGGAGAGGTCGTCCATCAGGGCTCGCTCCTTAACTACGAATTCAGTTCCAGGGGAAGAAAATGTAAGACGGTTCAATTTAAGGCTGATTGATCGAGTCTGAGCATAGGCTCTTCTGTGTGTGTGTGTGCGTGTGTGTGTGTGTGTGTGTGTGAGCATCAATCAATAATCAATAGGCCTTCCTCTTTTGAAGGTGAATGGGACTGAGGTCTCTCAATCAGAGCAGCTTCAGAGTATTAGAGTAAAGCCCAGTAAGGCCATGGGTATTAGGAATAAACACCAACTCTAAATACACACACACACACACGCACACTCTCTCTAGCGTAATGATAAGGGCTCTTTGAGTCTCACGATTGATGTATGAGTGTGTACAGTGCACTCATTTAGCATTCTGTCACCCTTACTAAAAAGATGATTGAAATGATGTGCTCCCTAAATGGAACATTTTCTTTTGTTTATGAAACACCCGGTGCCTGTAGGACTGGAAGTTGGCAGCAAACGGCCTCTGGTTTCATCCTTGACAAAGCCAAGCAGGTGCTGTAAGTTTGGATTCATGTACAATGCTGTACAATGGAACAAATGTTGCCATAAACCTTTCAAACCACTCCAGAGAATGAAGATGGGGTGAGTGGTGCTTTCTGCTTTCAGCTGCTGTCCATCTATTTGACCAGCGTGTTCAAACACTGGAAACATGGCAAAATACACAGCATCTGTTTCAGTGCTCAAGCTCGATAGATACTGTTGATGTTCCAGATTAACCACAGTGCAATGCTGTGTGTTGGCCAATCAGAGCAAGCAAGTGTATGTCATAGTAGACTAGTGGATCAGTGCCTTTTCACCATTTTCCTCACAGCTGTTGCTGGTTCCTTTACACTGAGTCATTTTCTATACCAGTTTTTTCCTCACTTGGGTCAAAGGGGTCTGCTGGAGCCAATCCCAGCCGATTACACCCCACACAGGTTGCCACTATGTCGCATGAGTTATGTTCCAAAAGTGTAAAATCCTGCATTCAGGATGCAAACCTTACTTTTTAAATGGCTGAGGAATGTTCAAATTTGACCGGCCACTTGGTAGATTGCTATTGTTATTTTGTCTGGTGACTGAAGAAAGTCTACCAACCATTTGCACCATTCAGCTGGTGGCTGGTGATCATTTTTCTGTCCCACTTTATAGAATTATTTTGTACCTAAAGTCCCTCTCACCTCTAACATTTCATTCTTGTTCCTTCATAGCTTCAATCTGCAGAATGATGTACGTGCATTTCCACACTTTAAGACACACATGGTGGACCACAGAGCGTGATTTGTGACATTACAACTAAATCTAAATCTAAATCTTTTACAATTTAATTAATTTTATGTGTGGATCTGAGGAAGCCAACTACTGGATCTTCAAGCGATACAGAATATTTGTCTTAAAGTGCATGAAAATATCAAAGGTAAAGATAGACAGGAGAAAATAGATTTTGTAGGAGTGGTTTCCTTTTGGAACATAAACAACATAAACTCAAGCTTGGTCACAGACAAAACTAGAGCGTTTTTACAGCTCCATTTCTACAGGGGGTGTCTGTTTGATACGGTCATGCTAGTTTACAGAAATGGAAAATTCTGCTACGAGTAAATCTGTGGGCACCAAATCAAACCCTCTGAAATCTAAATTACCAGTGAAGCTGATGAGATGCTTGGATGATTTCCTGTGGTATGCAGGTGTGGCGATTGAAGAAAAAGAGAGGGGCAACGGTACGGCGAGAATGAGTACGAACGATCAGAAGAACAAAGAAAGAAAGAGAGAGAAGCCAATTTTGATCCGGTGGCGGAGAGCAAGGGACAGAGCGGAGGAGAAGGAGGACAGAGGAAGAACTTTACCGGGTGCTGCTCCTGTCCGGTTTCACCGAAGATGGAGACAGCAAGAGTCAGTGTGACAGCGACAGAAAGACAGAGACAGAGAAGGAAGCGAAACGAAGGGACGGAGAGGAGAAACACACAGACACACGCACACACATTGATAGAGAGACCAACAAAGACAAACACAAGAGACAAGAGAGAGGGGGTTTGGTAGAAACAGGAAAAACACATTTATATGAGAGACAGACAAAGAAGGAAGGACAGCAAGATGGCCATACCTGCTTAGAAAACCCCTCCCACCCTCCACACACACACACACACACACACACACACACACACATACACACACATATCTCTCTCTCTCTCTCATTCCCTCCCCTCACCAATCTCTTGTCTCCATGACGACAGGATGGGATGCCTACATACTGTACCTGTCTCCTAGATGTGTTATTCGATGAGGTGAAGATTAAATATTGTATAAATAAATATTGTGTAAATACTGTATGCTAAACAACTTTGGATTCGCTTTGTACATGAATGTTTTGGTCTAATGGTTTTGTTACAGTCAAAGGACACAATTACAGACACAATTATTTTGATCAGGCGAAAATATTCCTCTAAATGTCAATGCCTTTTGTGAGATTTATTGGCTTCAACAGACTATGAGGTCATTAAAGAAGTATAAAAAAGATGCTATCTTATACATATGATAATTTGATTATTTATTCCAGTCTATGAAAACTGAACCACCTCAATCCACTGAAGAGGAAGAAATGTTCTGCAGTAAAAGCTTTTATTAAAGGAAGCAATATTTGTGGGAACTATTTGATTTGCTATATAATTTATCACAATTAGATATTATTTGTTCGTTTTGTTTTTTTTAAATATTATTGTTTATTTATTTATTTTCATTTTGCATTGTTTGTCTAGTTTAACACCGTACAGTAAGAAGTAAATTAAACAATGGAGGGCAGAGTCTTATATCAATACCCAAGAAGTGTAATTTATTAAAGTGGAATATTTTCATATGATTATAAGAATAGACTTTATGGACACTCACATTTATTTTCTGTCTTCCATCATTTTAAGTTATTGTCAAAGCTAGTTTGCAGTTGTTATTTGTCAAATATTTACTCATTAGAGTGCAGGATAGTATTTACTGTTTTACAGTTTAAACATTACAAGTAACAGAGCAGCTTATGCATAATTAAATTAATTGTAAAACTCTTAACTTTACTGACTTGGATATTTGTATGTGTTATACACAATAGCTTTGTAGCTACATTTTAGGTTGTGGCTTTTCTTCCATCTGAATACAATAATCTTCAACAACAAATCTTGGGTAACTTCCTGGCAGGGGCCATGGATGTGCAACCCTCCTTCCCTCCTGGCTGTTTCTGCTGTGGGCCGCTGTGCTACTATTGATTGCTGCATCCATTTACACCAATTCTTATCTTATCACACCATAATGATCAATTAGATCAGGCCTACAGCACAAATTCCCCCTCATTAAATCTGCAATCATCTAGTGGGATTTTATCAAAGCTCTTCTGCATGCACATCTGTGCAGGGGAGAGGAAAACAAAGTGTTTAAATCATTAGAAGTGACCGGCTACAGGTTTTCCTGACATGTGAGAGCATAGGCATAGATTCCTGGACATCTATCATGAGTGGAGGCTCAATGAACCAAGATTTGTGTGTACAACCCCCACCCCGCCCCCAACACACACGTGCACACACACACACACACACACACACACACACACACACACACACACACAAACACACACACACACCATCAATAGAAAGAAAAGGCATTCTTGCAGAGTACTGCAACAGCATGCAGTTCTCAGTCATGAAATTGTATCATTCAACATTTATTTGAAGGATGAAAGGTGCCAGAAGCGCAAATATTCCGTTTAAAAACCCAAAGCTTTGTTTAATATAACAAAACCATTGCACTCAGACCATGCTGGAAATCCTGTGTACAATGGATTTGTGACGTAGCTGCAATAAAAGTGTCATGCCGGTACACAAAGAGAAATTTTCTTTAGGTGTGCATATACATGTACATGTGTGTGTGTAAGAGAGTGAAGTCTTCACCCCTTAGGCAACACTGGACTGGGAGCTCAGCGCTGGAGCAGATGGTTGAAACAAGGAAGCAAAGGATGGTGGAGGAGTGGAGGGAAGGGTGGAGGGACATATGGTGGGGTGATTCAAAGTGGCTGAGTGGAGAAATATCCACTGAAGGAAAGGGAGGAATCCTCCTTTTTATTTGTAGAGTGGGAGGGAGGGGGTCATGCTGTGGAGGGTGGAGGAGTGGAGTGATTTTTGAGTTGCTGTAACAAACCTATCTTTTGATAGGTTCTTGCTTCTTCTTTTTGCATTACTGCTCGTCGATCTAGCCGAAGTAATATTTTACTTTGCTGTTTCACTCGTTTTGTGTTGGAGTTCATGACCTCTCCACCATGATCGGTTGCCTTTCCTTGGAACCGGTGCTTTAATTTGAAGTCAAACTATGTTTTGTATGTGCAGTACATGGGAAGGTGACAAAACTGTCATGTTGTGTAGCCTAAAAACAGATATTAAAAAGGTTTTAGAAATGTAAAAAAAAACACATGCTATCAAGTAGTTTTATATTCTATGTGGATTAAATATTTAAAATGTATTATTGTTTTTCAGTAACACTATTTGATATTTGTAATTTTTTGTAAAACAAAAGGGAACAAATGGACATTTAAATGGCAAAAATCAACATGAACACAAATGTACATTTTGAGAGACGTGAAAATGCTTGTTAAAACTCTAATTTCAAAGATTGGTGACTTTCTCGTTTTGTCCAACATGACATCCACATTTGTCACTTACCCATATACATATTAAATTATAATTTGATTTCTTTTTGTTTGCATGTAATGGCATTTAGACACAGTGAAATAAATAACAACTGATATTTGCTGACAGATCTGAACCGTAGAATAATTGTGGAGATTTAATGTTCCTGAACTTCAACACAGGTGTGAAAGGTTTGACCAAAGTAATAAATCACTTTAAATTCAAACCACCTGTATTCTGAAATCTTTGTAAGACTTGTGTGTGCACCTTCCTCATTCTGCTTGCTCCTTGATTTACTTTTGCTCCTGTTGGTTTCCTTAAACCCTGTTCACTCTGTATTTAGTCTGCAAGCAACCACACCACTCTACAATGACCGGTGTGAGCCGGACTACTCCACAGTAAATAGTGGTCAACCATGTGAAATTGTTTCTCGTTGCTGAAAATGTGACCACAGAGTGAGAATGGACGCTCACTCCAGGAGGGTGTTGTGTTCAGATTCAATGCAAAGTGAATTTAGAAGTTGTTTATTGCCTCAAGCAGCCACACAAGTAATAGGGATGATGGGCTACATAACAGTAGAACTGACCAATGATGTGAGCAAAAGAAGAAGTCAAAACTAAAGGTTTATACCAATGCTCAAGCTGCACCATGCTTTTCATTCTATTGAGTGATATATTGAATGAGCATCGCTTGCTGTTCCTATGAGTTCTGACAAAACCCCAGCAGCATGTGAAATTGCATTATTTCTTTAATTCCTGTCTTCTTTTCCCTTGAGAATTGTACTACAGATCTTAACTAGTGTGTGAGGACTATGCATGTCTGTGTGTGACTGTGTGTTGCAACTCAGACACTTGCTGATCTCAAACTTATCTGGAGGACTTCTTTTCTGTTGTGTTCCCCCCAGGGCTCTCTACCTTCTATTGTATCTCAACCTTAAGTGATATGGCTAGAAATGCTTATGTTTTTTATTGTCAAATCTCATATGGAGAATGCGTGTATCCAAAAGCCTGATATATCATATTCCTCTGAGCCACAGACATCCTGTCGTCCTACTAAATACTTAAACGATTAAAAACACTAACTTTCAGATTTGCTGGCTTGTTGTGCTATATATCACAACAGTCTGCACTAGATAGGTAATTCAGGTTATGATATGTAACACAACAAGCTGCACATGCAGAGTGTGTCTGCTTGCACAGAATAAAATATTGTTGGTTCTGGACAGGATGAGATTTGTCAACAATAATAATAATAAGTTATAAATGTGAAAGCCATATCCATTCATGATATCATTGCATAAAGCTGCAAGGCATGCACTGTTTTTTTTCTTTTTTGTTGCTCATATTGTTTTTGGCCTCGTATGCAATGGCACCACCTCTCAAATTTGCTCTGCGTTCAGTCTGAACACACACGTTCTAGGTTACTAACATTAACATTAGCACTTTGTAACCTGGAACACATTCCTTTGCCTAGGACGGACTCCGAACATCTTTAACTTTAAGTATCAGTGATGCCCACCTACCGCATCACGGGCTGTGTTCAGGTTCATGCAGCCCACCAAGCCAAAACATGCATTGACTGCTCATCCACTGAACAGAGGAGGATGCACACACACGCTCTCTCTCTCTCTCTCTCTCTCTCACTCGCTTGTCTGCTTTTTTCACCACACGCAAACACACACTCAGACCCTCTTGGGTGCATATACCATAGATATTTCATGTATATGTATTTATCTATGTACCTCAGCACAGTAACAAATCATTCCACCCGCCACACTCTGCCCCAGCATGCCTCCCTCCGTCCCTCCCACGCTCAATCTGACTCCCCAGGGTCGTGCAGAGGAAGGAGAGGTAAATACCTGTGCTTCCGGGTACGTTAACATGGCCAGAGCGGCAGATGAGTATGTGTGTGTTTGCGTTTGAGTGTGTGTGTGTGTGTGTGTGTGGGTAAAAAGAGAAGGTGTGGGGTGGGGGGTTGTGGGAGAGGCGATGAGTAGTTGTGCCCTGGCGGTGTGTTCCTCCCCGTGGCGAATGGATAGCCTGGGCACTTAAAGGGTTAAAGGTGTCTGGGGCGCCCTCACCCCCACAGACTGACTGACTGGAACCTCCGACACGGAGGACAGGTGGGTCGGGGGGGTGAGGAAGCGGGAGGATTTTGTGTGTTTAGTTGGGTTGCGGGGTAGGGAATGTTAGCTTTTGATGGTTGTTGGAGTTGGGGGAAAGAAATGGGGAGTTGAAAGGTGCATGTGGTAGGGTTTGGTAGGGCAGCAGGGGGAGTTAGGGACTAGACCAGGGTGCAAGTCAGGGGTTGGGGGGTGGGGATGAAGGGTGAGCAAGCCACGGGGACACCTCCAGCTAATACATAGCAAGCAATTAATCTGATATAGTCCAATTAGTATGGTGCAAATTCTATCCTGGATTTAATGAAAACTAAACAAAATCAACCTAATGACACCCATTTAATCTCCTAAGTCATTTAATGTGCTGTTAAATCATATTAAAATAGGATAACCACCAACAATTCTGTATCTAGCACCCTTTTCACTTGCTTTGCTCTATGTTAGGAATAATGAGGGTGTAGGGGGGGTACATGAGGCACATGAAGTGCAACATTTTACAACAGATAAAGGAAGCGGTCAAATGAGGGAAAGGACTGGATGGAGGTGGACACATCAGCAGGAAACAAAGCTATGAAGGGTCCAGGTGGGGGGTAAGGACGTTTAGCCAGGGTTTTAAATGCAAGTACAGAGGAAGGGATGACTCACGGCCTGGTTGGAGGAAAGATCAGGGTGGCATGGGTTGTAAACGGGGGCAAAGAAAGGGGAAGGAGGAAAATTGGGAGGAAAAGAAATTGGAGAATGAGGAGGCGGTGCGTTAAAGTGGTCATACAGCAGTAAGGATAAGGGATGCTCTGGGATTATTAGGAGATTATTTCAGGCAAGGTTTGGGGTTTGTAGAGGGTGGAAGGTGAGATGAGGAAGGTGCATGTACACTCTAAAAATTTTCAGCACTTAAGGGCTCATTGCTTAAATTTAACAAAAGGTTAGACATTGGTGGAAGGGCCATCTGAGTTCTTTTAAAAGAGCTCCTCAGAATACTCAGGATCTACTTAGGATCTCTAAAGATTCCAGCAAAAGGTTATGAGGAGCCTTTTTCCTTTTTAGAGTGTAGGTCAAAGGTTGGTGATGAACATTAGGAGCATTAGGGAAGGAATTTTGTTAAGGATCACAGGCAATCATCCAGATGAATGTGGTGAAACACAGAAACAGACTTGTTGACATGGTGTTGTGAGAGTCATTAACGACATTAGGAGAGATGTGGACAATGTGTCAACTGCTGAAGGGGGAAAAGACTCTGAGAAAGACCTGCTGATACAATGCTACATAATGATGACCACTGGAGAAATAGAGAGGGATATGGTGGAAAGTGTAAATCACAACAGAGAGAGGAAAAGAGACAATGAGGGGATGTAGAAAAGGGAGTTTAAGAAAGGAAGAGGACTGAGACAGGCAGAAAAGAGAACAAGAGGCAACAGGAAGAGAAACAAGTGCGAGTGTAGAGATTACAAAAGAGAAAGTAACGCAAGATTAAGAAAAAAGGGAGAGAGAGGATAGACAAAAAGACAAAAGGCACATGAGGTGATTTATGAAGTACAGCAACAGGCTGTAGTAAGGGATCCACATTGCTTATCAGCGAAGGAGGCGACAAGGGTCTTTCTGTAGATGGGAGAATATGTGTGCATGTTTGAGTGTGTGTGTGGGTAGTGGAAATGAGGAAGAGGAGGGTCGGGGGTATAGTGGGGGGGGACACTTACGTGAAGGCGAAGGCCACCAGCGCACCACTAACCACTATAAAGTCCAGAATGTTCCACAAGTCGCGAAAGTAGGAGCCCTGGTGGAGAAACAAGCCCAGAACCACCATCTGGAAGACAGGGAGCAGGCTCAGAACAGCTCCCACATGGCTACACAACACACAGGGACAGTCACACACACTCACACACACACACAGGCACACTTATAGGGCCATAGGCACAATAACACAAATAGAGAGCAAAATACATAGATGCAGATACAGATATACACACACACCAACAATAACTGGAACAGAAATCTGCACAAATACACACAGATACAAAAGAAACAATCATGCAAACAGAGACATGTAAACACACACACGCACATACAAACACACGATACGTTGTTACCTTGATCAACATTTCAAAAGTGAAGACGCCTGTGAAAACGTAGTCAAAATAACGCAGCACCTGCAGAGCAACACAACACCGTGAGATATAATTATCCAAGCAGAAAGATGAATCCCAAGATGGAAAAAAATCAAAACAGAACAGGACAGATTAACACAGAGAGAAAGGCGCCAACAAACCAGAACCTAATTTTGATCTTAATCCTACTTATGTTTTCCAAATCCAAAATTGGCATTCCACAAGGTCTGTTCCTATACAGTTTACTTTTTCATTTAACTTTTAATTACAGCCAAATTATCCACAGTAAGTAATATTTATCTATCTATATCCTATTTCTGTATAATGGCCATTGGTTTTACTTTTGGTACTCAATTTTCTGGTAGTATAATCTGATTAACATTTTCAAATATGCTGGTGTACTACATGAGAATCTGACCCAGCCTTAATGCGTGATGACATAAAACGGCCATATAATGACCAACCCATTCAATAACTTAATCCTATTTTGAAGATAATCTGATTAAATTAGAAAACTGACACCTAATCCACTGGCAAAACTGTGGTAAACAGATTTTGCTCATCTTCATTTCGCTCATCTTCATCTTCATAGGCAGATTTCGCTCATCTTCATTTCCACTTTATCCTCAGAAGAAAGTGTGTACACTGGCAGGCAGGCTGACACACACACACACACACACACACACACACACACACACACACACACACACACACACACACAGAGCGATGTCTCACATTGTTTCGCGGTGACTCAGGCGAGACAGGGTCCTCTGCAGCGAGGGCGATGCTGCTCATAGCGATGACAGACAGGATGCTGAACTCAAAATACTTCAGAGTCAAGATGTAGTGACAGCACTTCCGAAACCTGGTAAAAATACACAGATGAACACCCACAGGTTGACATGAAGAAAAAAAAAAAGCACAAACACATTTCTAGCCCTGGAGAGGAAAAATATTCATAACTTCATCAGGTTCTCTTTAGACAGACAAGTTGCAGCAGTTCTAAGATGATTTCTATATTTTGCACATGGCTTTACACGAGCAAACAAATGCTCACGGGTTGGTGGTGGACATTATGAAGCAGGAGCTGTAGGGGGGCATGGGTTTAGGGCCGTCTTCGTCCCCTCCCTCGTCCTCTTCCTCCTTCTTCTCCTCGCTCTTCTTCTGGTCCGTGTTGGCGTTCTTGTTCACTGAGCGAAACGAGGTAACATCATAGACAGCGGGAAGGACAGAAGGAGGTCAGTTCGAGTCAAGCAAGACAGTAAACACATAAAAAACTTTAGTCAACCTTGTTTTAAGAATAGATTTAAATAAGTGTGGATCCATTTTTTTCTCCTACCAGTGCCAGACAGTGAACCAAAGTTTTTATAGAGAAACTCAAACAAGTTCACATACCAGAGTCCAAAGAGGCCAAATATTGCTTATCCTGACATCTACACATATTTAATGAAAACACCAGGCAGCATATTGTTGTTTGTTTCATGTGATTTTACACGTTTCATGTAAAATTTCATTGATGTGTCATTTACAACATGCCACACGACAGCTTTCCATCATTTTTCCTATTTCTCTGGTTACATGACAGTGATTCTTCCCACATTGAGCCTTGGTGCTCAATGCCGGATGACTCCATGCCGGCCTGAACTATACCAGCTGTCAAGTTGCATTCTTGGAATTGTAGTATCCATCATTCTAGCATCCTAAACATTTTAAAGCTATGTCTATTAAAATGTCCCCGGACAGGATTGAAGTGAAATAGTTGAAATAGTTCTTTTAAGATGTTCATCTTATTATGCAGTGAACTTTAGAGACGTTAATCAATCCACACATTTGTGTGCTGCATACTGCAAATTTACAAGAAATGCTACATGAACCAGCCTCTTCAATGCAAAATACTTGTGCAGTGCCTGTAGAAAGTATGCTTTCCTATAGAAATGTAGATAGATTGGATGTCAGTGATTTTTGTTATGCCCCACACACACTGCTAAAAAACACAGTAAGTGTAGTAAATGATAAATCTTTTTGTGTTTTTGTGACTTTCTATATAAGTTCAGTTTATGCTTATAAGTTTTAATATTATTAACATTATAATGATGTTTTGACTATCGATTTTAAATTTTTTCAGCAAAAATATCCAAAAAATTTCAAACAAACTGAAGAGTTCAGGTTGATCTGACAAACAGATGTGAGACTGACAGACACTCCTTGTTTTATAGATTGATGCATTAAAATACAGATGTAGGATTGAACAGTAGGGTTGTATTGGAAATGCTTTGGTTCAAATGATTTGACTTGTTGAAGATGCTTTGTGACACAACTTCACAGTCTTTGTAACTCCTGATACCCTCATTTGAGGCCTACCTTGCAGGATGGCGTTGGTGGAGGGGTAGGGGTAGATGGGGGGCATGTCTATGCTGGTGTAATCAGGTTTGGCCATGCTGGTCAGGATGAGGCTGTCCATGCTGTGCAGCAGGGTGTTTGTGTCGGCGTCACGGCAGTTCAGCAGGTTGTTAATGTGGTCTGGGTGGTCTGGGGGGAGGGCGTAAGGATGCTCGTGAGTGCCGGCCAGCTTGCTGTTGTTGCGGAAGTTGTCCAAGTCCTCGTTGTACTGCTGTATGGGCCGTGTGGTGGAGAGACTGGGGCCGGTGCTATGGTGCTCCCTGATGAAGGAGGGAGAAAAGGGAGAGAAGTAATCAGAGGGACAGGAGGAGAGTCAAGAATGAATGTCTATCTGAGGTGTATCTCATCAAAAAAAATCAAAAAACAAAAAAACACACACCAGATGTAGCACCATATGTCACCAGATGTGCATTGTCTCCCGTGCTGTTAGTACTAACACATACAGAACACACCGATAAACTATTAATGAGGACACAGAAATAGATAGCTTCCTTTCTATAGATCAACTGTCACAGACTGGAGAAATTAAAAATACACCATTTCACACTTTTTACCTGACAAAGCATTTAACACACCTTTTCCCAGAGATATGGGAAAGTTGGTGTAATGCTGCAGTCAAACTACCAGGTATCAGCCTGAGAACCTGATGATTTGTTTGTGTCAGAGGTTTAGAAGGATCTCTTTTTTGCCATCTCTCACTGCAAAAACTGAAATCCTAGCTGGTGACTTTTTTTTGTACAATTAGTCCAACATTGAGTAGAATTATCTTATACCACTTGGACATAATTAATCTTATTTCAAGGTTTTTTCCCCCTTATTTAGGTCATTTTTTCCTGGCTAACACCAGACCTCATAACAATGTAGATTGATAGTTTGTCTGGGAACCATCTGTTCATTTTTTTGGTTTTGAAAAATAGCTTATGAAAGCTCAGAGCTGTTTAATGGTTGCTATGAATGTCCGTCAAATGTCTGTACATAGCTTATAGCCAACAGTAACATACATAGCCAATGATGATTGAATAGTTTACCATTAAAGTCGCTTCTGTGTTTCATCATTGGGTCTTTGGTGTCCAGATTAAATTTCACAGTGAAGTGAATGCTTGTGCAGTGAAGGATACCCAGGCTAGGTCAATTTGGTCTTGTTTTAAGAAAACAAGATATAACATTTTCGTAAATCAAACGTTTTCCAAATTTTGTGTTGAGCTACCAGACAGCCGATCACAATCAGAAGTTAAGTTTTCATGGCTGATTTCCTAAACCAAAACTTAAGATTCATCTAAATGATATTCAGTGAAAAAAGCCTCTTCTCTCACTTTCTTGTACGGTGCCCTCTGCTTCTCTCCTGGTTGCCATGGCGATGCCGCCTCGTCTTCCTCGCCTCCCCCTCTTCGCCTTTCTCCCCTTCCCCCTCTGTGCCCCTGGATCTGTGCCTCCTGCCCTCCTCGCCCTCCCTGGCCGCCCGGCGATGCTGCCTGGACCTCCTGTGATCGTTGCTGCCCTCCGCCCTCTCGCTGTGGCGTGGGGACACGCTGCGGGTCTCCCTGCCCTCCCGGTTCCTGTGCCGGTGGCCTCGGTGGCTCCGGTGGCCGTGCCTCTCCTCCCCCTGCTGGCCTTCAGCATTGCCCAATGACGTGCAGCTAAAGCCGCGCCCAATGTGCGCCTCCACTGGCTGTCCCGGCTGCTCGCACTGAGGCCCGGCGACTTTTTGGTGGTGGTGGTGGTGGTGGTAGCGGTAGTAGTGGGCTGCGCGGCGGCAGTGGTCCACGTCCTGCCGCCGGTACTCCTGATCCAGGGGCAGCTCGCCGGGCTGGGTCTTGTTGGTATTGTTGTTGCGGTTGTCCTGCGGGTTGACCACCAGCGGCCGATCCAGGTGGGTCTTCATGTCTCCACGTGCTGTCCGTGGGTAGGACACCTGGGACAGGAGTAAATAGGATAAGAAGAGTTGTTATTAATGCTAGTGCAATGTCCGTAGTAAGTGTGTATTCCTATTGGAAAGTAGATAGATTAAATGAAGGTAATTCTTTTCATGTCCCACACGCTGCTTTGATAACCACAGTATGTGTAGTAAATGGTGAAATGATAAATCGTTTTGTCTTTACATTGTTTAAATATTCACAACTTCTAATTCTATCCATCCATCCATAAAATAAAAGTGTTAGAATTTCCTGAGGGTTTGTGACCGTGTCTTTGAGTTTCAGGATAGTTTATACATTATATATTTATATTTTTGATAATATTTTTATATCAAGATGCTGCAGCTAGGGTGTAGGGAGTGCTTCTCCTCTGAAAGAGGAAAAGACAGAAGCATGTGAAGTTTTCTTACAAAGTGTTTTGTCTTTCTTGGCTATGGCCACAGTAGCATGTGTTACTGAGGAATAAAGTAGCATCTAAACCAGAAAACTTACTTTCACTATGTTGGAGCACGATCGGAGCAGGAAGACAACAGAGGTGTAAATGGTAACGAAAATGGTGGAATGTCAATGTTGTAGTGGACCAGAGCTGTAACACTGTAATAAAAGAGCTGCTGCAGGTAAGCGGCATGATACGTAAGTGTATGGGTTTTTATCTTCTTAACTCTTTTGAATTTTTCTGTAAAATATATTTTGTGGCATTGATGCAAAGACTAGGACACAAACCCAGGTCTGGGGCTTATGAGGCAAGCGCAGTAGCCCATATAAAAAGCAGCTTCAGGACTTTACGTTTTATTGATAATAAAGGACTATGACTTGAATATCCAACCAAAAAGGATACACACCACCATCCCAATTACAGGCTATATCTGAAAGTTGAGGTTGACCCAACAAACTATCGAAGAGACACACGAGCCACAGACTGACAGGCTCTCCTCTCTTTTTCAGATAAATAACTTACAGTTATTACTTGTGATGTGATACTACATTTGCTTAGGTCGTGCTGCCTGATCTTGTTCACAAAAGTCACACAGCCTGTAAACTGATCTGTAATCAATGAACTTATGAACTGATGGCTAAAATATGTGGATGAAGTATTCACTTTCTGAACATTTCAAACTTAATTATACTGCTGAAAGACATTGTATTCATATCATATCATCATCAGTAAAAAGCAAATCCATAAAAAACACTTGATTGTCTTATGTCTACAGAAAATAATTCCTATTTTCTCAATAAAATCCTTGCATGTTTAAAACCGTAACAGTTTTCAGGAAGCAAGCTGCATTTACAGTTGTTTTCTTTTTTTTTTTTTTACAGATTGCAGTAGCAGTTTGGATAAAAGCTGGCACAGCAAACACACATACTTTGACCTTCATTCAGTTAGTTAACACCTGACAGTTTATCAGGTGTACTAAACATACTGTTTGCTGAGCCATATCCAGATGACTCCTGACCTTTTTTTAAAAATATAAAAACACATTTTTAAGTGCGTTTCACTCCGCCCTGCTCCAGTTTTGATACAGCTGCCTTCTTTGGGTACAGATCTGGATTTCTCTGCATGCCCCACTTTAATAATGCATCTCTCCCAAGCACGCAGCATCAAGCCGTCCCATATAGCAGTGGTTTGCACAATAATAGCACTCTTTCACAGGCTTAAAGGGACATTACACCCTAGAATCAAAACATCTGAGTGCAGCATGACCCAGAATAAACAGAAGTGAAAAAACAGGTCGGGCCCTTGTGTTAGTCCAATGTTTCCACTGCAACACTTTACTGAAATGTGATGTAATTCAAAAAGGGATTACTTCAACAGTTTCACAACCACATGATAAACCTCTGGTAACATGGCCGACTGCCAGTTTCAATATTTGATCAGAAAGGCATTTCCTTTGAAAAGCAGAGAATGCCAAGTACTGGTATGATATCTGCCAAATTAAGAAGAAATGATAAGATAAGATAAGATAAGACTTTATTCATCCCACAACGGGGAAATTTGTCTGTTACTGCAGCGTACAGAATAAAGAAAAGAAAAGAAATGATGTTTCTATATAAACAAATACCTGTATAATTAATTAATATCAAGGTAAAATGTCACTGATTTTATATCAATACATTATTTACAATCAAAACAGGGTTTGGGTAAAACATCTATTTACATGTTTTTAGAAGAGACATTGTGTGACTTGAGTGTGATACTAAAACACGGTATAACCTTTATTTAGGTCACTAGACAAGGCAAGACATCACAATATTTATTCATATTTAATGTCAATTAAAATTATGGAATCTAAACTTTCTCTGTTAACATTCAGGAGTTTTTTTTTATTTAAAAATAAAAAAAATCATTTAAATCATATGTGTGGACTGCATATATGGGTATATTGTGTGTCTTTGGGGGAATTGTGATGCTGCTGAAGAAAAAAAAAAAACAATGTAAAGAGATAATTTTGATGTTTGACACACCTGTATTGAGCATATATTGTACTGAATGCAATCACACTGGTGCACTGGATCAAATCAAAATGTTGTATATATGTGTATATATATTTATATATATAATACCCACAAGAAAGGGTTAAGAAATAAGGATGTAAAACAGGCTAAATCAAAATCAAATAATAGGGCTTAAGAGAATTAGGGGAATACTGGCCTAAAATTAAGAAGAAACAACCTCAAGAGACAAAGACATTCCTGATGAGACCCCAGCCATAGTGATGTGAAGGGGTTATACTGGTGTAATTAGTAAATGTATAGGGGAAGCACGGTTAACAACTCTGACTCCTAATTTTTCTTTTTTTCAATGCAAGAAAAGTCTTTCCTGAATTAGATTGAACCTCAGAGATTTTTTCCTCCACAGGATTCCTCACCTCCTCTCCCTCTCCTCCCTTCCAGTCCTCCTGCTCCAGCTCGTTGTACAGCGCCTCGCGACTCGTCATCAGATTCTGCCGGCGGATCTCGCTTGTGCGCTGCTCCCACACCGACTTGTTGGTCTTGATGTGGTTCTTCTGCTGCTCCTTGCTGTTGGAGGTGGCCAGTGAAGGGGTCAGAGTGGGGAGAAGAGGGGGATAGGGTGACAATGAGACAGAAAAAACAATAATAATGTCACTGCTATTCAATGCTGAAAACCTGAAAGCTGTCATGGCTGTTACTGCTCACACTCATTACCTTATGATGTTGATGCTGCAGGTTTATATGAGCTATCTGCATGTTGATTTATTTGAAGTTATGTGCTAATTTTCCGCAATCATGTTACAGTAAGTGACTAATGAGCTAGTGTCTAACTGACTGATGTCATTGTTGCATAAAAGCTGTCGTCTTAAATTTCCAACCTTGAAAGGCTTAGCTCGCCACAGCA
The DNA here is from genome assembly GCA_036785175.1 of Eupleurogrammus muticus. NCBI lineage: Eukaryota > Metazoa > Chordata > Actinopteri > Scombriformes > Trichiuridae > Eupleurogrammus > Eupleurogrammus muticus. The sequence continues at coordinate 4,217,355 of JAYKQN010000003.1, read as the reverse complement.
ACTCAGAAGTCCAGCGACTCCTAAAAGAGCAGCAGGAGTTTGTGAACATCGTTCTGATGTGTTCTATTGTCAGCGTTTCTGCTGCCAAGACCAGATTTCTCTTGACTGCCCGCCTCTCGTTCTTCTTCACTTCACAAAGCCCAGAATCTGTTCCTTTCACTTCCAGAACAATTGCTTAATCATCTTTTAGAGGACGATAACAGAGACAGTGTGGTAGTAGTGTGTGTGTGTGTGTACATGTATGCCTGCCAATCATAAATGATTGTAAAAGACAGCTCAGAGAGAAGTCGTGTCTTTGTGGCACTGCATGTGCACAATTTGACAAAAAGAGTGAATTTGATAAAAAGAGAGTGTGTGTGTGTGTGTGTACTTGTATAGAAATAAGATATTTGTTTCTGTGTGTTCAGGCACTGTGGGGTTTTGTGTGTACTCACGCAGCAATAGACAGGTTGGCTGCTGACAAGGGGCTGACCTCAGCCACCTCCTTCGCTTTCTGCAGCGCTGTCTTCTGATTGGCTGCTTCCTCCTGTTCTTCCTCATCCTGTAGAAACAAAAAAATTATCTCAGTCTAAAAGACTTTGGCCTAAATTTCAATTCCTATGCCCAGAAAATAATCAATAAAATGACAAAAATGGCAAAGAAATCAAAATACACAGCTAAATGCCAAATATTTACAACATTTGAGCAAGAAATCTCACATTTCATTATAACAATTTCACATAATACAATTACAAGTCAAAACACAGCAGCAATTTGTGTTCCTTATGTTTCCTAACTAAAAATGTAAAGTATGTTTGAAAAGGGATTAATCAGATTAATCATTGTTGGTTGCAGCTTCTCAAATTTAAGGCTTTTATTTGTCATACATAGTAGTAAACTAAATATCTTTGGATTCTCCACTGTAGACAAATGCAACAGTTTTACACATTGTACTGATTCTTCTTTAAAAAAAAAGATAAGCGGGCAATGTAATTTTTTTCATAGTCGGATTCTGTACCTTGGTGAGCTCCTGGGCATTGGCCAGGTTGTCAACAGCGATGGCCAAGAAGACGTTAAGCAGAGTGTCTAAGGTGGCAGACGTTAAGAAGAAATATCGGAAAGAAGGAAGTAGAGGAGAAAGAGTTGGGGAGGAAAGGTGTTGCGGTTGCAGGAGGGAGAAGTATTTTTCTTTACATAACAAAGAACTTATGTGGAGAAATGAATGCCCAAAAAAAAGAAGAAATAAGTCACATTTTACATCTTGATGTCACAACTTGTACGATCCCAGGCTGAGGATACAGTTGCCAAAGAGTGTGAGGACAATGAAGAAAATAGAGAAAATCATCCCTTTGTCGTTCACACCTCCCTGGGACTTGATGCCATCATACATCACCATGTTCCAGTCCTCTCCAGTAAGGATCTACAGTGGGTGGCAGGAAGGAAAACTGGTAAGAACTTAAAAGAAAAGAAAGCTGTACAATATGCAGAACGTGTTTATTTCGAATGGAACTAAATTGCATTGATGATGCTCATGTTAAAGGAGAATTTCTGCATTTTTAACATGTGAGTCCATTTTCCTAATTTGAGTGACTATTGGACTTATTAGGGGAGGTAAATTTCTAAATTTGGTCCAGTATTTAGGAAGAAGCATCTGCCCACTCCACAGCGGACGTGCTATGATGGAGGCGGACTGGGCACACATCTCCCCTGCTTGTATTGGCTTGTATGAGAATTTTTTTTCACATATATCCGCCTCAGATGGTTATTAGAAATGTATAAAGCTCACAAAAGTCTAATGAAAGCTGTCTTGCTGCATTTGGAATCCCCAAGAGGGAGTCGAGCATGGTACTATTGGCCAATAAACAAAGCTTGAAGCATTTTTTCAATGTGCTCAAAATAAAGTTATTAGTCAGTCTTTGCAACTTTGGGATTCTCCTCATCTCTCACCTTGGTTGCTCAGCTGAGCAGCAGCAAAATGCTCCTCACCATTATGATAACAATCTGAGCCCGACAAAATAACACTTACAGAGTAGAAACACAGTGGGGCAACGGTCCCCTGACCGCCTCCATTATCAAATGTAGCTGTGAAGCAGGCTGCTGCTTATTTTTTGATTCAATTGAAAGGGACCAAGTTTTAGAAATTTCTCCTCCAATCATTTAGACGTTCAGAGTTAGAAAAGTAGCATTCATGTTTAAAAAAAAAAAAAAAAAAAAAAAAAAACTCCTTCAACCCTCTATTGCATAGTGTTTCCATATGGCAACAATTACTTTATCTTCATTTTTCTGTAAAGCTGTGATATAAAGTTAGGGGGAAGTTTATGAGGTCACATGACCAGTCCTTTTTGCTCATGGGCATTTGACATGTGAGCATCATTGTCTCACAACCAAGGGTTATCTTTTATTTAATAAAAAAATGATCTTAAAATGTCATTTACATTTAATTCAATTTTGATTGATTTGTATGCTTTATGAGATTTGTTGCCATATGGCAACAATATGTTAATATGTAAAACTCCTAGTGCAACTTATGAGGTCACATGACCAACCCCTATAATACAATACCATAAGGCAACAATATGCCAACATGTAAAATTCCTAGTCACAGTTACTTACATAGCATTTGCAACTTTTTTTAACACTGCACTGTACTGTTTTCAATAAATCTATTATTTAGGCCATTTTAAGTAATAAAAACATTCAAAATATTTTTACAATGTCAAAGTAATATTTCATGCAATGAAGGGTTAAATCACATATATAAAAGCCTGCATACACACACACATCTGGCCTCTGAGTCATTCCTTGACATTCAAGTAACACAAATGGCTTTTAGCAGCAGTTGTCTCTCTAACTCACAGCAACATGGAGGCTGCAGTCAGAGCTGAACAAGTCTTCTGACAAATGCATGACATGACAGCAAAGGGCGTCATTAAATTTCCCTCTTAAAAAGAGCTTTAGCTGTGCTGAAAATGCTCCTGGGTGTGTATGAGTGTGCTTACAGCCAAAGTTTGGGACTTACAGTAATTCACTACTGCTAAATATTTTAAAGGACAGATCTTTTATTTGCATTATAGAAGTGTTTTTCCTCCGGATAGAAGGTTGAAGGAACTGAAAATTGATTTTAACTGGAGCACAAACTAGTAATGCATATGAAGGATGTATTGTATGATTTCAGAAAAAGGGATTATTCAGCGTTAAGGGAATTTAACAGTTGTTTATAAATCTCTCTTTCCCACCTGAAACACTGTCATGATCGCCGCTGCAAATGTGTCAAAGTTAGTGGGCGGAGTTCCTGTTTCAAAGTTGAATCTGAAATAAAAAGATTAAAAAATAAAGTAAGTGGAATACCACAGAAAACATAAGGAGGAACAGGAACATTAGGTTGATAGAGAGGCATGAGGTTGCTACTCACTGTCCACCAAACAGCTGCATCCCTAGCAACGCAAAGACCACAATGAAGAGGAAGAGGAGGAAGAGCAAGCTGACAATGGACTTCATGGAGTTGAGCAGGGAAACCACTAGGTTACGTAGAGGAGCCCAGTACCTGAAACCAAGTAAAGAAAATTGGAGTTAGAGAAGGAATGAAAGAAGAGAAGAAAATAGTGAAAGCTGGGAGAGAGGGATGATAGGACAGAGGGAGAAAAGAAGGGGAGAGGAGGACATTAAAGAAAGAGATTCTGTATTACAAAGAGATTGTAATACAGAATCTTAACTATTTACAGTAGATATAATGAATGTTAACCTCCCAATTATTTTAGAAATAATTTTGATGTTGATAAAAATAAATGTCTAAATACAAAAATAATAATTTCACCACATTGAACTATTAGCCAGTCTTTAACCCATCCATCCATCCATTTTCTATCCCGCTTATTCCTTTTCAGGGTCGCAGGGGTCTGCTGGAGCCTATCCCAGCGCATTTTATGGCGAGAGGCAGGGATACACCCCAGATGGTCGCCAGCCAATCGTGGGGCACACACACCATTCACACACCATTCACACACACACTCACACCTATGGGCAATTTAGAGTTGCCAATTAACCTGAGCATGTTTTGTATTGTGGGAGGAAGCCGGAGTACCCGGTGAAAACCCACGCAGACACGGGGAGAACATGCAAACTCCACACAGAAAGGTCCCAGACCCAGGCCCCAAGGCGGTCTTGAACCTCAGTCTTTAACCATTAACATATATTTTATAAAGGATTCCAATTAGCATTAAATGTTTCATCAGTTTTTCAGATGGTTCTGAAAATCACAGACAACACTACTGTATTAATAAAAAATTTCAAGTCAGAGCTTTACCACTAAAAAAACAATAAATTATTGCTGGGTGGAACTTTGGTTTAACCCCAAAATTTTCTACATGTCTAAGGACATCATGATGAGCAGTGAAGCTACACAAAACAAAACTGAGCAACATGCATGAGCCAAAACTAATTAAAATCGCTGCTGGAGGTGGCAAACAAGTGTCGGAGTCACAAAATCTCAAAAGACTGAAAAGATATTCATGGAAATGACAACGACTGTGTCTCACCTGAGCCTTAAACAGTCTCAGTCCACCACTGTATGTGTGTGCGTGTGTGTGTGTGTGAGACTTACTTGGTGACTTTGAAGATGCGGAGCAGTCGCAGAGCTCGTAACACACTGATCCCAAAGGATGTGCCTGGTTTGATGGTGGCCCACACTACCTCAAAAATACTGCCCACGATTACCTGCAAAAAGACACACACACACACACACACACACACACACACACACACACACACACACACACACACACACACACACACACACACACACACACACACTTTAATTTGTTTCTGTATTCATATCCTGTCAAATGATGAATTGTAAGGTCTGAAAAAAAATAAGGGGACAGATTTTTTTGATTATCTTATAATGATTGCTTATAATGATCTCCTATATACATACATTTTCTTGTCAACTAAAAATATATTTATAATTTAACACAGAAAAATATAGATTCCATATTAAAGTTATTTGAAACTATCTTTGCTCACATGATTTACATAATATGAGGTGTATTAGACTACAAGCTATAACACACTGTGTGTTTATATAACACTGTCCAGATCTGCAACTTATGCTTCAGTGCAATGATCAATTTAAGTCTAAACCTTCATTTGAAACAGTCAGTGCAGACTGCTTTACTGATGTTGCCTGCAGCGCCACCTGCAGCCAGTCTCCTGAACTCATTACTACATGGTGTCATTTTACCATGCACTGTTCATCAGCATGTATACTCCAACCTGCCAATAAGCACCCGAGAATTGTCAGTATGACAAATTAATGCACAGTAATTGCACATGTATTGGTGACAAATGTGATGCTGTATCAGTTCTGCACCATTGCTCATTTGTCACAGGGAAACATGAGAAAATATTCTCTTTTTTTTCTTCAAATCTGTTGATTAAATGGAGTGTATCATTTGTCATCAAAACCTGATAGTTATGAGATGAGCGTTTTTTTGTCACAGTGTGTGTGTGTGTGGGTGTGTGTGTGTATGTGTGTATGTGTGTGTGTGTCAGCACTCACCACACAGTCGAAGCAGTTAAATGAGGAGTGGAAGTAGGGCTGAATGCCCAGACCATACATCTTGATTCCCATCTCAGACATGAACAAACCAAGGAAGATAAACTCTGCATAGTCTGGAGAGGAAAAAAATGGGGGGCATAGAGAAAGAATGACACTGATCATGCACATGCACCATCTGCAACACACAGCTTCTCCATTTCTGTTCACATCAAGTCTCTTTTAACTCTGAGCATCAAAACTAAGAACACAAATGTAAGAATTAAGTGAATTAAGTCAACAAAAACAACTGAACCCCCATCAACATTCTTGTCTTTAAGAGTTTCCTGTGGTAGATAAACATCTGAAGAATTTCCCTACCACAGGCAGCAGATAAAGCAGCTTCTTTGCTTGGTCAATGCTATCAAGCTCATCACTGAATAAGCAATGCTCTCAGAATGGGATCATTTATTTTTGGACAGAGAAACAAAGACACAGAGAGGTGGCCACTGCAGGCATGTCAAAGACAGGTCAAGCTAGACACTCCGGCCTGTGCGTAGGGAAATGCTTAAGGTTTATATTAATATATTCAGATGTGTGGTCAAATCATTCAAGCTGCTTTCCAGTGACAATATGGTAAGAAATATCTTTTTTTTATCCTTTTTTTTTGAAAAATGAAGATGCTATATGGAAGTAAAGAAAAACTACCCCCCCCCAAAAAAAAAAACAAAAAAAACAAAGTCATCATTCTCCTTGAAAATGTGTGTCTCTGAAGAAAAGTTTTCTCAGCTTTTTGTCTGTCTTTTTACATATTTATAGAAGTGCATATTCTGGGGGGTTTGAAAGATCAGTGAATTTGGTAAAAAAAAAATGCTGCCAGTGGTTGGTAACTTTTCTAAATCCTTCTCATCATACTTCATTCTTTATTCTTTATGGTGATCTTATTGTCAATCGTCATCACCAGCTCACACCTGAACAGTTAAAAGCATAAAAAAAAACAAGCAGACAACCAAAAGTAAAATGTGAGGTCAGGTGTTTGCTTGGTGGAGATAATACACCATGTTTTTGCTTTTTTTAAAATGTAAATGTGTTGTTAGAATGTGGAGGAGGAAACAGTAGATTTGAAGTGCAAAACGATGAATCAGGCCAGGGAGAGGTGTGTGTGTCTGTGGGCATCAGTAAAATCTTCTGCATGACAACTGTAAAACTCATGTGGCTTCAAACACAGACTAATGATAAAATCAGACAAGCTGTCACAGTTACTGACATGAATAAGAAATATTACTCGGAACAATCACAATGAACATGAAAAGACTAAAACCAGGTTAGAGCAATATTGCAGCTCCTGGCCATAAATAACATCTTGTTTTTGCACTTTTTTAGTTGCTATTGTCCAAAATGTCCGGTTCCTTTATTTTTAAGAAGAAGCTGATTCAAGACAAAGGAACAAAGACATTGTCATAATGTTTTAGTTTTAGGAGAGTCAGAAAAAAAGTCAAGTTAAAGTTAAGTCAAAAATGTTAGTATAGTTAGTTGTTAGTCCAATATTGTGTCCATTGGCAGATAACTTTGCTTATTTTAGTTTTTTTCATGATTTTGGTCAATTTAGTCTTGTTTCTTAAAAAAAAAAAGATCAAATTGTTTGATTTTTTATCTTAGTATTATCTTTATTTACATCATATCATATAAGGCGACACGGTGGAGCAGTGGGTAGCACTGTTGCCTCACAGCAAGAAGGTCGCAGGTTCAAGACCGCCTTGGGGCCTGGGTCTGGGGCCTTTCTGTGTGGAGTTTGCATGTTCTCCCCGTGTCTGCGTGGGTTTTCACCGGGTACTCCGGCTTCCTCCCACAATACAAAACATGCTCAGGTTAATTGGCAAATCTAAATTGCCCATAGGTGTGAGTGTGTGTGTGAATGGTGTGTGAATGGTGTGTGTGCCCCACGATTGGCTGGCAACCATCTGGGGTGTATCCCTGCCTCTCGCCATAAAATGCGCTGGGATAGGCTCCAGCAGACCCCTGCGACCCTGAAAAGGAATAAGCGGGATAGAAAATGGATGGATGGATGGACATCATATCATGGACTATTTATTTCATAATTACGACTTTTGTATTTCAAATTCTTTGAAAAACTTGACATAAGTCAATTTTTGCCAAGAGAATGATAAAATTAAAACTAATTGTGCTAAATAAAACATATTTTCACTGAAAAGATTTCACTTTTTACAGTGCATGTGTGTGTGTGTGTGTGTGTGTGTGTGTGTGTGTGTGTTTGTGTGTGTGTGTGTGTGTGTGTGTGTGTGTGTGTGTGTGTGCATGCACTCACACAGGAAGTCGGAGAGCAGTTCGGGCTGGTTGTAGTGCACTGCGGCCACACACATGGTGTTGAGGCCCACCAGGCAGAGCACGGTCCAGTAGAACGCCTGCGTCTTCACTATCTTGCGGATGAAGAATCGCATTCGCCGCTCATTCTTACTGTAATTGGAGCCATCTTTGCCGCTTTTTATACTGGAGCGGGCAAAACCTGGAGGGGTAGGGGGACATATATGTTTGCTTGCATTTTGTAACCTTTGATGAAACTGCAGCTTCTTAGCAGATTTTATGTATCTGGCTAAATATTCAACAAGCAAACACGTCACTTCATGAAGAATAAAGGCATCCCATTAGCCACGAAGAAGTAAAACACATCATTCTAATGATTCCCCTTTACACATTAAAGTGTCAAATTATAGAGTGTTGTTTCCCTATTTCCAGATGTGATTTGAAATGTAAGAATTTTCCTTCTTTTACCCCAACGATGTCCAAATCACAGCACTGCATCTGAGAAGTGGAACTTCAACACGCACAGCTGCTTTGTTTTCTCTAAGCGGTTTTCGCATGTCTTCTTCTTACCTACTGCATCTCCCATGTTGTCCTCTCCTTCCTCTGGGTTCAGAAGTTCAGTCTTGTTGTTTTTGGTTTTGATGGTCGGCCTCCGCCTGGAACCTGCCGAGAGGTAAACAAAAAGGATTGATTCCTAAAAAATGTTATCAGTTAAATATAGTACAAAACTTTTTTTAAATACAGTTTTAAGAAGCATTAACAAGGTGTCTCAAAACTTACATTTTGTGTTCATGTTGGTTTCTTGTCACTTTAAAATTCATTTTTGTCATGTTTTTTTTAATACAAAAATCATGATTTTGTATGATTTCTGGTATAAAATGTCAAATTAGGCGTAACCTAAAATGAATAATAAATATTTGAATCCACATAGAAATATTTAAAACTTTCTGGTACCAAGTTTTTATGGTTACACCACATGACAATTTTGTCAATTGTCTTTGTCAGTATTCTTATTTATTCTCTAGGATATAAGGGAATGTATGCATCAGGATATATTTGAAAGAATTTGATATCTTCTCATGTTAACTCTCAGTTGTTTTACACTCTATCTGTATTCTCTAAGTAGCTCTTCCTCCATACTTTCTACTAAGAAGCTAAGTTACCATCAAAGTTTCCTGTGCCATCTTCCTCAGCCAGAATCACCTCCTCTGTAAAAAAAAAGAAAAGAAAAAAAATAGACAAAACAAAAGATCTTGGCACTCTGTGTCTGTTTAGAAGGTTTTTCCCACATACAGCGTATCCATGGGAACGAGCCGTGAGTGAGCGTGTGCTAACCTGCTTTGCAGATCCACTCCAGGTACCCGTTGAGCTCTCGCTCGATCTGCTGCTGTCGCCTCAGCTTGAGGAACTCGCTCCTGTTTTCCACTCGCTCTCTCTCTTTGGCAAACTCACTGTGGGGCCATTTGGCATTCTCTCGTCATTGTATTTAATTATGATCAGACCATACAAAATCCACAATGCAAACATTTTTAAACACAGTTCAGTTCAATAATATATATATATTAAAAATGTCGGGAATAAATGAAAAGAAAATCCAACTCCTGAGAGCACAATAATATATTTAATATGAGTAGGATTTGGAGGCAGAGACAGAGCAGCTTACCCTGAGAGTACACCCAGCACCAAGTTTAGCATGAAGAAGGAGCCGATGATAATCAGGGGGATGTAGTACATCCAGTTCCAGGCGCTGCCCTCTACGTCGTTGCTCTACAGGCAGACACAGGTACAGAGCTGCTAGTTATCATGATCTTACAGCATGTTCCTATGTTACACCACCGTCACATGCATAACTCTCTATTGCATGAATTGTTACTTCGACATGGTAGAAAAAAAAACAAGTTTGTAAACATATTAGAAAACAATTATAACATATACCACTTACATGTTTTTCTTTTTCTTTGTCACATGCAGAATATTCTCAATTGGACCCAATTAAAAACTTTATCACTAATCTTAGCAGTACTCTCAGCTTTTTAAATACTGCACACTGCGAATTGCCCTAAAACTAGATTCTTTCCATCTGCTTGGGAGATATTAAAACTGTATTATCTGATGTTCTTCATGACTCTTGTAACTAGTTTTTTGCTGATTGTGGTTGTCTGGCCTTATTTGTGTTGTTTCTGTGCACTAGTTGTATTGCTTCATCGACTATTATTTTTTTTTTCTTTTTTCTTAGGTCTCTGTTCAAAACAGATCTCAATCTCAAAGTGAAGTTTAAATTAAGTTAAATTAAATATGCAAGCAGTGTGTTAGTGTTTGCAAATTGAATTACATGACAGAGACTCTGTTGTCTGTCCAAAAGCTGTTCTGAGAAAGACCTTAATCTCATTCAAACTCTTTCAAGTAGACGTACAGCTAGCTAAAAGGAGTGACTTTTTCCACACTACACAAGTACTGAGGGAAGCTAGCGTATGCATACAGTATGTGCTGCTCAGACGTGACCCATTTTATAGCTTAAAGCCTGACCTGTCTGCAGAGATGGTGCAGAGATGGTGAGCTGTGTGTGTGCCATCACAGACATAAGCTGCTCTGATGTGTGGCAAGCACATCACCAGCAAAAAAAAAAAAAAAGTCCAACACTGTCACCTCCTGCTTCCACTAAACAAACCCAACTGACAATCAGAGGAATTAGATTACCGGAGCAGAGTGTGCTTTTGTGGCCTGCGTAATGCTTTAATGGGACTATCAGCTGATCATTATCTGCAGCTGGAGTGCTGCATGCATGTGTTTGGTTATATACTGCTTGGTACAGCGCAGGCAGCCCGTTCTCTATTAAACTTTCATTGGTTTCCTCCTGACTGCCTGTGTGAGTGTGGAAGTCAGCCTCCATCCATCAGAAAAGATGTTAAATATAGAGCGAGACAAACCAGAATAGAAAGAGGAAGAGAAGGAGGTGGTGAGAGAGAGAGCGACTCAGAGAAGAAAAGACCAGGACAGATGAGAAGATGAATAAATGGAGTCAAACAGAGAATGATGAAGAGAGAGGAGGGTGGAAAGTGGGCTGCTGGACAAATAAATTGGGATTTTTGAAGCAAATCTCAAACTACTTTGTGCCTCATTTAGCTGAGTGAAATCCAAGCCAATCACTGACCTCCGCCCCCACAAGTCCTTCAGTGTACTGAAACACATACAGTACAGTACAAACCTAATCACACTTCACACACAACCCAAAGCACACTGCAGGGAGAGATTTCACATATTCAACGAGGGATGTTTGAATAAATTTGAGGTGATGGGATAATTTTCTTCAAGACCCAAGATAAGTGAGACTTATTTTTTTTTAAATGATGTATAAGGCCATGTTCAGACAATCTATAACATACTTCTGCATCAACTGGGGCAGTCTCCTCAATTATATTTCACAAAAAAGTTGCATTTTGTGTCAATTTGGTACATTTTTTTTCCTTTCTTAATATTTTTTTTTTAAAGAGGATTAAATTGACTAAAATAAAGAAAAAATTTGAAATTTTCTGCCAGTGGAATAGAGAATTCTACTCAATGATGGACTAATTGTACGAAAAACAATATATTTTCACCTGTTAAGATTTTTTGCAGTGATGCATTTTTTTAAACGAGACATGCTGTATGTCATGTTCTAACTACTAACTGTACAGACACATACTGTATGTATAAGTAAGGAGTTTTGCGGGCTGCTCCATGTGGTGTGTGTGTAAATGGTTAACTTCCTGATGTGCAGGTGGTACCTTGTATGTTAGCCACCACCATCAGTGTATGAATGTGTGTATGAAAGGGTGAATGAAAAGTGCTTTGAGTGGTCAAAATGACTAAAAAGCCTCTATACAATGTAGCCTGCTTACCTTATACCAGGGCTGCCCAATCCTACTCCTCAAGAGCTACTATCCTACATGTTTTATGAATCTCCCTACTCTAACACACCAGATTCAGATTTTTAACAAGCCCTTGGCAAGCTTCAGATACTTGATTATTAAGATTACTTGATTAGGGGAAACACAATATCGACAAATGCGAGTGCACTGAGCTGCCATACTTGGTGGCATATAGTACTGCTAAGGTTAAAAAGCCTGTATTTTATTTCATTACAAGCTCGGTGCTCCCACTGATTCAGCAATGTGGTGAGTTGTAATTTTCATGCACTTATTTTGAAGGCACGTCTAAACGTTACCATAGCGACCAGAGAGCGTCGTGGGTATAGAGGATGTTACTCACGTCATGATTCGTTTATTATTATTATGTTTAGAAAATACCACAGTTTTCATGCAGGTCATATCATATTATTTTGTTGTATTATCCACCACACCTTAAATGCCAGTCTCTGAAAATATTGTCTGACATTAAACTGGTCTGTAGGGTACCGCTGAACTACAACACGTAGTCTCTCATTGGCCTTTGTAATTCTTGTAATTGTTTTCAATGGCTAGAAGTCCAGACTGAGGTCACTAAGAGCAGCACAAGCCATACGTCAGCTCCCTGAAACATCTGCCTGTTTCTAGTTTACACAGAAATATATCTCATCTTACGAAGTAGAGCATGTCTGTCCATCCCTCCATGGTGATGCACTGGAAGACAGTGAGCACGGCGAACAGAATGTTGTCGAACTGGGTGATGCCGTAGTTGGGCCCAAGCCAGCCTCCTCTACACTCCGAGGTATTAGAACACAACCGGGACGGCAACTCTGTGCCACACGGCAAATTATTCACTATTTCTCCTGAGCAGACAGAGAGGGGGACAAGAAGAGACCTGCTATCAGCACAAAATCACACACCGAAGTTATTCTGGATCAGCAAGCAAACATTTAACAATTTTGTTGAAGGTCAGACACAGATGCCCCAACAGGAACAGGAGTGCGCTTTTACCTGTGATTTTATCATAGCAGGTAGTGTGGAACTTTCCCATGTAGAACTCCAGGCCAATGATGGCGAACATGAGGATGGCCACGAACAGCAGCAGGCCGATCTGCAGCAGGGGGATCATAGCCTTCATAATGGACTTGAGCACCACCTGCAGGCCTGGAGGAAACAGTAAAAATCAATTACTGAGGGTGGGGGGGGCTTCATTCTTAGTGTCTACAGTGTCTCTGAGTGGAAAGTGGAGTTAATTTTAGTGGAGTAAACTGTATAAGTGGCTGTGTTACTGTGCACTGGTTATAATAATCAGGCCAATGTGCACACACAGCGCAGAACTTACTGGGAATCCCAGACACCAGCTTTAGTGGTCGCAGCACTCTGACAGCTCGTAGCGTCCTCAGGTCAAGCTGAGACCCCACCGACGACAAAATACTGCAGAGACAGCGGGAGAAGGAGAGAGAAAGGGAAAAAGAAAAGAAAAAAAGAAGCAGTTCAGTTTGACAGGGAATGCTAAATCAAAAAACATACAGCTGCAGAATTAACCCGAAGCACGCTGCTTCAACACGCTGACACTAGCCGACAAGGCACTGACACTGACTTGTTTGATCTGATGGGGTTTAAACGAAAGTGATCGCCACACCCAAACCGATTGACCAGGTAGTTTTCGCTACTCGGTGAGAGGCTCGCTAGCTGTAAAACCACAACAATTTATCAACGTTGAGCGTTATTGTGTAGCTGTAGGGGCGGTGGTATGCAGCCAGCTTCACCAATCAGATCATGGCACATGGAATCCAAGGATTTCTGGTTTGTGTCCAACTCAAAATCGATCAAATGAATCAATTGAATCAATGAAATAGGACAAATGATCAATAAACATGGAACAATATGTATATCCTAAACCTAGGTTTGTGCCAGTTGAGAGTGAGTATGCTTCAATCCCAGTCTCTATTTCATGACAGAGACAGGGATTCAGAAACACACATCCTGTTCTGACGGCTTGGTATGCGTCTGTGGTGCATGTGTGTGTGTGTGTGTGTGTGTGTGTGTGTGTGTGTGTGTGTGTGATGCTCTGGTGTAAAGTCAGCCAGAGACAGATTGGAAAATTCCATGTGCTGTGTTTTACGGGGGCGGAAGGCAGGGTTTGTCTAACAGGGGAGGGAGGGAGGGGAAGTGCGGGGGTGTATGGAGGGGATGCTCTGAGGAGATAGAGGCAGGGGAGGAGCGAGCTATGTGGGCAGACTCCAGCCATTACAAGATAAAACCATCATTAATAATAATTATGCATATGTATTTATTTTCTGAACATTTTTCATTTTTACACTCAATTATTTGATATGTTGACAGCAAAAAGGGGAAAAAAAGCATTTTTTTTGCCCAGAAATGTTAAATGTTGAATTGGACACTGCAGGGGAATAAAGTCAAATTTAGCCTCTTTACTTGCTGAGTGATAATTCCCTCCCATACCTGCAACCACCTGTTACCATGCAATGAATTTCCATACTCAGGTCACATGATGAACTTTGTCATCTCTGACTCAAGAATATGGTGCTTTGAAATGCTTTGACATGGACCTTAAATTAAAATAGCTATTTATAAAAAAGGCACTTTCACACACTTGCTCATGTTCTGCACTTAATAATGGTTAAACTGTGTAAGGGTGTGTAATATCTGCAGTGTATGCATGAAATAGAGAAAAAGAATGTCCAACATAAGGGCAAAAGGAAGTTTTCTCTGCTAGGCAGCTAGTGAGTGAAGTGAGAATGAAGAAGAGCCCTGTAGATTCAGTTTTAATGGTTATAATTAATTCTTCCAAAAACACCTGTGATCTGTGCATCTCATACAGCAGAATGCATCAGAAACATAGCAAAAACAGCTTGGTTATTTATTACTGATGACAGCTTATGAGTCAAGGAGCATGAAGAAATGTAGATTGGCCACCTTAAATTGGTCTTCTTAAAGAAGAAATAAGGGAAGAAATAGGAGAAACTGGAAGCAAAAAGGTGTACAGAAACCATATCTGAATCTGCCTATCTAAGTTTCCCTCCTCCCTCCGACACTCTTTGTGTTCCAACCTTCCTCCCACTCCTCGCCCCCAACCCCCCTCCCCCCTCCTTCACTCCAGGTTGGTTGCTAATTCCAGTAAGAGGTCATTTATTAACAGACACAGCACAGACAGCCAAGCCCTCATTCCCTCAATGGCTATTTAACTGCTACGGCTAAAGGCCATGCTGCTGCAGACCTGAAAACACGGAATCTCAGAAGAATAAGCAAACAGCCTGAGGTCCAGTAAAGATCCAACTAGACATGTGTTTAGATAATGGTCAGAGCTGGTCTGTCTGTGTAAATGAGAGCGCACAACAGGGTATGAAGCTAAAACGGCATATGATCTGCAGAGGTGTTATTTCAAACTCATATGTAGTCTTGTTGCTTTCAAACACCAGCTGGCATATAATATGCACATTTGTAGTTATAGGTTGTTTTCTTTCTCATATTGTCTCTGCTGCTACTATTTCTATTTTGAAATGTCTCACTTTACTCCATAGTTTTCTTGTAAAGTGTGATCATGATTTTATGCTATTTTTCTTTTTCTTTTTTTTGTTTTATCCTGCAGCTCGAACTGCTGCTGTATTCATCCCGACCGATTTGCAACATATTTTTTGTGTTTAGAGAGTTGGATTCATGCATGGATGAGAGCAAAGGGTCTGT
Source organism: Eupleurogrammus muticus (assembly GCA_036785175.1). NCBI lineage: Eukaryota > Metazoa > Chordata > Actinopteri > Scombriformes > Trichiuridae > Eupleurogrammus > Eupleurogrammus muticus. The sequence continues at coordinate 4,201,929 of JAYKQN010000003.1, read as the reverse complement.
TTTGATATCTTGAGTCAAAAATGTCACTTTTCTGCCTCCCCATAAATCTTATTGGAGGGTGAATGCAGAGCTTGGATAGTCATTTGAGTTGTGTGAGACGGCAGCCGTCCGCTTATGCCAGATGAGCCAAACCTCCGGGATGCAGTCACCCCTGGCAACGGCTGAACCTGCCATTACCGTAGCACAGTGTGTCAGCGCGGCCAGTAGAGGGACCAGAGACTGCTGCCGCGTGTGATGAGGACGGGATGAGATGGGGAGGGGCACGGGGGCGAGGGGAACAACAACAATGTAAGGGGAAGGGAGCAACCAAAAAGAGTTACAGAGCACTAAAACAACAAAAAGGAGCAGGGGAGAAAACAAGCTAAATGAGGATTTATGATAACTGGCATGCTTATTATGAGTCTAATTTGTAAATTTGGCTTTTTTTGGGGCCGAAGGTGCCGAAGTACCATGCTTGAATAGAAGCACCTAATGCTACTGTAGTTACTAACAAATTAATAATGCTAAAATACAAAATTTTACCACAGTATGTTAAATAAATTGACAGACATGCTTAAAGTTTAAAGCTGATCATTCCTATGTAGGACGATGTCAAAACTGTCATGTAACCCTAAAAACTTGTTAACTCTATAGAAAAATGTATAACAAATTTAACAATGATATAACACATGATATCCATTTGTTTTCTATTCAAGGTAGATTAAATATTTAAAATAGCTTTTGGCTTACACCATTTCAATCATCCCTTTGAATGACAGAAATTCCAGCTCATACAAACGATTTGTCATCATTATATAAACAATAGAGACAAAGCATCCCCAATGACGTTCAGACTGGGGAGGGAGGAGATGTGATGTCCCTTCAGAGACAGGGAGCGAGAGAAAACCCTGAGCAGATTGAAACTGAGTGATGGTCCTGTGTGTCAAAAGTGTGAGATTCTGAGAGAGAAAGAATGAGACAGAGAAAGGGTGAGAGAGACAGAGAGAGAGAGAGAGAGAGAGATACTTCTCTCTAGAGAGAACCTGCGGAAGGAGAAGGTGTTTGGGCAGTGATGACAGAGGCTCTCACTGCTGGGAAACACCTAAAAATCAACCTGTAAAACGTATACACACACACACAGACACATACACACACACAAACACACACACACACACATCACACACATATACGTATACACACACAGTTTAAACGGTGCTAACACTTGTTCTGACATTGAGGATCTCTCTTTTTTTTGCAGCAATGTAAGTTACAGTGGGGTGAGTGGGTAACCATTAAGCAACAATGCATAATACCATCTGATAATTAGCTATGGCATTAATTAGTTACTTTGTCCTGCCTATAGTAGGTTACTAATTTGTAGAGCAACAAGTACAGGTAATTTATGGTAAGGAATTATCAATAACGTAACACTACAGTAATGTAGTGTAGCGATTCAATCAATTGAAATCAATTAATGATGGCCTATAACATGCTCTTATCCTTTCCATGCACTTTATTTACTTTTATCGTTTGTTAAAGTCAGACATTGATTTTGTAACACAATATAGCTCACTTCAATCTGCAAATGTCTTCAGAGTTCAGCACTGTTGTTTAGAAAAACTGCAAACTACAACTTTAAGCTTCAAACACCAGCACAGAAAACATTTGCAACGCTGACGTCAATGATGATGATGACTAACGGCCCTGGTGATGAAGATCTCGGAGGTCACTCACCACCTTCACTTTGCCCGGTCTCTCCCCGTTCACATGGCATTGCCATGGCAACCAGCGATTCCTCTCTTTGCAGAGTCTCCACGGTTACCGACCTGCTCTCATTCATAAGCGTTGCCAGGGCAACGCAGCTCTGGCTCATTGATGGAATCTCGACATTGCCGCAGCAGCAACGGGGATGGGAAGTGGGTCTCCCAGTGATTGATTTTCAACCCCTCCAAACCCCCGCATCCCTCTTCCACCCACACACCCACCTCACACACCCGCACACACTATCCTTATTTACCCCCTCAAACTCTGCTCTAACAGCATCTGCTGCGCATTGTGCAAACATACACACGAACACACCAAACCAAGCTACAAGCACAGATACACTCACATTAAATATATATATATATATGTGTGTGTGTATGTGTGTGTCTGTTTGCGCGTGTGTGCTCCCTCTGCACACACTCAGAATACAATTTGATGACAGTGACGAATGCAGCACAGCCCAGGTAGTATGGATGACCCACTTTCTCTGCTGCTGCTGTGTTCAACACTAAAAACGCATGTTTTACACCATGTACAAACACATACATCCCTCATACGTTCACAAATGCACACTGATGCTGCTCCTTAAATCCTCAGGCAGTAATGTAGGTTACAGAGAATTCTTTTGTTCGTTTGTTTTGTGGATTTGGATTTTTTTTGTCACCGTTAAAGAAAGGCAGAGTGTGCCTCCATGTCCTCATCCAGCCTTAGATAAACAGTTAGTGTCAGTTATAATGATTAATGGTTCATTAAGTAGGTCTATAATAGCTATATCACCAATTATATTATATTTCAGCATGTTTGATGTTTCACTCTCAACATTATCTACCAGTGTTAGAAACTGAGAAGAGAAAACACTACACATGCTTCTAACTTGTAACATACCCCAGTTTGTATACATAGTCATAGCTTCAACATATAGTAATGATTTTTTAGATACACATCAGTCAAATGTGAGGCCACCTTTAATGACTGTCACACTTTATTACTAAATAAGCAACAACTTGGTCACATGTTGTGTTAACCAGATTATGATTTGAATGAACTTAATTGTACATGATGTCATAAGATCATACATAACATACATGTGTATGTGTCAGAAGCCATGTGTGCATGTATGATGTGTCTGATGGTAAAATACGGTACAAACACATCACACACACAACATGCAAGAGTGTGGGACCAGCTCCAGTTAGTGACATGTGCATAAGCTCTGTGTGTGTGTGTGTGTGTGTGTGTGTGTGTGTGCGTGTGTGTGTGTGTGCGTGTGAGTCTGTGCACATGGTTTATGTATATGTGTGTATTGTGTGGAAATAGTGTGGGTGTGCCATGTGTTATCACAGTGTGAGTGCCTGTCCCCTTAGTGTCTCCAACTGAGCACTCACCCCCCTCACACACACATACAATACACACACACACTCACTCACTCAGTCACACAAACACACACAGACACACGTGATGAACATTGTTCCAGTATGATACAGTGCACAGTGTCATAGAAGAATTCTGAACAGCATGTTCAGACATAGGATGAAGCATGACCACATCACTCAGGTGTGTCCTTTAATTGACATCACAGGTGTTTCCAAAGTCATAATCAGTCAGTCTGCCTATTTAAAGGGAGACAAGTAGTCACTCTGCTGTTTGGTGAAAAGGTGTGTACCACACTGAACATGGACAACAGAAAGCTAAGAAGATAATTGTCCCAGGACATCTGAAAAAAAATTATAGACAGACATCTTAAAGCTAAAGGCTATAAGACCATCTCTAAACAGCTTGAAGTTCCTGTGACAACAGTGGCTCATGTCAGGTCCCTAGGGTGGCCTGAGCAGCCCCACTGGATTTGAAGAGGAAGTGCACTGTTTTTTTTCTGTCGTTAATCAGTTCATTGTCATCACCTGTTTAGTCTGGCAACTATTTAAACCCCACCACTTCTTCTGTTCGTCCTCGGATTCTCTGTTTTTTGTTGTTGTCTGCTGTTGCAGATTTTGTTGCTGTTTCAGACCCTCTGCTTTGTTGTTGACAGCCTGTTTTTTTATTCTCTTTAATGATAAAATAACTGAAGATCTGCATTTGAGTCCAAGCTTTTGTGAGATCCTGACAGAAGAATCCGAGCATGAAATGGACTCAGCGGATTTCCTCCGAATCTGCCTGGAGCACCGGCAAGTGCTGCTCTGCCAGCAGCAGGCCCGGCTCGATGCACTACAGGAGAGTATCCGGGACCTCCAAAGGGCCTTGGAAACATCCACACCAGCCCCAACCTGGCTCCCCGCCTGGACCCCTTCCCGGGTGCCGACCCAGATCTCTGCCCAGATCCCAACCTGGTTCCCATCTCAGGTCCCTGCCCCAGTGATGAAGGCAGCCCCAATTCAGATCCCTGCCCAGGCGCCAACCCAGATCCGTGCCCGTATCCCGGCCCAGATCCCAACCTGGTTCCCATCTCAGGTCCCTGCGCCAGCTCCTTCCCCAGTGGTGAAGGCAGCCATGGCCCCAACTCAGATCCCTGCCCAGATTCCGGCCCAGATCCCAACCTGGTTCCTTGCTCAGATCCCTGTCCAGGCCCCTACCTAGGTTCCTGCTAAATTCCCCGCTATGGTCGTCCCCCAGGCGCCTGTCTCCGTATCTGAGTCTGAGCCCAAACCGGCCCCTGTATCCGTATCCAAGCCTGAGCCTGCATCTGAGCCTGAGCCTGTATCTGAACCCGAGTCTGAGCCCGAACCAGCCCCTGTGTCTGAGCTCGAGCCCGAACCCGAACCGGCCCCTGTATCTGAACCCGAGCCCGTATCCTTGTCTGCCGCTGAGCCTGAACCGGCCGCTGAACCTGAACCGGCTGCTGAGCCCGCCTCAGCCAACGAGCCCGCCTCAGCTGAACTCGCTGAGCCCGCCTCAGCCGACTCACCCGAGCAAGCCTCTGGGCCTAAACTCCCTCTGACTGTGCACCCTGCCCCCAAGCCTCCCCTACCCCATCGATGGTCCAAGGGACGCCAGGAGGCGTCCATTAGAGGGGGGGGCTACTGTCAGGTCCCTAGGGTGGCCTGAGCACCCCCACTGGATTTGAAGAGGAAGTGCACTGTTTTTTTCTGTCGTTAATCAGTTCATTGTCATCACCTGTTTAGTCTGGCAACTATTTAGACCCCACCACTTCTTCTGTTCGTCCTCGGATTCTGTTTTTTTTTTTGTTTTTTTTTGTTGTCTGCTGTTGCAGATTTTGCTGCTGTTTCAAACTCTCTGCTTTGTTGTTGACAGCCTGTTTTTGATTCTGTTTTTTTTGTAATAAACCTCTCTCGACATGGTCGCAAGAGGAAAATTGATGACAAATTGAAGAGACGGATCGTACGAATTGTATCCAAAGAGCCCAGAACAACCTCCAAAGAAAATAAAGGTGAACTCCAAGGTTAAGGTACATCAGTGTCAGATCGCACCATTTGTCGTTGTTTGCGCCAAATGGACTTCGTGGGAGACGACCAAGGAGGACACCACTGCTGGAAAAAAAAAAAATCATAAAAAAGCGAGACTGGAATTTGAAAAAGTGCATGTTGACAAGCCACAAAGCTTCTGGGAGAATGTCCTTTGGACAGATGAGACCAAACTTGAGCTTTTTGGTAAGGCACATCAACTCTATGTTCATAGACTCAAAAACCAAGCATACGAAGAAAAGAACACTGTCCCTACGGTGAAACATGGAGGAGGCTCAGTAATGTTTTGGGGCTGCGGCACAGGGTGAATGTGTGCAAGGTAAAATGAAATCTGAACACTATCAAGGCATTCTGGAGAGAAATGTGCTGCCTAGTGTCAGAAAGCTTAGTTTCAGTCGCAGGTCATCGGTCAACGATCCAAAACACACAGCCAAAAACACCCAAGAATGGCTGAGAGAAAAGCATTGGACTATACTAAAGTGGCCTTCCATGAGCCCAGATCTGAATGCCATTAAACATCTGTGGAAGGAGCTGAAACATGCCATTTGGAGAAGATACCCATCAAACCTGAGACAACTGGAGCAGTTTGCTCATGAGGAGTGGGCCAAAATACCTGTTGACAGCTGCAGAACGCTCATTGACAAATACAGAAATCGTTTAATTGCAGTGATTGCCTCAAAAGGTTGTGCAACAAAATATTAAGTTATAGGTACCATCATTTTTGTCCAGCCCTATTTCATCAGTTTGTTTTTTAAATAATTATGTTATTCAACAATGCAAAAGTAATGGCTGATTTTGATTAGTTAATTTTCAATACATTTTTATTTATTGTTACTTTCGTAAGTTCAGTGAGAATTGTGGGTTTTTCCTTCTTTAACTGAGGGGTACCAACAATTTTGTCCATGTGTGTATACTTTATCTTTGTTAAATAGATATTGTGGCAAAGATGCAAAGAAACACCACAACAGCACACGTATGGGACTTGAGGTTGAGGATAATGATATAATAATGATGTTTTTGACTGTCCATCTGAAAAATTTCATCTAAAAGAATACACCTCCCCCATTTGCCATGAGTAAACTCAAAGTAAAATACATAATTATATGAAAAAAATAATTTTGCATAGAATTCTTATGATTAGAGTGAAAGGAGCAATGTAGTGCTTAAATTGTGGCTAAAATTTGTTACACAGATTCACCCACCAACGGATAATCTGCTTCAGTGGGGGCCATTGCTGTATTTTTTCCCCAATAAAATACATTAGTTATTTAGCATTACTTTTGGGCATTTCCCAAGGTAGCCGAGTATAGAAGCAAAATCCATCCTGGGCATGAGCAGATGAACCTGCTAAAAAAAGCTGGGGCAAACATTAACTGTTAACAGCTACAAATGTGTGCAGCTGAATAAATGGACAGTAAACCTGTCCTGGTAAGGAAAGAAAACAAAATTATGTTAAATTGTGTCACGCCAGCCCCATGCTCCCTCCCTCTCCCCCTTATAGATATGGGACATTAAGCAGCATTTTACGACTGTTAATACAACGCTCGCCCCGACCGCCGCCACCGAGGTGGTACGCCCCAGTCCCGTTCCCTTACTGGGAGAGTCCACTTGTGGTGATTGTGGGGAATGGAGCTCATAAAGATGTCGTCACCCTGGGGATTTTTTTTCCCCATCAACACCATTGGCTTTTCCTCCCTGCGTCTAAACATCCCCTTTCATCGCCATCTCCTTTTCCGGGCTGCTTGCTGCCGGGGCTTTGGCTGGCAGAGGCAGGATGGAAGCACTCTCATTCTGACCACATTCTCCATCCTCATCCCCTCCTTCCTCTTCCGTTCCCCCCTCTCTTCATTTTCTCGCTCTCGCATAATTGCTGAGCTCAGCAGAGTGCTAACACTCAGCTGATGGACTCCCTCTCCACCTGCACCACTACTCAAACTCTGCTTCTTCCCACCATGTCTGCTTCTTTCCCTTGGTCCTTCTCCTGCTCTCTCTGAGTTTGGCTTCATGTATGATCAGGTGAACTCTCCTTCTCCTTCACCTCTGTCCTTCCCTTGCACCCTTCTGTCCTTTATTCACATATATGCTTTATTAACCTTTATTTATCTACGGGAAGGTTTCCTGAGCATGCTCTTCTGCAAACACTCTCTTATATGTATCTAAGCACATTTTTTATTTCATGTAATAACATGAATATCAGTGGACTGATTTTTTTTTCTTGAATTCATTTGTTTCACTTTGCATTCCCAGATTATCCTCAGTCGGCGTTGAAGCTCAAACAGGCGACCTCTGATCCACTTCTTGCATAAATTAGCTGTCTGTCATTCCCGGTTCATCCCACTGACGTCCTTTAATTAAATCTCCACTCTGTTTGTACAACGTTTCCTCTCTCCCGCTCAGCACGTCACTCTTTCCTGTGCCTGTAATCTTCCTCCAGTTTTTCCATTCACCCCTCTCCCTCTCCATCTGCTGATTGGTCCACCTGTTCCTCTGTCTCCTGCCAGCGTGACTCTTGGACCTCACGAGAGCACAGCGTCTGGACCACCGCGTCCCTGTATGCACGCGTCGTTCCTCCTGGTGTGCTGGTGAAGGTGTTTGTGTGCACGTGACATGTCTTGGTGTGTGCAGCATGCGTGCGCTCCCTGTGATGCATAATAAGAGGCTTTGCAGCTTGCTTTGAGAAACAAATTCCCAGACAGGTGCTGCAAGTGACAAACTCCAGCATGTAGAAGATGCACTAATCAGTATTTTGAGGTCAAACACTGATGTGAAATAGATATCGCCAGGTCATACTGAAGAATCCAAAAGAAACTTGTCGCCCAACTCTAGGACAAAGATAACGATTTTGGATATATGGTGGTGTATCAATGTTGTAGCCCTGACTTCCAAAAACATACCAGTTAATCATTATCACAAATATATAGGCAATAATTTGAAGATATGTGTTTTTCAGCTTTTTGTGAAACAATTTAACTCTGGCACATTGGTGATACTTACCTGACTGAATATTAATGTAAGGAAACACTAAGGGTGTTTTCAAAAATGCCTTGTTTTCATTCAGTTAAAAAGGACTTCAGCTCATTTTCTCTCTTTGTGAGATGGGATCAGAAAGATCTGATGACAGCATTCACACAGTTTGGTATGGTGGTGGGTCACAATCATTCTGGAGCAGGTTATTTATGATTTATTTCTTCTGTTTGAGCTTAACGGCTCCTGTAGCCAGGTGCACTTTTCACACTTGAATTTAAATGATTGAATTTTTTTTAACCATGTGGAATAAATTGGACTCATATGTCCTTTATGGTTTGCTTAAATGTTTTAAGAGTTTCCAGCTCACCTACAAATTTGGACTAAACTACTAAACTATAGGTTTTTAAATGCCCGAAACAAAACACTATGTCTATGCAATGTGTTGAAATTACATTTGGCAGTTTATTGTCGGAAAGGTCAGAGGTCGGAAATGGGTAGAGAGCAGCAGAGGAGAGAAGTGTCTTGCCGAGGAAAAGTTCAACAGGACAGATGCTTGTCATCTGTGGGTGCGATAAAGAAAGAGCCTCCTGCCAAACTTTACCACCTCAATGTCCTCACACTGCATGTGAGTCGGTGTGTGTTTGTGTCTGTGACGCTATTTCTGGTCAAGGGTGTGTGGGTGCTCACAAAGCACTACACATTAAAGCAGGCTTTTAACAAAAATGGTTTTAAAAGATGGGTTTGGCATATATATGTGTGTATGTGTGTGTGTGTGTATATATATATATATATATATATATATATATATATATATATATATATATATATATATATATACACACACACATCTTTTTTGGCAATTGTTTGAAGTTAATAATTCATTTCCATGTGTAGAAACTGAGGTAGATGAGAGTGCTGAGGTAGAAACTAATTCACTTAAAGGAGGAACCTCTATTATTTCAGTCTCCAGGACCGTGTTAGATCAGAATTCAACCTTTCCCTCTCTACATGTATGTTTGCACATGCAGCAGCCGGGCTCAGAGTTGGAGGGTATAGCGGGGAATGTATGGGAGAGTGATGAGCCTGTAAATGACTGCAGAGCAATAATGATAATTGAAGTGATGGCAAATGGACAATTTTTAGTCAGGTACTCTCCCTGTGACCTCATTTTTCTTTCTGTGCTGGACTTGATCTCCTCAATGTTTATACTGTATTTTCTCAGAGGAGCAATAGACTTACTGTAACACCTGTGCATGCTGGACAAATTCCCAATGTTTGATTAAATTTTCATTTGGTGTACGAACGTGACCTGACTCACAGCAAAGTTAGGTGAGGTTTCACTCAGTCAGAGGCTTAAAGTAGATTTTTTACCTTACACTATTTGTGTTTTGGGGTCGATACAGCATCTTACATTTCTTTTTTCCTTCGTGACGATCTCATCTGCCCTCGTTGTGATGCCTCAGCTGTGGGTTGTTCCTGTGGTGAGTAAGAGGTTCCTGTTTCCCTGCGTGATGACTTCTGATGTCATTTATTTTAATCTGCCAGACACACCGGTGAATCAGTGCGTTGTCTTTTTCACCCTAAACCCCATTCCCAAAAAATTATGACATTAAATTTCATTCTAATTCAACCCTAGTATAATCATTTCTTTACAGAATCCTAAATGACGTTTTTTTGTCATCTGAAATAAAAATGAAGCAGTTTGCTACAGGATTAAAAAGAAGTGATATTTCAATATGACTCTATTTCTCAATCGAGATAACTGTGAAATCACTTTTTTGGTATTTTTTACAATGCCAAATTGTGTATAAAAGTATATACATTAATAGAAGCTATACTTATAGAAGAATATCACTAAAACATGTACATATATGAAGGTGTGAAGTATGTCACTAACCACATAACATCTCAGACAGTATTGACATGAGATGTTCACAGCAGGTTTCTGTCTATGCAGCTGACTGTACAGGCACCTGAGCAACATCCATCTAGAAATCAAGGAGTGCCTGTCAGTCTGTTCCTCTCATATCTCTCGGGCTGTTTGTTGGATCAACCTCAACTTTCAGATAGAGTTTACACATGGCATGATGGGGGGTATCATTTTTTGCGACACTTTTGGATGGATAGTCAAAACATCATTATTAAGTCCTGTAGGTGTTCGGTGGTGGAGTAGGGGGTAGTGCTCTTACCTCATAAGCAGCAGACCTGTGATTAATTCCTAACTGAAGTTTTTGCATTTATGCCACAAAATATATTTTACAAAAAAAGAATAAAACCCATATACTTATCAGCATATCACACCACTATTCGCAGCAGTTCTTTTGTTCCAGTGTTACAGCACTGGGTCCCCATGATTATCTTTTTTACAAAAAGAAAAGTTAAAAAGCAATGCATTTACGTATCACACCACTATCCTACAGTAGTAACCATTCAATTCTTGTCAATTATATTGTCTTCCTGCTCTAATCATGCTCAGGCTACTGTGGCCGTAGCAAATGACAAAGACATAAAACTGCTGTTGTGTTTTCTTCTTTCTATAAACTATGCTGAAATCCTAAGACATGTTTACAGACCTCCAGGAAATCCTTAAACTGATTTAATGACTTGCTTATACACAGCAATACAGTATTCTGTTTAAGAATATGGATATAGATAATTAGCACGGTCTATTTTTGAATACTGTCTATCTGTATCTTCATTAGGAGGGTGTCTATGGTGTCCTCTCATTGACTGTCTGGCCCAGAGTCTACCGCGAATGATTAGATTACTGTGTGACGTCACAGCACGGCACTGAAAATCAATGGACTGCCATCCCTGAATACTAAATACACTAGTCACTGTGTATGTGGGTGTTTGTGTGTATGTGTGTGGGTGTGTGTCCTCTGGTCTTCTTTCCCTCCTCATATTAATTCTTGTCCTCATCAAGTATCTCTCTCTCTCTCTCCATTGTGTTTGCCAAGAATGAATCCAACTCACATGCATAAACATACACACACATACACAGGCGCGTGCAAGCACAACACAGTGGCAGGCGCTTTCTCAGTCACGACTCGCATAGCACAAGCACGCACCTTTCTAGAATCCAGGCGAGAACGAGTGAGAGGCTGACACTATTAACACGAAAAATGAGATGGCCTCAAGCCCTGCTAGCGGCTCCTAGAGGCTGCAACGTTTGTTACACTACTACCTGATAAACAGCATCGTAATCAATACACACACACACACACACACACACATATATATATATATATATATATATATATATATATATATATATATATATATATATATATATATATATATATATATATAGTTTTCTTTGTCCTGAGGGTGGCACTAGAGGAATAGTCATAGAATCACAATAATTAAGAATTTATTCCACAACTTCTCCACTTTAAGTCCACCTGAGGACCCACGTATCACATCTCTACTGTTATTAATCAAGGCTTTGGATGCCTGGAAATACTTTTAAATCCTACAGTAGCTGGGTGGTGGCACACAGGAAACGGTCATCAAACATGCAGGAGAACAGCAACCCTAAGGCCAGGTCTCAACCCTCAGCTTGAGAACTGAGGTATGGCCCAAATGCCTCCATACCTCCTGCAATATCTTCACTCTCAAATCTTTAACTGATACTCACACATTATTAAGGACACACGAAAACATACACTCACACACACACACAAACACACCAGGAAAACATATGCTAGCCTCTTGCAGTATGCGATCATTCCAAGACCTTGGATTCAATTAAAAATGTTCTACATGAATATGCATAAAGACATGAAATATGACTATAATTGGCAATATAGGCCAAGCATGGTATTTGTGTGTACACTTTCACTGTGAATAAATACAGAAATACACTACGTGTGTATGTGTGTGTACCATAAGATAATTGCTGAGTGTGTTATATAGGCTGTGTGGACTGATTGATCATCGGGAGCAGGGAAAAGCAGGTTACTGCAGCAAGCACACACACACACACACACACACACACACCCACACACACACACACACATGCACACACACACCCTCTCTGAGCGTGCTCCTCTCGGCATTTGCTCTTTCTCATTTCCCTCTCTCTCGCCCCTCCCCCCCTTTCTTCCATCTTTATCTTTCCCCCAGACCCCCCTCTCACTCTCCCATTCTCCAAACATCCCTCTCTCCTCCCGGTACCCTCCACCCATCACTCTTTCCTCCTTCCTGTGATCCTCTTCCCTCGAACTCTACCTCCTCTGTGCTCTCCGAACCTCTCACGCCTGCTTTAACAGCCAAACCCATCTTATATTCTCCCTCTCTCTCTCTCTCTCTCTCTCTCTCCTGTTATCCAGAGCCCAGGGGAAGGGATAGACATCGTCACGTGTCCTGTTGTTCTTCCACCACCTCCTCCTTCTTTTTTCTCCCTCTGTTATCTAGCTGCAGTAGTACAGCTCTACTCTGCTGCTGCTCTGGTGAGGGGAAGGCTTCATCTCTCTGTTTAATTATTGTATCTGTGCCTCTGTATTTGATATTGATTGATCTGTGATTGACATTTCAAAAACGATACAGAAGATGTTGAGGACAAAGTCCTCCTGAGTCCAGAAAGGATGTTGAGGTCTGAATCACTTTGGTTGGAGCGTACTGATCCTTTTAATCAGGTGTTGTATTATCATGAATTTAAATAATGGTCGCTGCAAGTCTCTGTAACCTGGCTGGAAGGATGAAGACCATTTGGTTTAAGATGTTCATGGTGGTGGACAGAATTATCCATCACCTTGTTCCTAAAGGTATGGAAATATCTATCTACACACAAAACTCTTTGTATATAAAATGTATTTGTGTATAAAATATCATGATCATTTTCATGATATTCATGATCCAAGATGATATCTATTACTTTAATAGGGAGACATTATTTTGTTGTTGTTTTATCTGTAAACATGACTATGTTAAAACTACTAAACTACTAAAAATGGACAAAAAATTGGTGGTAGGGAGTTGAATAGGTTAGGAAAGAACTCGTTCAATTTTTGATCACAAATTGGATCACATGCACTGAATTTGCACAATGATTGGTGCAGGGTTGCTCAAATCAGTGCAGGGGTGCTCAAATCACATCACATGATGTCACATCCGGGCTGCATATTCATCAATAATCAGACAAATCAGGTACCTGCAAGGCTAACATTAGCTTACATCGTATTGTGGAGGACCACTCGCCTTGACAAGTCAATATAATGATAATTTTTGAAATGGCTCTTTGCAAGATGATGTAGGAAATGTAAACTTTCCTTTATTTTTTTTTTTTTAAACAGGAAGAAAATATGTTAAAGAAAGAGATTGTGTCATTGGGATGTGATTTAAAAAGATTAAAAAGACTTTTTTTTCCTCTCATGTGCATTTCCCACAGCACAAACACAAAGTAAACGTGAGAAAGAAGTAGCTTCATGTCATGGTTAACAAGATGAAGGAGCGCAAACCATCACACATCTACTGTCATAATCTGGTATTCGTAGTGTAGTGTTATTATCCTAATAAAGTATAATTTAATTCAATGTAGAGAGAAGTAGAAGAGTGACAGGGAGGAAACTCTGCCACCACTTTAATCAGCTATTGCCATAACAACAAACCTGCTCCCCCATCTCCAGGAGAATTGACATTTCAGTTTGCCCTGGTTGCTGCTCCCTGCAGGGCTGCTCTGATCTGGCCTCAGAGTGTGTCTGTGTGTGCATGCATGTGTGTGCGTGCATGCGCGAGTGTGTCCTCATTAAAGGTGGATAGTGACCAAGGGGGAGTGGCTCTGATCATACATGCACACCTTGTCAAACCAGACCTCTGCTGTGCCTGTGTGAGTGTGTTTGAGGGGAAAAAAGAAAGGAAGTCATTTTACTGCATGCATACACACACACACACACACACACACACACACACATGCTTACACAGAGAAAGGATTAAATGTAAAAAAAATTGAGATTTGTTATCTTCACACTTCGGTTTGTGTTAATAAAACACAAATGGAAAAAAATAAGTGTGTATGTGTGTGTGTCTTGTCTTTCTGTTTTCCAGGCTTTCCCCCTTCTCCCTCAGGCAGCCATGTTTAGATCACACAACGAAAAAACACACACACGCACCAGAATAAAAATTAAGTAATAACTGACTAGATAATATTATTTCCAGTCTGTACAGATTTTTTCACTACAAAAGTACCAGATTTTATCTGCCCACACATTCAATTTCAGATGTCTCTGTCTCCTGCAGTTTCCAGCAAACAGGGTCCTCTTGTAGTGTGGACAGCTCACATTATGTATGTTGTTGGCAATAGAAAGAGAAGGAAAGAAAGCAATGTGAGGAAAGGGCACAAAAGCTGCTGCTCACTCACAATTTAATGGTGCAACTACACACTATGTGCACTACACATATTTGTATCAGAATGTGTCTAATAAAGGGAATAAATTTCAAATACGTTCACATCATATGAAAAAAATAAACAAAACCCTGTCAATATCCATCCATCCATCCATTGTCTATCCCGCTTATTCCCTTTCGGGGTCGCAGGGGTCTGCTGGAGCCTATCCCAGCGCGTTAAGGCGAGAGGCAGGGATACACCCCAGATGGTCGCCAGCCAATCGTGGGGCACACACACCATTCACACACCATTCACTCTCACACTCACACCTATGGGCAATTTAGAGTTTACCAATTAACCTGAGCATGTTTTTTGTATTGTGGGAGGAAACCGGAGTACCCGGTGAAAACCCACGCAGACACGGGGAGAACATGCAAACTCCACACAGAAAGGTCCCAGACCCAGGCCCAAGGCGGTCTTGAACCTGCGACCTTCTTGCTGTGAGGCGACAGTGCTACCCACCGCACCACCGTGTCGCCCCCCTGTCAATATGTGAATGTGAAAATATGATTATACATTAAATTATGATGAAAATAATGAACTTTTTAGTGTTTGCATTATAAAGACCCTGTGAGGAGGAGGTGACACTGCAGAGTAACATTGTGTTGAACTGTGTGGTGGGTTATCTAATTTAGTCAGTCAGGAGTCCGAGAAAAGGTAAAACAAACTCTCAGTACTTGTTTTTCACAACTAACCCAGGATTAAAAGAGGAACAGGTGACATTTATTAATAATATAATAATAACATAATTTTAATGTTTATCCTGTACAATGATGCATTTTGTGCCTACTCTTTGCACATATCATCTATTGCATTCTGTCTGTCCAGGAAGAAAAATTCTCCTCTTCCTTAGGTTTTTTCCATTTTCTTTTTTGCCTGTTAAACACTTTTTCTAGGCAGACTTTCCTTATTTGAATGGCGGGTCTGACAACAGGTCATGTCGTATTGCTGTACAGACTCAGTTTTCCGCTCATAAGCAAATGTCAGTGGACTCACCCGGTGAGCACGACCACGAAGTCCATGACATTCCAGCCGTTCCTCAGGTAGGAGCCCTTATGTAATGCAAAGCCCAGAGCCAGGATTTTTATCCCCCCCTCTAAACAGAAGATGGCTATGAAGTAGGGCTCCGTCTCCTCCTGCAGGGGAGCGAGGCCAGAGAGGAGAGAAGGGAGCAAATGGGAGAGGATAACAAGAAAGTAGGTGAGCAATCAAGGGTCAGTATAGGGCACAATGTCAGTCAAATTGTAGCTCAAATGGACATAAATTATATTATTTACTTTGAATAGAATCTAACAAGTATTACATGCATATTGTGTGTGTCTGTGTGTGTGTGTGTGTGTGTGTGTGTGTGTGTGTGTGTGTGTGTGTGTGTGTGTGTGTGTGTGTGTGTGTGTGTTACCAGTCGTTCGGACAGAGGTGTCTTGTCTCCGTCAGGAAGATGCTGTTCCAGAGCCAGGACAATGCAGTTTGCAATGATGGTGGTGAGGATCATCCATTCAAACGGAGTAAGGCTGGAGTTAAGGCCAACGCTACCAACAGGCAGCAAACGCACATATACACACACATCTCATTTACATTTAGAGCAAACGTCCATTACATTCATTCTGATCTCACACTGATCAAGATTTAAAAAAAAAATAATAATATACATTAAAAAACTGTAAAGCATAGCATGACTCATCTGCTTGATAAAAGGTCTGTAAACACAATTAACTCCACTTGAACTTAAGTTGACTTTGATTTTACACCGTATGTAAGCATCTGTTGTCCTGTTGTATGTGTGTCACAGCTCTTTGTGGCCAGAGAGTTGCTGGAAGGTCCTTAAAATAGATATTTTTTTTTAACACACCACACTTGCAAACAGGAGAGCAGCAATGACCGACATGATTGTACTTTAAGTGATCACAACTGCACATTACAGTAAAGTTGCTAAATATGCCCAGGCTGACTCACAGAGGTCGCTTGGTGCTGCAGCCAGCGCTTCACAGCGCTCCATCCAGCCAAGTGTGTTTGTATGTGTTGTGTGTGTGTGTGTGTGTGTGTGTGTGTGTGTGTGTGTGTGTGTGTGTGTGTGTGTGTGTGAGCGTGTGTGTGTGCATGTATGTGTATGTATGTGTGTGTCCATGCCTGAGTAATGGTCGCTGGAGGGGCTAAGATGACTGGATACATCCAGACAGATCAAGCCTGTGCCTAATTGGCCAGTTATTATCCTGTTAGCCTCTATGTGTGTGTGTGTGTGTGTGTGTGTGTGTCCACGTGTGTGTGTGCATGCATGCGTGCATGTGGGAGTACATGTCTATTGTCGTGTTTACCAGATGCAACGTTGACATTGACACTATGGCCGGAGGACGGCCTGCGTGTGTGTGTTTGTGCGTGTGTTTGTGTGTGTGTGGGGGGTAAGAAGCTGCCGGCTGA